>JASTWF010000887.1:35215-167215 GCA_030390025.1 Squalus acanthias | reverse complement strand
GCCCCTCGAGCCTGTTACACAGGAACAGGAGGAGGCCATTCAGCCCTCGAGCCTGTTACACAGGAACAGGAGGAGGCCATTCAGCCCCTCGAGCCTGTTACACAGGAACAGGAGGAGGCCATTCAGCCCCTCGAGCCTGTTACACAGGAACAGGAGGAGGCCATTCAGCCCCTCGAGCCTGTTACACAGGAACAGGAGGAGGCCATTCAGCCCCTCGAGCTGTTACACAGGAACAGGAGGAGGCCATTCAGCCCTCGAGCCTGTTACACAGGAACAGGAGGAGGCCATTCAGCCCCCATCGAGCCTGGTATACAGGAACAGGAGGAGGCCATTCAGCCCCTGGAGCCTGTTATATAGAAAAAGGAGGAGGCCATTCAGCCCCTCGAGCCTGTTACACAGGAACAGGGAGGAGGCCATTCAGCCCCTCGAGCCTGTTACACAGGAACAGGAGGAGGCCATTCAGCCCCTCGTGCCTGTTATACAGGAACAGGAGGAGGCCATTCAGCTCCCTCGAGCCTGTTACACAGGAACAGGAGGAGGCCATTCAGCCCCTCGAGCCTGTTACACAGGAACAGGAGGAGGCCATTCAGCCCCTCGAGCCTGTTACACAGGAACAGGAGGAGGCCATTCAGCCCCTCGAGCCTGTTACACAGGAACAGGAGGAGGCCATTCAGCCCCTCGAGCCTGTTACACAGGAACAGGAGGAGGCCATTCAGCCCCTCGAGCCTGTTACACGGGAACAGCAGGAGCCATTCAGCCCCTCGAGCCTGTTACACAGGAACAGGAGGAGGCCATTCAGCCCCTCGAGCCTGTTACACGGGAACAGGAGGAGCCATTCAGCCCCTCGAGCCTGTTACACAGGAACAGGAGGAGGCCATTCAGCCCCTCGAGCCTGTTACACAGGAACAGGAGGAGGCCATTCAGCCCCTCGAGCCTGTTACACAGGAACAGGAGGAGGCCATTCAGCCCCTCGAGCTGTTACACAGGAACAGGAGGAGGCCATTCAGCCCTCGAGCCTGTTACACAGGAACAGGAGGAGGCCATTCAGCCCCTCGAGCCTGTTACACAGGAACAGGAGGAGGCCATTCAGCCCCTCGAGCCTGTTACACAGGAACAGGAGGAGGCCATTCAGCCCCTCGAGCCTTTTACACAGGAACAGGAGGAGACATTGAGTCCCTCGAGCCTGTTACATTGGAACAGGAGGAGGCCATTCAGCCCTCGAGCCTGTTACACGGAACAGGAGGAGGCCATTCAGCCCTCGAGCCTGTTACACAGGAACAGGAGGAGGCCATTCAGCCCCTCGAGCCTGTTACACAGGAACAGGAGGAGGCCATTCAGCCCCTCGAGCCTGTTACACAGGAACAGGAGGAGGCCATTCAGCCCCTCGAGCCTGTTACACAGGAACAGGAGGAGGCCATTCAGCCCCTCGAGCCTGTTACACAGGAACAGGAGGAGGCCATTCAGCCCTCGAGCCTGTTACACAGGAACAGGAGGAGGCCATTCAGCCCCTCGAGCCTGTTACACAGGAACAGGAGGAGGCCATTCAGCCCTCGAGCCTGTTACACAGGAACAGGAGGAGGCCATTCAGCCCCTCGAGCCTGTTACACAGGAACAGGAGGAGGCCATTCAGCCCCTCGAGCCTGTTACACAGGAACAGGAGGAGGCCATTCAGCCCCTCGAGCCTGTTACACAGGAACAGGAGGAGGCCATTCAGCCCCTCGAGCCTGTTACACAGGAACAGGAGGAGGCCATTCAGCCCCTCGAGCCTGTTACACAGGAACAGGAGGAGGCCATTCAGCCCCTCGAGCCTGTTACACAGGAACAGGAGGAGGCCATTCAGCCCCTCGAGCCTGTTACACAGGAACAGGAGGAGGCCATTCAGCCCTCGAGCCTGTTACACAGGAACAGGAGGAGGCCATTCAGCCCCTCGAGCCTGTTACACAGGAACAGGAGGAGGCCATTCAGCCCCTCGAGCCTGTTACACAGGAACAGGAGGAGGCCATTCAGCCCCTCGAGCCTGTTACACAGGAACAGGAGGAGGCCATTCAGCCCCTCGAGCCTGTTACACAGGAACAGGAGGAGGCCATTCAGCCCCTCGAGCCTGTTACACAGGAACAGGAGGAGGCCATTCAGCCCCTCGAGCCTGTTACACAGGAACAGGAGGAGGCCATTCAGCCCCTCGAGCCTGTTACACAGGAACAGGAGGAGGCCATTCAGCCCCTCGAGCCTGTTACACAGGAACAGGAGGAGGCCATTCAGCCCCTCGAGCCTGTTACACAGGAACAGGAGGAGGCCATTCAGCCCCTCGAGCCTGTTACACAGGAACAGGAGGAGGCCATTCAGCCCCTCGAGCCTGTTACACAGGAACAGGAGGAGCCATTCAGCCCCCTCGAGCCTGTTACACAGGAACAGGAGGAGGCCATTCAGCCCCTCGAGCCTGTTACACAGGAACAGGAGGAGGCCATTCAGCCCCTCGAGCCTGTTACACAGGAACAGGAGGAGGCCATTCAGCCCCTCGAGCCTGTTACACAGGAACAGGAGGAGGCCATTCAGCCCCTCGAGCCTGTTACACAGAAACAGGAGGAGGCCATTCAGCCCCTCGAGCCTGTTACACAGGAACAGGAGGAGGCCATTCAGCCCCTCGAGCCTGTTACACAGGAACAGGAGGAGGCCATTCAGCCCCTCGAGCCTGTTACACAGGAACAGGAGGAGGCCATTCAGCCCCTCGAGCCTGTTACACAGGAACAGGAGGAGGCCATTCAGCCCCTCGAGCCTGTTACACAGGAACAGGAGGGGCCATTCAGCCCCTCGAGCCTGTTACACAGGAACAGGAGGAGGCCATTCAGCCCCTCGAGCCTGTTACACAGGAACAGGAGGAGGCCATTCAGCCCCTCGAGCCTGTTACACAGGAACAGGAGGAGGCCATTCAGCCCCTCGAGCCTGTTACACAGGAACAGGAGGAGGCCATTCAGCCCCTCGAGCCTGTTACACAGGAACAGGAGGGGCCATTCAGCCCCTCGAGCCTGTTACACAGGAACAGGAGGAGGCCATTCAGCCCCTCGAGCCTGTTACACAGGAACAGGAGGAGGCCATTCAGCCCCTCGAGCCTGTTACACAGGAACAGGAGGAGGCCATTCAGCCCCTCGAGCCTGTTACACAGGAACAGGAGGAGGCCATTCTTCAGCCTCGAGCCTGTTACACAGGAACAGGAGGAGGCCATTCAGCCCTCGAGCCTGTTACACAGGAACAGGAGGAGGCCATTCAGCCCCTCGAGCCTGTTACACAGGAACAGGAGGAGGCCATTCAGCCCCTCGAGCCTGTTACACAGGAACAGGAGGAGGCCATTCAGCCCCTCGAGCCTGTTACACAGGAACAGGAGGAGGCCATTCAGCCCCTCGAGCCTGTTACACAGGAACAGGAGGAGGCCATTCAGCCCCTCGAGCCTGTTACACAGGAACAGGAGGAGGCCATTCAGCCCCTCGAGCCTGTTACACAGGAACAGGAGGAGGCCATTCAGCCCCTCGAGCCTGTTACACAGGAACAGGAGGAGGCCATTCAGCCCTCGAGCCTGTTACACAGGAACAGGAGGAGGCCATTCAGCCCCTCGAGCCTGTTACACAGGAACAGGAGGAGGCCATTCAGCCCCTCGAGCCTGTTACACAGGAACAGGAGGAGGCCATTCAGCCCCTCGAGCCTGTTACACAGGAACAGGAGGAGGCCATTCAGCCCCTCGAGCCTGTTACACAGGAACAGGAGGAGGCCATTCAGCCCCTCGAGCCTGTTACACAGGAACAGGAGGAGGCCATTCAGCCCCTCGAGCCTGTTACACAGGAACAGGAGGGGCCATTCAGCCCCTCGAGCCTGTTACACAGGAACAGGAGGAGGCCATTCAGCCCCTCGAGCCTGTTACACAGGAACAGGAGGAGGCCATTCAGCCCCTCGAGCCTGTTACACAGGAACAGGAGGAGGCCATTCAGCCCCCGAGCCTGTTACACAGGAACAGGAGGAGGCCATTCAGCCCCTCGAGCCTGTTACACAGGAACAGGAGGAGGCCATTCAGCCCCTCGAGCCTGTTACACAGGAACAGGAGGAGGCCATTCAGCCCCTCGAGCCTGTTACACAGGAACAGGAGGAGGCCATTCAGCCCCTCGAGCCTGTTACACAGGAACAGGAGGAGGCCATTCAGCCCCTCGAGCCTGTTGTACAGGAACAGGAGGAGCCCATTCAGTTCCTCGAGCCTGTTACACAGGAGAGGAGGCCATTCAGCCCCTCGAGCCTGTTACACAGGAACAGGAGGAGGCCATTCAGCCCCTCGAGCCTGTTACACAGGAACAGGAGGAGGCCATTCAGCCCCTCGAGCCTGTTACACAGGAACAGGAGGAGGCCATTCAGCCCCTCGAGCCTGTTACACAGGAACAGGAGGAGGCCATTCAGCCCCTCGAGCCTGTTACACAGGAACAGGAGGAGGCCATTCAGCCCCTCGAGCCTGTTACACAGGAACAGGAGGAGGCCATTCAGCCCTCGAGCCTGTTACACAGGAACAGGAGGAGGCCATTCAGCCCCTCGAGCCTGTTACACAGGAACAGGAGGAGGCCATTCAGCCCCTCGAGCCTGTTACACAGGAACAGGAGGAGGCCATTCAGCCCCTCGAGCCTGTTACACAGGAACAGGAGGAGGCCATTCAGCCCCTCGAGCCTGTTACACAGGAACAGGAGGAGGCCATTCAGCCCCTCGAGCCTGTTACACAGGAACAGGAGGAGGCCATTCAGCCCCTCGAGCCTGTTACACAGGAACAGGAGGAGGCCATTCAGCCCCTCGAGCCTGTTACACAGGAACAGGAGGAGGCCATTCAGCCCTCGAGCCTGTTACACAGGAACAGGAGGAGGCCATTCAGCCCCTCGAGCCTGTTACACAGGAACAGGAGGAGGCCATTCAGCCCTCGAGCCTGTTACACAGGAACAGGAGGAGGCCATTCAGCCCCTCGAGCCTGTTACACAGGAACAGGAGGAGGCCATTCAGCCCCTCGAGCCTGTTACACAGGAACAGGAGGAGGCCATTCAGCCCCTCGAGCCTGTTACACAGGAACAGGAGGAGGCCATTCAGCCCCTCGAGCCTGTTACACAGGAACAGGAGGAGGCCATTCAGCCCCTCGAGCCTGTTACACAGGAACAGGAGGCCATTCAGCCCCTCGAGCCTGTTACACAGGAACAGGAGGAGGCCATTCAGCCCCTCGAGCCTGTTACACAGGAACAGGAGGAGGCCATTCAGCCCTCGAGCCTGTTACACAGGAACAGGAGGAGGCCATTCAGCCCCTCGAGCCTGTTACACAGGAACAGGAGGAGGCCATTCAGCCCCTCGAGCCTGTTACACAGGAACAGGAGGAGGCCATTCAGCCCCTCGAGCCTGTTACACAGGAACAGGAGGAGGCCATTCAGCCCCTCGAGCCTGTTACACAGGAACAGGAGGAGGCCATTCAGCCCCTCGAGCCTGTTACACAGGAACAGGAGGAGGCCATTCAGCCCTCGAGCCTGTTACACAGGAACAGGAGGAGGCCATTCAGCCCCTCGAGCCTGTTACACAGGAACAGGAGGAGGCCATTCAGCCCCTCGAGCCTGTTACACAGGAACAGGAGGAGGCCATTCAGCCCCTCGAGCCTGTTACACAGGAACAGGAGGAGGCCATTCAGCCCCTCGAGCCTGTTACACAGGAACAGGAGGAGGCCATTCAGCCCCTCGAGCCTGTTACACAGGAACAGGAGGAGGCCATTCAGCCCCTCGAGCCTGTTACACAGGAACAGAGGAGGCCATTCAGCCCTCGAGCCTGTTACACAGGAACAGGAGGAGGCCATTCAGCCCTCGAGCCTGTTACACAGGAACAGGAGGAGGCCATTCAGCCCCTCGAGCCTGTTACACAGGAACAGGAGGAGGCCATTCAGCCCTCGAGCCTGTTACACAGGAACAGGAGGAGGCCATTCAGCCCCTCGAGCCTGTTACACAGGAACAGGAGGAGGCCATTCAGCCCTCGAGCCTGTTACACAGGAACAGGAGGAGGCCATTCAGCCCCTCGAGCCTGTTACACAGGAACAGGAGGAGGCCATTCAGCCCCTCGAGCCTGTTACACAGGAACAGGAGGAGGCCATTCAGCCCCTCGAGCCTGTTACACAGGAACAGGAGGAGGCCATTCAGCCCTCGAGCCTGTTACACAAACAGGAGGAGGCCATTCAGCCCCTCGAGTCTGTTACACAGGAACAGGAGGATGCCATTCAGCCCCTCGAGCCTGCTAAACAGGAACAGGAGGAGGCCATTCAGCCCCTCGAGCCTGTTACACAGGAACAGGAGGAGGCCATTCAGCCCCTCGAGCCTGTTACACAGGAACAGGAGGAGGCCATTCAGCCCCTCGAGCCTGTTACACAGGAACAGGAGGAGGCCATTCAGCCCCTCGAGCCTGTTACACAGGAACAGGAGGAGGCCATTCAGCCCCTCGAGCCTGTTACACAGGAACAGGAGGAGGCCATTCAGCCCCTCGAGCCTGTTACACAGGAACAGGAGGAGGCCATTCAGCCCCTCGAGCCTGTTACACAGGAACAGGAGGAGGCCATTCAGCCCCTCGAGCCTGTTACACAGGAACAGGAGGAGGCCATTCAGCCCCTCGAGCCTGTTACACAGGAACAGGAGGAGGCCATTCAGCCCCTCGAGCCTGTTACACAGGAACAGGAGGAGGCCATTCAGCCCCTCGAGCCTGTTACACAGGAACAGGAGGAGGCCATTCAGCCCCTCGAGCCTGTTACACAGGAACAGGAGGAGGCCATTCAGCCCCTCGAGCCTGTTACACAGGAACAGGAGGAGGCCATTCAGCCCCTCGAGCCTGTTACACAGGAACAGGAGGAGGCCATTCAGCCCTCGAGCCTGTTACACAGGAACAGGAGGAGGCCATTCAGCCCTCGAGCCTGTTACACAGGAACAGGAGGAGGCCATTCAGCCCCTCGAGCCTGTTACACAGGAACAGGAGGAGGCCATTCAGCCCCTCGAGCCTGTTACACAGGAACAGGAGGAGGCCATTCAGCCCTCGAGCCTGTTACACAGGAACAGGAGGAGGCCATTCAGCCCCTCGAGCCTGTTACACAGGAACAGGAGGAGGCCATTCAGCCCCTCGAGCCTGTTACACAGGAACAGGAGGAGGCCATTCAGCCCCTCGAGCCTGTTACACAGGAACAGGAGGCGGCCATTCAGCCCCTCAAGCCTGTTACACAGGAACAGGAGGGGGCCATTCAGCCTTCGAGCCTGTTACACAGGAACAGGAGGAGGCCATTCAGCCCCTCGAGCCTGTTACACAGGAACAGGAGGAGGGCCATTCAGCCCCTCGAGCCTGTTACACAGGAACAGGAGGAGGCCATTCAGCCCCTCGAGCCTGTTACACAGGAACAGGAGGAGGCCATTCAGCCCCTCGAGCCTGTTACACAGGAACAGGAGGAGGCCATTCAGCCCCCTCGAGCCTGTTACACAGGAACAGGAGGAGGCCATTCAGCCCCTCGAGCCTGTTACACAGGAACAGGAGGAGGCCATTCAGCCCCTCGAGCCTGTTACACAGGAACAGGAGGAGGCCATTCAGCCCCTCGAGCCTGTTACACAGGAACAGGAGGAGGCCATTCAGCCCCTCGAGCCTGTTACACAGGAACAGGAGGAGGCCATTCAGCCCCTCGAGCCTGTTACACAGGAACAGGAGGAGGCCATTCAGCCCCTCGAGCCTGTTACACAGGAACAGGAGGAGGCCATTCAGCCCCTCGAGCCTGTTACACAGGAACAGGAGGAGGCCATTCAGCCCCTCGAGCCTGTTACACAGGAACAGGAGGAGGCCATTCAGCCCCTCGAGCCTGTTACACAGGAACAGGAGGAGGCCATTCAGCCCCTCGAGCCTGTTACACAGGAACAGGAGGAGGCCATTCAGCCCCTCGAGCCTGTTACACAGGAACAGGAGGAGGCCATTCAGCCCCTCGAGCCTGTTACACAGGAACAGGAGGAGGCCATTCAGCCCCTCGAGCCTGTTACACAGGAACAGGAGGAGGCCATTCAGCCCCTCGAGCCTGTTACACAGGAACAGGAGGGCGGCCATTCAGCCCCTCGAGCCTGTTACACAGGAACAGGAGGAGTCCATTCAGCCCCTCGAGCCTGTTACACAGGAACAGGAGGAGCCATTCAGCCCCTCGAGCCTGTTACACAGGAACAGGAGGAGGCCATTCAGCCCCTCGAGCCTGTTACACAGGAACAGGAGGAGGCCATTCAGCCCCTCGAGCCTGTTACACAGGAACAGGAGGAGGCCATTCAGCCCCTCGAGCCTGTTACACAGGAACAGGAGGAGGCCATTCAGCCCCTCGAGCCTGTTACACAGGAACAGGAGGAGGCCATTCAGCCCCTCGAGCCTGTTACACAGGAACAGGAGGAGGCCATTCAGCCCCTCGAGCCTGTTACACAGGAACAGGAGGAGGCCATTCAGCCCCTCGAGCCTGTTACACAGGAACAGGAGGAGGCCATTCAGCCCCTCGAGCCTGTTACACAGGAACAGGAGGAGGCCATTCAGCCCCTCGAGCCTGTTACACAGGAACAGGAGGAGGCCATTCAGCCCCTCGAGCCTGTTTACAGGAACAGGAGGAGGCATTCAGCCCCTCGAGCCTGTTACACAGGAACAGGAGGAGGCCATTCAGCCCCTCGAGCCTGTTACACAGGAACAGGAGGAGGCCATTCAGCCCCTCGAGCCTGTTACACAGGAACAGGAGGAGGCCATTCAGCCCCTCGAGCCTGTTACACAGGAACAGGAGGAGGGCCATTCAGCCCCTCGAGCCTGTTACACAGGAACAGGAGGAGGCCATTCAGCCCCTCGAGCCTGTTACACAGGAACAGGAGGAGGCCATTCAGCCCTCGAGCCTGTTACACAGGAACAGGAGGAGGCCATTCAGCCCCTCGAGCCTGTTACACAGGAACAGGAGAAGGCCATTCAGCCCCTCGAGCCTGTTACACAGGAACAGGAGGAGGCCATTCAGCCCCTCGAGCCTGTTACACAGGAACAGGAGGAGGCCATTCAGCCCCTCGAGCCTGTTACACAGGAACAGGAGGAGGCCATTCAGCCCCTCGAGCCTGTTACACAGGAACAGGAGGAGGCCATTCAGCCCCTCGAGCCTGTTACACAGGAACAGGAGGAGGCCATTCAGCCCCTCGAGCCTGTTACACAGGAACAGGAGGAGGCCATTCAGCCCCTCGAGCCTGTTACACAGGAACAGGAGGAGGCCATTCAGCCCCTCGAGCCTGTTACTCAGGAAGAGGAGGAGGCCATTCAGCCCCTCGAGTCTGTTACACAGGAACAGGAGGAGGCCATTCAGCCCTCGAGCCTGGTACACAGGAAAGGAGGAGGTCATTCAGCCCATCGAGCCTGTTACACAGGAACAGGAGGAGGCCATTCAGCCCCTCGAGCCTGTTACACAGGAACAGGAGGAGGCCATTCAGCCCCTCGAGCCTGTTACACAGGAACAGGAGGAGGCCATTCAGCCCCTCGAGCCTGTTACACAGGAACAGGAGGAGGCCATTCAGCCCCTCGAGCCTGTTACACAGGAACAGGAGGAGGCCATTCAGCCCCTCGAGCCTGTTACACAGGAACAGGAGGAGGCCATTCAGCCCCTCGAGTCTGTTACACAGGAACAGGAGAGAGACATTCAGCCCTCGAGCCTGTTACACAGGAACAGGAGGAGGCCATTCAGCCCCTCGAGCCTGTTACACAGGAACAGGAGGAGGCCATTCAGCCCCTCGAGCCTGTTACACAGGAACAGGAGGAGGCCATTCAGCCCTCGAGCCTGTTACACAGGAACAGGAGGAGGCCATTCAGCCCCTCGAGCCTGTTACACAGGAACAGGAGGAGGCCATTCAGCCCCTCGAGCCTGTTACACAGGAACAGGAGGAGGCCATTCAGCCCCTCGAGCCTGTTACACAGGAACAGGAGGAGGCCATTCAGCCCCTCGAGCCTGTTACACAGGAACAGGAGGAGGCCATTCAGCCCCTCGAGCCTGTTACACAGGAACAGGAGGAGGCCATTCAGCCCCTCGAGCCTGTTACACAGGAACAGGAGGAGGCCATTCAGCCCCTCGAGCCTGTTACACAGGAACAGGAGGAGGCCATTCAGCCCTCTCGAGCCTGTTACACAGGAACAGGAGGAGGCCATTCAGCCCCTCGAGCCTGTTACACAGGAACAGGAGGAGGCCATTCAGCCCCTCGAGCCTGTTACACAGGAACAGGAGGAGGCCATTCAGCCCCTCGAGCCTGTTACACAGGAACAGGAGGAGGCCATTCAGCCCCTCGAGCCTGTTACACAGGAACAGGAGGAGCCAACTCCACTGTTCCATAAACCCAGAGGATTCTTCTTTTCACCCCTCAGGAGGAGGCCCAGGGAACCCCCTTTATTCCTTTCCCTCGAGGGAGGACCACAGGCCAGAGGAGCAGGCCTTCATCAGCCCCTCGAGCCTGTTACACAGGAACAGGAGGAGGCCATTCAGCCCCTCGAGCCTGTTACACAGGAACAGGAGGAGGCCATTCAGCCCCTCGAGCCTGTTACACAGGAACAGGAGGAGGCCATTCAGCCCCTCGAGCCTGTTACACAGGAACAGGAGGAGGCCATTCAGCCCTCGAGCCTGTTACACAGGAACAGGAGGAGGCCATTCAGCCCCTCGAGCCTGTTACACAGGAACAGGAGGAGGCCATTCAGCCCCTCGAGCCTGTTACACAGGAACAGGAGGAGGCCATTCAGCCCCTCGAGCCTGTTACACAGGAACAGGAGGAGGCCATTCAGCCCCTCGAGCCTGTTACACAGGAACAGGAGGAGGCCATTCAGCCCCTCGAGCCTGTTACACAGGAACAGGAGGAGGCCATTCAGCCCTCGAGCCTGTTACACAGGAACAGGAGAGGCCATTCAGCCCCTCGAGCCTGTTACACAGGAACAGGAGGAGGCCATTCAGCCCCTCGAGCCTGTTACACAGGAAAAGGAGGAGGCCATTCAGCCCTCGAGCCTGTTACACAGGAACAGGAGGAGGCCATTCAGCCCCTCGAGCCTGTTACACAGGAACAGGAGGAGGCCATTCAGCCCCTCGAGCCTGTTACACAGGAACAGGAGGAGGCCATTCAGCCCCTCGAGCCTGTTACACAGGAACAGGAGGAGGCCATTCAGCCCCTCGAGCCTGTTACACAGGAACAGGAGGAGGCCATTCAGCCCCTCGAGCCTGTTACACAGGAACAGGAGGAGGCCATTCAGCCCCTCGAGCCTGTTACACAGGAACAGGAGGAGGCCATTCAGCCCTCGAGCCTGTTACACAGGAACAGGAGGAGGCCATTCAGCCCCTCGAGCCTGTTACACAGGAACAGGAGGAGGCCATTCAGCCCCTCGAGCCTGTTACACAGGAACAGGAGGAGGCCATTCAGCCCCTCGAGCCTGTTACACAGGAACAGGAGGAGGCCATTCAGCCCCTCGAGCCTGTTACACAGGAACAGGAGGAGGCCATTCAGCCCCTCGAGCCTGTTACACAGGAACAGGAGGAGGCCATTCAGCCCCTCGAGCCTGTTACACAGGAACAGGAGGAGGCCATTCAGCCCCTCGAGCCTGTTACACAGGAACAGGAGGAGGCCATTCAGCCCCTCGAGCCTGTTACACAGGAACAGGAGGAGGCCATTCAGCCCCTCGAGCCTGTTACACAGGAACAGGAGGAGGCCATTCAGCCCTCGAGCCTGTTACACAGGAACAGGAGGAGGCCATTCAGCCCCTCGAGCCTGTTACACAGGAACAGGAGGAGGCCATTCAGCCCCTCGAGCCTGTTACACAGGAACAGGAGGAGGCCATTCAGCCCCTCGAGCCTGTTACACAGGAACAGGAGGAGGCCATTCAGCCCCTCGAGCCTGTTACACAGGAACAGGAGGAGGCCATTCAGCCCCTCGAGCCTGTTACACAGGAACAGGAGGAGGCCATTCAGCCCTCGAGCCTGTTACACAGGAACAGGAGGAGGCCATTCAGCCCCTCGAGCCTGTTACACAGGAACAGGAGGAGGCCATTCAGCCCCTCGAGCCTGTTACACAGGAACAGGAGGAGGCCATTCAGCCCCTCGAGCCTGTTACACAGGAACAGGAGGAGGCCATTCAGCCCCTCGAGCCTGTTACACAGGAACAGGAGGAGGCCATTCAGCCCCTCGAGCCTGTTACACAGGAACAGGAGGAGGCCATTCAGCCCCTCGAGCCTGTTACACAGGAACAGGAGGAGGCCATTCAGCCCTCGAGCCTGTTACACAGGAACAGGAGGAGGCCATTCAGCCCCTCGAGCCTGTTACACAGGAACAGGAGGAGGCCATTCAGCCCCTCGAGCCTGTTACACAGGAACAGGAGGAGGCCATTCAGCCCCTCGAGCCTGTTACACAGGAACAGGAGGAGGCCATTCAGCCCCTCGAGCCTGTTACACAGGAACAGGAGGAGGCCATTCAGCCCCTCGAGCCTGTTACACAGGAACAGGAGGAGGCCATTCAGCCCCTCGAGCCTGTTACACAGGAACAGGAGGAGGCCATTCAGCCCCTCGAGCCTGTTACACAGGAACAGGAGGAGGCCATTCAGCCCCTCGAGCCTGTTACACAGGAACAGGAGGAGGCCATTCAGCCCCTCGAGCCTGTTACACAGGAACAGGAGGAGGCCATTCAGCCCCTCGAGCCTGTTACACAGGAACAGGAGGAGGCCATTCAGCCCCTCGAGCCTGTTACACAGGAACAGGAGGAGGCCATTCAGCCCCTCGAGCCTGTTACACAGGAACAGGAGGAGGCCATTCAGCCCCTCGAGCCTGTTACACAGGAACAGGAGGAGGCCATTCAGCCCTCGAGCCTGTTACACAGGAACAGGAGGAGGCCATTCAGCCCCTCGAGCCTGTTACACAGGAACAGGAGGAGGCCATTCAGCCCCTCGAGCCTGTTACACAGGAACAGGAGGAGGCCATTCAGCCCCTCGAGCCTGTTACACAGGAACAGGAGGAGGCCATTCAGCCCCTCGAGCCTGTTACACAGGAACAGGAGGAGGCCATTCAGCCCTCGAGCCTGTTACACAGGAACAGGAGGAGGCCATTCAGCCCCTCGAGCCTGTTACACAGGAACAGGAGGAGGCCATTCAGCCCCTCGAGCCTGTTACACAGGAACAGGAGGAGGCCATTCAGCCCCTCGAGCCTGTTACACAGGAACAGGAGGAGGCCATTCAGCCCCTCGAGCCTGTTACACAGGAACAGGAGGAGGCCATTCAGCCCCTCGAGCCTGTTACACAGGAACAGGAGGAGGCCATTCAGCCCCTCGAGCCTGTTACACAGGAACAGGAGGAGGCCATTCAGCCCCTCGAGCCTGTTACACAGGAACAGGAGGAGGCCATTCAGCCCCTCGAGCCTGTTACACAGGAACAGGAGGAGGCCATTCAGCCCCTCGAGCCTGTTACACAGGAACAGGAGGAGGCCATTCAGCCCCTCGAGCCTGTTACACAGGAACAGGAGGAGGCCATTCAGCCCCTCGAGCCTGTTACACAGGAACAGGAGGAGGCCATTCAGCCCCTCGAGCCTGTTACACAGGAACAGGAGGAGGCCATTCAGCCCCTCGAGCCTGTTACACAGGAACAGGAGGAGGCCATTCAGCCCCTCGAGCCTGTTACACAGGAACAGGAGGAGGCCATTCAGCCCCTCGAGCCTGTTACACAGGAACAGGAGGAGGCCATTCAGCCCCTCGAGCCTGTTACACAGGAACAGGAGGAGGCCATTCAGCCCCTCGAGCCTGTTACACAGGAACAGGAGGAGGCCATTCAGCCCCTCGAGCCTGTTACACAGGAACAGGAGGAGGCCATTCAGCCCCTCGAGCCTGTTACACAGGAACAGGAGGAGGCCATTCAGCCCCTCGAGCCTGTTACACAGGAACAGGAGGAGGCCATTCAGCCCCTCGAGCCTGTTACACAGGAACAGGAGGAGGCCATTCAGCCCCTCGAGCCTGTTACACAGGAACAGGAGGAGGCCATTCAGCCCCTCGAGCCTGTTACACAGGAACAGGAGGAGGCCATTCAGCCCCTCGAGCCTGTTACACAGGAACAGGAGGAGGCCATTCAGCCCCTCGAGCCTGTTACACAGGAACAGGAGGAGGCCATTCAGCCCCTCGAGCCTGTTACACAGGAACAGGAGGAGGCCATTCAGCCCCTCGAGCCTGTTACACAGGAACAGGAGGAGGCCATTCAGCCCCTCGAGCCTGTTACACAGGAACAGGAGGAGGCCATTCAGCCCCTCGAGCCTGTTACACAGGAACAGGAGGAGGCCATTCAGCCCCTCGAGCCTGTTACACAGGAACAGGAGGAGGCCATTCAGCCCCTCGAGCCTGTTACACAGGAACAGGAGGAGGCCATTCAGCCCCTCGAGCCTGTTACACAGGAACAGGAGGAGGCCATTCAGCCCCTCGAGCCTGTTACACAGGAACAGGAGGAGGCCATTCAGCCCCTCGAGCCTGTTACACAGGAACAGGAGGAGGCCATTCAGCCCCTCGAGCCTGTTACACAGGAACAGGAGGAGGCCATTCAGCCCCTCGAGCCTGTTACACAGGAACAGGAGGAGGCCATTCAGCCCCTCGAGCCTGTTACACAGGAACAGGAGGAGGCCATTCAGCCCCTCGAGCCTGTTACACAGGAACAGGAGGAGGCCATTCAGCCCCTCGAGCCTGTTACACAGGAACAGGAGGAGGCCATTCAGCCCCTCGAGCCTGTTACACAGGAACAGGAGGAGGCCATTCAGCCCCTCGAGCCTGTTACACAGGAACAGGAGGAGGCCATTCAGCCCCTCGAGCCTGTTACACAGGAACAGGAGGAGGCCATTCAGCCCCTCGAGCCTGTTACACAGGAACAGGAGGAGGCCATTCAGCCCCTCGAGCCTGTTACACAGGAACAGGAGGAGGCCATTCAGCCCCTCGAGCCTGTTACACAGGAACAGGAGGAGGCCATTCAGCCCCTCGAGCCTGTTACACAGGAACAGGAGGAGGCCATTCAGCCCCTCGAGCCTGTTACACAGGAACAGGAGGAGGCCATTCAGCCCCTCGAGCCTGTTACACAGGAACAGGAGGAGGCCATTCAGCCCCTCGAGCCTGTTACACAGGAACAGGAGGAGGCCATTCAGCCCCTCGAGCCTGTTACACAGGAACAGGAGGAGGCCATTCAGCCCCTCGAGCCTGTTACACAGGAACAGGAGGAGGCCATTCAGCCCCTCGAGCCTGTTACACAGGAACAGGAGGAGGCCATTCAGCCCCTCGAGCCTGTTACACAGGAACAGGAGGAGGCCATTCAGCCCCTCGAGCCTGTTACACAGGAACAGGAGGAGGCCATTCAGCCCCTCGAGCCTGTTACACAGGAACAGGAGGAGGCCATTCAGCCCCTCGAGCCTGTTACACAGGAACAGGAGGAGGCCATTCAGCCCCTCGAGCCTGTTACACAGGAACAGGAGGAGGCCATTCAGCCCCTCGAGCCTGTTACACAGGAACAGGAGGAGGCCATTCAGCCCCTCGAGCCTGTTACACAGGAACAGGAGGAGGCCATTCAGCCCCTCGAGCCTGTTACACAGGAACAGGAGGAGGCCATTCAGCCCCTCGAGCCTGTTACACAGGAACAGGAGGAGGCCATTCAGCCCCTCGAGCCTGTTACACAGGAACAGGAGGAGGCCATTCAGCCCCTCGAGCCTGTTACACAGGAACAGGAGGAGGCCATTCAGCCCCTCGAGCCTGTTACACAGGAACAGGAGGAGGCCATTCAGCCCCTCGAGCCTGTTACACAGGAACAGGAGGAGGCCATTCAGCCCCTCGAGCCTGTTACACAGGAACAGGAGGAGGCCATTCAGCCCCTCGAGCCTGTTACACAGGAACAGGAGGAGGCCATTCAGCCCCTCGAGCCTGTTACACAGGAACAGGAGGAGGCCATTCAGCCCCTCGAGCCTGTTACACAGGAACAGGAGGAGGCCATTCAGCCCCTCGAGCCTGTTACACAGGAACAGGAGGAGGCCATTCAGCCCCTCGAGCCTGTTACACAGGAACAGGAGGAGGCCATTCAGCCCCTCGAGCCTGTTACACAGGAACAGGAGGAGGCCATTCAGCCCCTCGAGCCTGTTACACAGGAACAGGAGGAGGCCATTCAGCCCCTCGAGCCTGTTACACAGGAACAGGAGGAGGCCATTCAGCCCCTCGAGCCTGTTACACAGGAACAGGAGGAGGCCATTCAGCCCCTCGAGCCTGTTACACAGGAACAGGAGGAGGCCATTCAGCCCCTCGAGCCTGTTACACAGGAACAGGAGGAGGCCATTCAGCCCCTCGAGCCTGTTACACAGGAACAGGAGGAGGCCATTCAGCCCCTCGAGCCTGTTACACAGGAACAGGAGGAGGCCATTCAGCCCCTCGAGCCTGTTACACAGGAACAGGAGGAGGCCATTCAGCCCCTCGAGCCTGTTACACAGGAACAGGAGGAGGCCATTCAGCCCCTCGAGCCTGTTACACAGGAACAGGAGGAGGCCATTCAGCCCCTCGAGCCTGTTACACAGGAACAGGAGGAGGCCATTCAGCCCCTCGAGCCTGTTACACAGGAACAGGAGGAGGCCATTCAGCCCCTCGAGCCTGTTACACAGGAACAGGAGGAGGCCATTCAGCCCCTCGAGCCTGTTACACAGGAACAGGAGGAGGCCATTCAGCCCCTCGAGCCTGTTACACAGGAACAGGAGGAGGCCATTCAGCCCCTCGAGCCTGTTACACAGGAACAGGAGGAGGCCATTCAGCCCCTCGAGCCTGTTACACAGGAACAGGAGGAGGCCATTCAGCCCCTCGAGCCTGTTACACAGGAACAGGAGGAGGCCATTCAGCCCCTCGAGCCTGTTACACAGGAACAGGAGGAGGCCATTCAGCCCCTCGAGCCTGTTACACAGGAACAGGAGGAGGCCATTCAGCCCCTCGAGCCTGTTACACAGGAACAGGAGGAGGCCATTCAGCCCCTCGAGCCTGTTACACAGGAACAGGAGGAGGCCATTCAGCCCCTCGAGCCTGTTACACAGGAACAGGAGGAGGCCATTCAGCCCCTCGAGCCTGTTACACAGGAACAGGAGGAGGCCATTCAGCCCCTCGAGCCTGTTACACAGGAACAGGAGGAGGCCATTCAGCCCCTCGAGCCTGTTACACAGGAACAGGAGGAGGCCATTCAGCCCCTCGAGCCTGTTACACAGGAACAGGAGGAGGCCATTCAGCCCCTCGAGCCTGTTACACAGGAACAGGAGGAGGCCATTCAGCCCCTCGAGCCTGTTACACAGGAACAGGAGGAGGCCATTCAGCCCCTCGAGCCTGTTACACAGGAACAGGAGGAGGCCATTCAGCCCCTCGAGCCTGTTACACAGGAACAGGAGGAGGCCATTCAGCCCCTCGAGCCTGTTACACAGGAACAGGAGGAGGCCATTCAGCCCCTCGAGCCTGTTACACAGGAACAGGAGGAGGCCATTCAGCCCCTCGAGCCTGTTACACAGGAACAGGAGGAGGCCATTCAGCCCCTCGAGCCTGTTACACAGGAACAGGAGGAGGCCATTCAGCCCCTCGAGCCTGTTACACAGGAACAGGAGGAGGCCATTCAGCCCCTCGAGCCTGTTACACAGGAACAGGAGGAGGCCATTCAGCCCCTCGAGCCTGTTACACAGGAACAGGAGGAGGCCATTCAGCCCCTCGAGCCTGTTACACAGGAACAGGAGGAGGCCATTCAGCCCCTCGAGCCTGTTACACAGGAACAGGAGGAGGCCATTCAGCCCCTCGAGCCTGTTACACAGGAACAGGAGGAGGCCATTCAGCCCCTCGAGCCTGTTACACAGGAACAGGAGGAGGCCATTCAGCCCCTCGAGCCTGTTACACAGGAACAGGAGGAGGCCATTCAGCCCCTCGAGCCTGTTACACAGGAACAGGAGGAGGCCATTCAGCCCCTCGAGCCTGTTACACAGGAACAGGAGGAGGCCATTCAGCCCCTCGAGCCTGTTACACAGGAACAGGAGGAGGCCATTCAGCCCCTCGAGCCTGTTACACAGGAACAGGAGGAGGCCATTCAGCCCCTCGAGCCTGTTACACAGGAACAGGAGGAGGCCATTCAGCCCCTCGAGCCTGTTACACAGGAACAGGAGGAGGCCATTCAGCCCCTCGAGCCTGTTACACAGGAACAGGAGGAGGCCATTCAGCCCCTCGAGCCTGTTACACAGGAACAGGAGGAGGCCATTCAGCCCCTCGAGCCTGTTACACAGGAACAGGAGGAGGCCATTCAGCCCCTCGAGCCTGTTACACAGGAACAGGAGGAGGCCATTCAGCCCCTCGAGCCTGTTACACAGGAACAGGAGGAGGCCATTCAGCCCCTCGAGCCTGTTACACAGGAACAGGAGGAGGCCATTCAGCCCCTCGAGCCTGTTACACAGGAACAGGAGGAGGCCATTCAGCCCCTCGAGCCTGTTACACAGGAACAGGAGGAGGCCATTCAGCCCCTCGAGCCTGTTACACAGGAACAGGAGGAGGCCATTCAGCCCCTCGAGCCTGTTACACAGGAACAGGAGGAGGCCATTCAGCCCCTCGAGCCTGTTACACAGGAACAGGAGGAGGCCATTCAGCCCCTCGAGCCTGTTACACAGGAACAGGAGGAGGCCATTCAGCCCCTCGAGCCTGTTACACAGGAACAGGAGGAGGCCATTCAGCCCCTCGAGCCTGTTACACAGGAACAGGAGGAGGCCATTCAGCCCCTCGAGCCTGTTACACAGGAACAGGAGGAGGCCATTCAGCCCCTCGAGCCTGTTACACAGGAACAGGAGGAGGCCATTCAGCCCCTCGAGCCTGTTACACAGGAACAGGAGGAGGCCATTCAGCCCCTCGAGCCTGTTACACAGGAACAGGAGGAGGCCATTCAGCCCCTCGAGCCTGTTACACAGGAACAGGAGGAGGCCATTCAGCCCCTCGAGCCTGTTACACAGGAACAGGAGGAGGCCATTCAGCCCCTCGAGCCTGTTACACAGGAACAGGAGGAGGCCATTCAGCCCCTCGAGCCTGTTACACAGGAACAGGAGGAGGCCATTCAGCCCCTCGAGCCTGTTACACAGGAACAGGAGGAGGCCATTCAGCCCCTCGAGCCTGTTACACAGGAACAGGAGGAGGCCATTCAGCCCCTCGAGCCTGTTACACAGGAACAGGAGGAGGCCATTCAGCCCCTCGAGCCTGTTACACAGGAACAGGAGGAGGCCATTCAGCCCCTCGAGCCTGTTACACAGGAACAGGAGGAGGCCATTCAGCCCCTCGAGCCTGTTACACAGGAACAGGAGGAGGCCATTCAGCCCCTCGAGCCTGTTACACAGGAACAGGAGGAGGCCATTCAGCCCCTCGAGCCTGTTACACAGGAACAGGAGGAGGCCATTCAGCCCCTCGAGCCTGTTACACAGGAACAGGAGGAGGCCATTCAGCCCCTCGAGCCTGTTACACAGGAACAGGAGGAGGCCATTCAGCCCCTCGAGCCTGTTACACAGGAACAGGAGGAGGCCATTCAGCCCCTCGAGCCTGTTACACAGGAACAGGAGGAGGCCATTCAGCCCCTCGAGCCTGTTACACAGGAACAGGAGGAGGCCATTCAGCCCCTCGAGCCTGTTACACAGGAACAGGAGGAGGCCATTCAGCCCCTCGAGCCTGTTACACAGGAACAGGAGGAGGCCATTCAGCCCCTCGAGCCTGTTACACAGGAACAGGAGGAGGCCATTCAGCCCCTCGAGCCTGTTACACAGGAACAGGAGGAGGCCATTCAGCCCCTCGAGCCTGTTACACAGGAACAGGAGGAGGCCATTCAGCCCCTCGAGCCTGTTACACAGGAACAGGAGGAGGCCATTCAGCCCCTCGAGCCTGTTACACAGGAACAGGAGGAGGCCATTCAGCCCCTCGAGCCTGTTACACAGGAACAGGAGGAGGCCATTCAGCCCCTCGAGCCTGTTACACAGGAACAGGAGGAGGCCATTCAGCCCCTCGAGCCTGTTACACAGGAACAGGAGGAGGCCATTCAGCCCCTCGAGCCTGTTACACAGGAACAGGAGGAGGCCATTCAGCCCCTCGAGCCTGTTACACAGGAACAGGAGGAGGCCATTCAGCCCCTCGAGCCTGTTACACAGGAACAGGAGGAGGCCATTCAGCCCCTCGAGCCTGTTACACAGGAACAGGAGGAGGCCATTCAGCCCCTCGAGCCTGTTACACAGGAACAGGAGGAGGCCATTCAGCCCCTCGAGCCTGTTACACAGGAACAGGAGGAGGCCATTCAGCCCCTCGAGCCTGTTACACAGGAACAGGAGGAGGCCATTCAGCCCCTCGAGCCTGTTACACAGGAACAGGAGGAGGCCATTCAGCCCCTCGAGCCTGTTACACAGGAACAGGAGGAGGCCATTCAGCCCCTCGAGCCTGTTACACAGGAACAGGAGGAGGCCATTCAGCCCCTCGAGCCTGTTACACAGGAACAGGAGGAGGCCATTCAGCCCCTCGAGCCTGTTACACAGGAACAGGAGGAGGCCATTCAGCCCCTCGAGCCTGTTACACAGGAACAGGAGGAGGCCATTCAGCCCCTCGAGCCTGTTACACAGGAACAGGAGGAGGCCATTCAGCCCCTCGAGCCTGTTACACAGGAACAGGAGGAGGCCATTCAGCCCCTCGAGCCTGTTACACAGGAACAGGAGGAGGCCATTCAGCCCCTCGAGCCTGTTACACAGGAACAGGAGGAGGCCATTCAGCCCCTCGAGCCTGTTACACAGGAACAGGAGGAGGCCATTCAGCCCCTCGAGCCTGTTACACAGGAACAGGAGGAGGCCATTCAGCCCCTCGAGCCTGTTACACAGGAACAGGAGGAGGCCATTCAGCCCCTCGAGCCTGTTACACAGGAACAGGAGGAGGCCATTCAGCCCCTCGAGCCTGTTACACAGGAACAGGAGGAGGCCATTCAGCCCCTCGAGCCTGTTACACAGGAACAGGAGGAGGCCATTCAGCCCCTCGAGCCTGTTACACAGGAACAGGAGGAGGCCATTCAGCCCCTCGAGCCTGTTACACAGGAACAGGAGGAGGCCATTCAGCCCCTCGAGCCTGTTACACAGGAACAGGAGGAGGCCATTCAGCCCCTCGAGCCTGTTACACAGGAACAGGAGGAGGCCATTCAGCCCCTCGAGCCTGTTACACAGGAACAGGAGGAGGCCATTCAGCCCCTCGAGCCTGTTACACAGGAACAGGAGGAGGCCATTCAGCCCCTCGAGCCTGTTACACAGGAACAGGAGGAGGCCATTCAGCCCCTCGAGCCTGTTACACAGGAACAGGAGGAGGCCATTCAGCCCCTCGAGCCTGTTACACAGGAACAGGAGGAGGCCATTCAGCCCCTCGAGCCTGTTACACAGGAACAGGAGGAGGCCATTCAGCCCCTCGAGCCTGTTACACAGGAACAGGAGGAGGCCATTCAGCCCCTCGAGCCTGTTACACAGGAACAGGAGGAGGCCATTCAGCCCCTCGAGCCTGTTACACAGGAACAGGAGGAGGCCATTCAGCCCCTCGAGCCTGTTACACAGGAACAGGAGGAGGCCATTCAGCCCCTCGAGCCTGTTACACAGGAACAGGAGGAGGCCATTCAGCCCCTCGAGCCTGTTACACAGGAACAGGAGGAGGCCATTCAGCCCCTCGAGCCTGTTACACAGGAACAGGAGGAGGCCATTCAGCCCCTCGAGCCTGTTACACAGGAACAGGAGGAGGCCATTCAGCCCCTCGAGCCTGTTACACAGGAACAGGAGGAGGCCATTCAGCCCCTCGAGCCTGTTACACAGGAACAGGAGGAGGCCATTCAGCCCCTCGAGCCTGTTACACAGGAACAGGAGGAGGCCATTCAGCCCCTCGAGCCTGTTACACAGGAACAGGAGGAGGCCATTCAGCCCCTCGAGCCTGTTACACAGGAACAGGAGGAGGCCATTCAGCCCCTCGAGCCTGTTACACAGGAACAGGAGGAGGCCATTCAGCCCCTCGAGCCTGTTACACAGGAACAGGAGGAGGCCATTCAGCCCCTCGAGCCTGTTACACAGGAACAGGAGGAGGCCATTCAGCCCCTCGAGCCTGTTACACAGGAACAGGAGGAGGCCATTCAGCCCCTCGAGCCTGTTACACAGGAACAGGAGGAGGCCATTCAGCCCCTCGAGCCTGTTACACAGGAACAGGAGGAGGCCATTCAGCCCCTCGAGCCTGTTACACAGGAACAGGAGGAGGCCATTCAGCCCCTCGAGCCTGTTACACAGGAACAGGAGGAGGCCATTCAGCCCCTCGAGCCTGTTACACAGGAACAGGAGGAGGCCATTCAGCCCCTCGAGCCTGTTACACAGGAACAGGAGGAGGCCATTCAGCCCCTCGAGCCTGTTACACAGGAACAGGAGGAGGCCATTCAGCCCCTCGAGCCTGTTACACAGGAACAGGAGGAGGCCATTCAGCCCCTCGAGCCTGTTACACAGGAACAGGAGGAGGCCATTCAGCCCCTCGAGCCTGTTACACAGGAACAGGAGGAGGCCATTCAGCCCCTCGAGCCTGTTACACAGGAACAGGAGGAGGCCATTCAGCCCCTCGAGCCTGTTACACAGGAACAGGAGGAGGCCATTCAGCCCCTCGAGCCTGTTACACAGGAACAGGAGGAGGCCATTCAGCCCCTCGAGCCTGTTACACAGGAACAGGAGGAGGCCATTCAGCCCCTCGAGCCTGTTACACAGGAACAGGAGGAGGCCATTCAGCCCCTCGAGCCTGTTACACAGGAACAGGAGGAGGCCATTCAGCCCCTCGAGCCTGTTACACAGGAACAGGAGGAGGCCATTCAGCCCCTCGAGCCTGTTACACAGGAACAGGAGGAGGCCATTCAGCCCCTCGAGCCTGTTACACAGGAACAGGAGGAGGCCATTCAGCCCCTCGAGCCTGTTACACAGGAACAGGAGGAGGCCATTCAGCCCCTCGAGCCTGTTACACAGGAACAGGAGGAGGCCATTCAGCCCCTCGAGCCTGTTACACAGGAACAGGAGGAGGCCATTCAGCCCCTCGAGCCTGTTACACAGGAACAGGAGGAGGCCATTCAGCCCCTCGAGCCTGTTACACAGGAACAGGAGGAGGCCATTCAGCCCCTCGAGCCTGTTACACAGGAACAGGAGGAGGCCATTCAGCCCCTCGAGCCTGTTACACAGGAACAGGAGGAGGCCATTCAGCCCCTCGAGCCTGTTACACAGGAACAGGAGGAGGCCATTCAGCCCCTCGAGCCTGTTACACAGGAACAGGAGGAGGCCATTCAGCCCCTCGAGCCTGTTACACAGGAACAGGAGGAGGCCATTCAGCCCCTCGAGCCTGTTACACAGGAACAGGAGGAGGCCATTCAGCCCCTCGAGCCTGTTACACAGGAACAGGAGGAGGCCATTCAGCCCCTCGAGCCTGTTACACAGGAACAGGAGGAGGCCATTCAGCCCCTCGAGCCTGTTACACAGGAACAGGAGGAGGCCATTCAGCCCCTCGAGCCTGTTACACAGGAACAGGAGGAGGCCATTCAGCCCCTCGAGCCTGTTACACAGGAACAGGAGGAGGCCATTCAGCCCCTCGAGCCTGTTACACAGGAACAGGAGGAGGCCATTCAGCCCCTCGAGCCTGTTACACAGGAACAGGAGGAGGCCATTCAGCCCCTCGAGCCTGTTACACAGGAACAGGAGGAGGCCATTCAGCCCCTCGAGCCTGTTACACAGGAACAGGAGGAGGCCATTCAGCCCCTCGAGCCTGTTACACAGGAACAGGAGGAGGCCATTCAGCCCCTCGAGCCTGTTACACAGGAACAGGAGGAGGCCATTCAGCCCCTCGAGCCTGTTACACAGGAACAGGAGGAGGCCATTCAGCCCCTCGAGCCTGTTACACAGGAACAGGAGGAGGCCATTCAGCCCCTCGAGCCTGTTACACAGGAACAGGAGGAGGCCATTCAGCCCCTCGAGCCTGTTACACAGGAACAGGAGGAGGCCATTCAGCCCCTCGAGCCTGTTACACAGGAACAGGAGGAGGCCATTCAGCCCCTCGAGCCTGTTACACAGGAACAGGAGGAGGCCATTCAGCCCCTCGAGCCTGTTACACAGGAACAGGAGGAGGCCATTCAGCCCCTCGAGCCTGTTACACAGGAACAGGAGGAGGCCATTCAGCCCCTCGAGCCTGTTACACAGGAACAGGAGGAGGCCATTCAGCCCCTCGAGCCTGTTACACAGGAACAGGAGGAGGCCATTCAGCCCCTCGAGCCTGTTACACAGGAACAGGAGGAGGCCATTCAGCCCCTCGAGCCTGTTACACAGGAACAGGAGGAGGCCATTCAGCCCCTCGAGCCTGTTACACAGGAACAGGAGGAGGCCATTCAGCCCCTCGAGCCTGTTACACAGGAACAGGAGGAGGCCATTCAGCCCCTCGAGCCTGTTACACAGGAACAGGAGGAGGCCATTCAGCCCCTCGAGCCTGTTACACAGGAACAGGAGGAGGCCATTCAGCCCCTCGAGCCTGTTACACAGGAACAGGAGGAGGCCATTCAGCCCCTCGAGCCTGTTACACAGGAACAGGAGGAGGCCATTCAGCCCCTCGAGCCTGTTACACAGGAACAGGAGGAGGCCATTCAGCCCCTCGAGCCTGTTACACAGGAACAGGAGGAGGCCATTCAGCCCCTCGAGCCTGTTACACAGGAACAGGAGGAGGCCATTCAGCCCCTCGAGCCTGTTACACAGGAACAGGAGGAGGCCATTCAGCCCCTCGAGCCTGTTACACAGGAACAGGAGGAGGCCATTCAGCCCCTCGAGCCTGTTACACAGGAACAGGAGGAGGCCATTCAGCCCCTCGAGCCTGTTACACAGGAACAGGAGGAGGCCATTCAGCCCCTCGAGCCTGTTACACAGGAACAGGAGGAGGCCATTCAGCCCCTCGAGCCTGTTACACAGGAACAGGAGGAGGCCATTCAGCCCCTCGAGCCTGTTACACAGGAACAGGAGGAGGCCATTCAGCCCCTCGAGCCTGTTACACAGGAACAGGAGGAGGCCATTCAGCCCCTCGAGCCTGTTACACAGGAACAGGAGGAGGCCATTCAGCCCCTCGAGCCTGTTACACAGGAACAGGAGGAGGCCATTCAGCCCCTCGAGCCTGTTACACAGGAACAGGAGGAGGCCATTCAGCCCCTCGAGCCTGTTACACAGGAACAGGAGGAGGCCATTCAGCCCCTCGAGCCTGTTACACAGGAACAGGAGGAGGCCATTCAGCCCCTCGAGCCTGTTACACAGGAACAGGAGGAGGCCATTCAGCCCCTCGAGCCTGTTACACAGGAACAGGAGGAGGCCATTCAGCCCCTCGAGCCTGTTACACAGGAACAGGAGGAGGCCATTCAGCCCCTCGAGCCTGTTACACAGGAACAGGAGGAGGCCATTCAGCCCCTCGAGCCTGTTACACAGGAACAGGAGGAGGCCATTCAGCCCCTCGAGCCTGTTACACAGGAACAGGAGGAGGCCATTCAGCCCCTCGAGCCTGTTACACAGGAACAGGAGGAGGCCATTCAGCCCCTCGAGCCTGTTACACAGGAACAGGAGGAGGCCATTCAGCCCCTCGAGCCTGTTACACAGGAACAGGAGGAGGCCATTCAGCCCCTCGAGCCTGTTACACAGGAACAGGAGGAGGCCATTCAGCCCCTCGAGCCTGTTACACAGGAACAGGAGGAGGCCATTCAGCCCCTCGAGCCTGTTACACAGGAACAGGAGGAGGCCATTCAGCCCCTCGAGCCTGTTACACAGGAACAGGAGGAGGCCATTCAGCCCCTCGAGCCTGTTACACAGGAACAGGAGGAGGCCATTCAGCCCCTCGAGCCTGTTACACAGGAACAGGAGGAGGCCATTCAGCCCCTCGAGCCTGTTACACAGGAACAGGAGGAGGCCATTCAGCCCCTCGAGCCTGTTACACAGGAACAGGAGGAGGCCATTCAGCCCCTCGAGCCTGTTACACAGGAACAGGAGGAGGCCATTCAGCCCCTCGAGCCTGTTACACAGGAACAGGAGGAGGCCATTCAGCCCCTCGAGCCTGTTACACAGGAACAGGAGGAGGCCATTCAGCCCCTCGAGCCTGTTACACAGGAACAGGAGGAGGCCATTCAGCCCCTCGAGCCTGTTACACAGGAACAGGAGGAGGCCATTCAGCCCCTCGAGCCTGTTACACAGGAACAGGAGGAGGCCATTCAGCCCCTCGAGCCTGTTACACAGGAACAGGAGGAGGCCATTCAGCCCCTCGAGCCTGTTACACAGGAACAGGAGGAGGCCATTCAGCCCCTCGAGCCTGTTACACAGGAACAGGAGGAGGCCATTCAGCCCCTCGAGCCTGTTACACAGGAACAGGAGGAGGCCATTCAGCCCCTCGAGCCTGTTACACAGGAACAGGAGGAGGCCATTCAGCCCCTCGAGCCTGTTACACAGGAACAGGAGGAGGCCATTCAGCCCCTCGAGCCTGTTACACAGGAACAGGAGGAGGCCATTCAGCCCCTCGAGCCTGTTACACAGGAACAGGAGGAGGCCATTCAGCCCCTCGAGCCTGTTACACAGGAACAGGAGGAGGCCATTCAGCCCCTCGAGCCTGTTACACAGGAACAGGAGGAGGCCATTCAGCCCCTCGAGCCTGTTACACAGGAACAGGAGGAGGCCATTCAGCCCCTCGAGCCTGTTACACAGGAACAGGAGGAGGCCATTCAGCCCCTCGAGCCTGTTACACAGGAACAGGAGGAGGCCATTCAGCCCCTCGAGCCTGTTACACAGGAACAGGAGGAGGCCATTCAGCCCCTCGAGCCTGTTACACAGGAACAGGAGGAGGCCATTCAGCCCCTCGAGCCTGTTACACAGGAACAGGAGGAGGCCATTCAGCCCCTCGAGCCTGTTACACAGGAACAGGAGGAGGCCATTCAGCCCCTCGAGCCTGTTACACAGGAACAGGAGGAGGCCATTCAGCCCCTCGAGCCTGTTACACAGGAACAGGAGGAGGCCATTCAGCCCCTCGAGCCTGTTACACAGGAACAGGAGGAGGCCATTCAGCCCCTCGAGCCTGTTACACAGGAACAGGAGGAGGCCATTCAGCCCCTCGAGCCTGTTACACAGGAACAGGAGGAGGCCATTCAGCCCCTCGAGCCTGTTACACAGGAACAGGAGGAGGCCATTCAGCCCCTCGAGCCTGTTACACAGGAACAGGAGGAGGCCATTCAGCCCCTCGAGCCTGTTACACAGGAACAGGAGGAGGCCATTCAGCCCCTCGAGCCTGTTACACAGGAACAGGAGGAGGCCATTCAGCCCCTCGAGCCTGTTACACAGGAACAGGAGGAGGCCATTCAGCCCCTCGAGCCTGTTACACAGGAACAGGAGGAGGCCATTCAGCCCCTCGAGCCTGTTACACAGGAACAGGAGGAGGCCATTCAGCCCCTCGAGCCTGTTACACAGGAACAGGAGGAGGCCATTCAGCCCCTCGAGCCTGTTACACAGGAACAGGAGGAGGCCATTCAGCCCCTCGAGCCTGTTACACAGGAACAGGAGGAGGCCATTCAGCCCCTCGAGCCTGTTACACAGGAACAGGAGGAGGCCATTCAGCCCCTCGAGCCTGTTACACAGGAACAGGAGGAGGCCATTCAGCCCCTCGAGCCTGTTACACAGGAACAGGAGGAGGCCATTCAGCCCCTCGAGCCTGTTACACAGGAACAGGAGGAGGCCATTCAGCCCCTCGAG
Organism: Squalus acanthias; assembly: GCA_030390025.1. NCBI lineage: Eukaryota > Metazoa > Chordata > Chondrichthyes > Squaliformes > Squalidae > Squalus > Squalus acanthias. The sequence goes on along the minus strand of JASTWF010000887.1, from coordinate 139,378 downwards.
CCTGTTACACAGGAACAGGAGGAGGCCATTCAGCCCCTCGAGCCTGTTACACAGGAACAGGAGGAGGCCATTCAGCCCCTCGAGCCTGTTACACAGGAACAGGAGGAGGCCATTCAGCCCCTCGAGCCTGTTACACAGGAACAGGAGGAGGCCATTCAGCCCCTCGAGCCTGTTACACAGGAACAGGAGGAGGCCATTCAGCCCCTCGAGCCTGTTACACAGGAACAGGAGGAGGCCATTCAGCCCCTCGAGCCTGTTACACAGGAACAGGAGGAGGCCATTCAGCCCCTCGAGCCTGTTACACAGGAACAGGAGGAGGCCATTCAGCCCCTCGAGCCTGTTACACAGGAACAGGAGGAGGCCATTCAGCCCCTCGAGCCTGTTACACAGGAACAGGAGGAGGCCATTCAGCCCCTCGAGCCTGTTACACAGGAACAGGAGGAGGCCATTCAGCCCCTCGAGCCTGTTACACAGGAACAGGAGGAGGCCATTCAGCCCCTCGAGCCTGTTACACAGGAACAGGAGGAGGCCATTCAGCCCCTCGAGCCTGTTACACAGGAACAGGAGGAGGCCATTCAGCCCCTCGAGCCTGTTACACAGGAACAGGAGGAGGCCATTCAGCCCCTCGAGCCTGTTACACAGGAACAGGAGGAGGCCATTCAGCCCCTCGAGCCTGTTACACAGGAACAGGAGGAGGCCATTCAGCCCCTCGAGCCTGTTACACAGGAACAGGAGGAGGCCATTCAGCCCCTCGAGCCTGTTACACAGGAACAGGAGGAGGCCATTCAGCCCCTCGAGCCTGTTACACAGGAACAGGAGGAGGCCATTCAGCCCCTCGAGCCTGTTACACAGGAACAGGAGGAGGCCATTCAGCCCCTCGAGCCTGTTACACAGGAACAGGAGGAGGCCATTCAGCCCCTCGAGCCTGTTACACAGGAACAGGAGGAGGCCATTCAGCCCCTCGAGCCTGTTACACAGGAACAGGAGGAGGCCATTCAGCCCCTCGAGCCTGTTACACAGGAACAGGAGGAGGCCATTCAGCCCCTCGAGCCTGTTACACAGGAACAGGAGGAGGCCATTCAGCCCCTCGAGCCTGTTACACAGGAACAGGAGGAGGCCATTCAGCCCCTCGAGCCTGTTACACAGGAACAGGAGGAGGCCATTCAGCCCCTCGAGCCTGTTACACAGGAACAGGAGGAGGCCATTCAGCCCCTCGAGCCTGTTACACAGGAACAGGAGGAGGCCATTCAGCCCCTCGAGCCTGTTACACAGGAACAGGAGGAGGCCATTCAGCCCCTCGAGCCTGTTACACAGGAACAGGAGGAGGCCATTCAGCCCCTCGAGCCTGTTACACAGGAACAGGAGGAGGCCATTCAGCCCCTCGAGCCTGTTACACAGGAACAGGAGGAGGCCATTCAGCCCCTCGAGCCTGTTACACAGGAACAGGAGGAGGCCATTCAGCCCCTCGAGCCTGTTACACAGGAACAGGAGGAGGCCATTCAGCCCCTCGAGCCTGTTACACAGGAACAGGAGGAGGCCATTCAGCCCCTCGAGCCTGTTACACAGGAACAGGAGGAGGCCATTCAGCCCCTCGAGCCTGTTACACAGGAACAGGAGGAGGCCATTCAGCCCCTCGAGCCTGTTACACAGGAACAGGAGGAGGCCATTCAGCCCCTCGAGCCTGTTACACAGGAACAGGAGGAGGCCATTCAGCCCCTCGAGCCTGTTACACAGGAACAGGAGGAGGCCATTCAGCCCCTCGAGCCTGTTACACAGGAACAGGAGGAGGCCATTCAGCCCCTCGAGCCTGTTACACAGGAACAGGAGGAGGCCATTCAGCCCCTCGAGCCTGTTACACAGGAACAGGAGGAGGCCATTCAGCCCCTCGAGCCTGTTACACAGGAACAGGAGGAGGCCATTCAGCCCCTCGAGCCTGTTACACAGGAACAGGAGGAGGCCATTCAGCCCCTCGAGCCTGTTACACAGGAACAGGAGGAGGCCATTCAGCCCCTCGAGCCTGTTACACAGGAACAGGAGGAGGCCATTCAGCCCCTCGAGCCTGTTACACAGGAACAGGAGGAGGCCATTCAGCCCCTCGAGCCTGTTACACAGGAACAGGAGGAGGCCATTCAGCCCCTCGAGCCTGTTACACAGGAACAGGAGGAGGCCATTCAGCCCCTCGAGCCTGTTACACAGGAACAGGAGGAGGCCATTCAGCCCCTCGAGCCTGTTACACAGGAACAGGAGGAGGCCATTCAGCCCCTCGAGCCTGTTACACAGGAACAGGAGGAGGCCATTCAGCCCCTCGAGCCTGTTACACAGGAACAGGAGGAGGCCATTCAGCCCCTCGAGCCTGTTACACAGGAACAGGAGGAGGCCATTCAGCCCCTCGAGCCTGTTACACAGGAACAGGAGGAGGCCATTCAGCCCCTCGAGCCTGTTACACAGGAACAGGAGGAGGCCATTCAGCCCCTCGAGCCTGTTACACAGGAACAGGAGGAGGCCATTCAGCCCCTCGAGCCTGTTACACAGGAACAGGAGGAGGCCATTCAGCCCCTCGAGCCTGTTACACAGGAACAGGAGGAGGCCATTCAGCCCCTCGAGCCTGTTACACAGGAACAGGAGGAGGCCATTCAGCCCCTCGAGCCTGTTACACAGGAACAGGAGGAGGCCATTCAGCCCCTCGAGCCTGTTACACAGGAACAGGAGGAGGCCATTCAGCCCCTCGAGCCTGTTACACAGGAACAGGAGGAGGCCATTCAGCCCCTCGAGCCTGTTACACAGGAACAGGAGGAGGCCATTCAGCCCCTCGAGCCTGTTACACAGGAACAGGAGGAGGCCATTCAGCCCCTCGAGCCTGTTACACAGGAACAGGAGGAGGCCATTCAGCCCCTCGAGCCTGTTACACAGGAACAGGAGGAGGCCATTCAGCCCCTCGAGCCTGTTACACAGGAACAGGAGGAGGCCATTCAGCCCCTCGAGCCTGTTACACAGGAACAGGAGGAGGCCATTCAGCCCCTCGAGCCTGTTACACAGGAACAGGAGGAGGCCATTCAGCCCCTCGAGCCTGTTACACAGGAACAGGAGGAGGCCATTCAGCCCCTCGAGCCTGTTACACAGGAACAGGAGGAGGCCATTCAGCCCCTCGAGCCTGTTACACAGGAACAGGAGGAGGCCATTCAGCCCCTCGAGCCTGTTACACAGGAACAGGAGGAGGCCATTCAGCCCCTCGAGCCTGTTACACAGGAACAGGAGGAGGCCATTCAGCCCCTCGAGCCTGTTACACAGGAACAGGAGGAGGCCATTCAGCCCCTCGAGCCTGTTACACAGGAACAGGAGGAGGCCATTCAGCCCCTCGAGCCTGTTACACAGGAACAGGAGGAGGCCATTCAGCCCCTCGAGCCTGTTACACAGGAACAGGAGGAGGCCATTCAGCCCCTCGAGCCTGTTACACAGGAACAGGAGGAGGCCATTCAGCCCCTCGAGCCTGTTACACAGGAACAGGAGGAGGCCATTCAGCCCCTCGAGCCTGTTACACAGGAACAGGAGGAGGCCATTCAGCCCCTCGAGCCTGTTACACAGGAACAGGAGGAGGCCATTCAGCCCCTCGAGCCTGTTACACAGGAACAGGAGGAGGCCATTCAGCCCCTCGAGCCTGTTACACAGGAACAGGAGGAGGCCATTCAGCCCCTCGAGCCTGTTACACAGGAACAGGAGGAGGCCATTCAGCCCCTCGAGCCTGTTACACAGGAACAGGAGGAGGCCATTCAGCCCCTCGAGCCTGTTACACAGGAACAGGAGGAGGCCATTCAGCCCCTCGAGCCTGTTACACAGGAACAGGAGGAGGCCATTCAGCCCCTCGAGCCTGTTACACAGGAACAGGAGGAGGCCATTCAGCCCCTCGAGCCTGTTACACAGGAACAGGAGGAGGCCATTCAGCCCCTCGAGCCTGTTACACAGGAACAGGAGGAGGCCATTCAGCCCCTCGAGCCTGTTACACAGGAACAGGAGGAGGCCATTCAGCCCCTCGAGCCTGTTACACAGGAACAGGAGGAGGCCATTCAGCCCCTCGAGCCTGTTACACAGGAACAGGAGGAGGCCATTCAGCCCCTCGAGCCTGTTACACAGGAACAGGAGGAGGCCATTCAGCCCCTCGAGCCTGTTACACAGGAACAGGAGGAGGCCATTCAGCCCCTCGAGCCTGTTACACAGGAACAGGAGGAGGCCATTCAGCCCCTCGAGCCTGTTACACAGGAACAGGAGGAGGCCATTCAGCCCCTCGAGCCTGTTACACAGGAACAGGAGGAGGCCATTCAGCCCCTCGAGCCTGTTACACAGGAACAGGAGGAGGCCATTCAGCCCCTCGAGCCTGTTACACAGGAACAGGAGGAGGCCATTCAGCCCCTCGAGCCTGTTACACAGGAACAGGAGGAGGCCATTCAGCCCCTCGAGCCTGTTACACAGGAACAGGAGGAGGCCATTCAGCCCCTCGAGCCTGTTACACAGGAACAGGAGGAGGCCATTCAGCCCCTCGAGCCTGTTACACAGGAACAGGAGGAGGCCATTCAGCCCCTCGAGCCTGTTACACAGGAACAGGAGGAGGCCATTCAGCCCCTCGAGCCTGTTACACAGGAACAGGAGGAGGCCATTCAGCCCCTCGAGCCTGTTACACAGGAACAGGAGGAGGCCATTCAGCCCCTCGAGCCTGTTACACAGGAACAGGAGGAGGCCATTCAGCCCCTCGAGCCTGTTACACAGGAACAGGAGGAGGCCATTCAGCCCCTCGAGCCTGTTACACAGGAACAGGAGGAGGCCATTCAGCCCCTCGAGCCTGTTACACAGGAACAGGAGGAGGCCATTCAGCCCCTCGAGCCTGTTACACAGGAACAGGAGGAGGCCATTCAGCCCCTCGAGCCTGTTACACAGGAACAGGAGGAGGCCATTCAGCCCCTCGAGCCTGTTACACAGGAACAGGAGGAGGCCATTCAGCCCCTCGAGCCTGTTACACAGGAACAGGAGGAGGCCATTCAGCCCCTCGAGCCTGTTACACAGGAACAGGAGGAGGCCATTCAGCCCCTCGAGCCTGTTACACAGGAACAGGAGGAGGCCATTCAGCCCCTCGAGCCTGTTACACAGGAACAGGAGGAGGCCATTCAGCCCCTCGAGCCTGTTACACAGGAACAGGAGGAGGCCATTCAGCCCCTCGAGCCTGTTACACAGGAACAGGAGGAGGCCATTCAGCCCCTCGAGCCTGTTACACAGGAACAGGAGGAGGCCATTCAGCCCCTCGAGCCTGTTACACAGGAACAGGAGGAGGCCATTCAGCCCCTCGAGCCTGTTACACAGGAACAGGAGGAGGCCATTCAGCCCCTCGAGCCTGTTACACAGGAACAGGAGGAGGCCATTCAGCCCCTCGAGCCTGTTACACAGGAACAGGAGGAGGCCATTCAGCCCCTCGAGCCTGTTACACAGGAACAGGAGGAGGCCATTCAGCCCCTCGAGCCTGTTACACAGGAACAGGAGGAGGCCATTCAGCCCCTCGAGCCTGTTACACAGGAACAGGAGGAGGCCATTCAGCCCCTCGAGCCTGTTACACAGGAACAGGAGGAGGCCATTCAGCCCCTCGAGCCTGTTACACAGGAACAGGAGGAGGCCATTCAGCCCCTCGAGCCTGTTACACAGGAACAGGAGGAGGCCATTCAGCCCCTCGAGCCTGTTACACAGGAACAGGAGGAGGCCATTCAGCCCCTCGAGCCTGTTACACAGGAACAGGAGGAGGCCATTCAGCCCCTCGAGCCTGTTACACAGGAACAGGAGGAGGCCATTCAGCCCCTCGAGCCTGTTACACAGGAACAGGAGGAGGCCATTCAGCCCCTCGAGCCTGTTACACAGGAACAGGAGGAGGCCATTCAGCCCCTCGAGCCTGTTACACAGGAACAGGAGGAGGCCATTCAGCCCCTCGAGCCTGTTACACAGGAACAGGAGGAGGCCATTCAGCCCCTCGAGCCTGTTACACAGGAACAGGAGGAGGCCATTCAGCCCCTCGAGCCTGTTACACAGGAACAGGAGGAGGCCATTCAGCCCCTCGAGCCTGTTACACAGGAACAGGAGGAGGCCATTCAGCCCCTCGAGCCTGTTACACAGGAACAGGAGGAGGCCATTCAGCCCCTCGAGCCTGTTACACAGGAACAGGAGGAGGCCATTCAGCCCCTCGAGCCTGTTACACAGGAACAGGAGGAGGCCATTCAGCCCCTCGAGCCTGTTACACAGGAACAGGAGGAGGCCATTCAGCCCCTCGAGCCTGTTACACAGGAACAGGAGGAGGCCATTCAGCCCCTCGAGCCTGTTACACAGGAACAGGAGGAGGCCATTCAGCCCCTCGAGCCTGTTACACAGGAACAGGAGGAGGCCATTCAGCCCCTCGAGCCTGTTACACAGGAACAGGAGGAGGCCATTCAGCCCCTCGAGCCTGTTACACAGGAACAGGAGGAGGCCATTCAGCCCCTCGAGCCTGTTACACAGGAACAGGAGGAGGCCATTCAGCCCCTCGAGCCTGTTACACAGGAACAGGAGGAGGCCATTCAGCCCCTCGAGCCTGTTACACAGGAACAGGAGGAGGCCATTCAGCCCCTCGAGCCTGTTACACAGGAACAGGAGGAGGCCATTCAGCCCCTCGAGCCTGTTACACAGGAACAGGAGGAGGCCATTCAGCCCCTCGAGCCTGTTACACAGGAACAGGAGGAGGCCATTCAGCCCCTCGAGCCTGTTACACAGGAACAGGAGGAGGCCATTCAGCCCCTCGAGCCTGTTACACAGGAACAGGAGGAGGCCATTCAGCCCCTCGAGCCTGTTACACAGGAACAGGAGGAGGCCATTCAGCCCCTCGAGCCTGTTACACAGGAACAGGAGGAGGCCATTCAGCCCCTCGAGCCTGTTACACAGGAACAGGAGGAGGCCATTCAGCCCCTCGAGCCTGTTACACAGGAACAGGAGGAGGCCATTCAGCCCCTCGAGCCTGTTACACAGGAACAGGAGGAGGCCATTCAGCCCCTCGAGCCTGTTACACAGGAACAGGAGGAGGCCATTCAGCCCCTCGAGCCTGTTACACAGGAACAGGAGGAGGCCATTCAGCCCCTCGAGCCTGTTACACAGGAACAGGAGGAGGCCATTCAGCCCCTCGAGCCTGTTACACAGGAACAGGAGGAGGCCATTCAGCCCCTCGAGCCTGTTACACAGGAACAGGAGGAGGCCATTCAGCCCCTCGAGCCTGTTACACAGGAACAGGAGGAGGCCATTCAGCCCCTCGAGCCTGTTACACAGGAACAGGAGGAGGCCATTCAGCCCCTCGAGCCTGTTACACAGGAACAGGAGGAGGCCATTCAGCCCCTCGAGCCTGTTACACAGGAACAGGAGGAGGCCATTCAGCCCCTCGAGCCTGTTACACAGGAACAGGAGGAGGCCATTCAGCCCCTCGAGCCTGTTACACAGGAACAGGAGGAGGCCATTCAGCCCCTCGAGCCTGTTACACAGGAACAGGAGGAGGCCATTCAGCCCCTCGAGCCTGTTACACAGGAACAGGAGGAGGCCATTCAGCCCCTCGAGCCTGTTACACAGGAACAGGAGGAGGCCATTCAGCCCCTCGAGCCTGTTACACAGGAACAGGAGGAGGCCATTCAGCCCCTCGAGCCTGTTACACAGGAACAGGAGGAGGCCATTCAGCCCCTCGAGCCTGTTACACAGGAACAGGAGGAGGCCATTCAGCCCCTCGAGCCTGTTACACAGGAACAGGAGGAGGCCATTCAGCCCCTCGAGCCTGTTACACAGGAACAGGAGGAGGCCATTCAGCCCCTCGAGCCTGTTACACAGGAACAGGAGGAGGCCATTCAGCCCCTCGAGCCTGTTACACAGGAACAGGAGGAGGCCATTCAGCCCCTCGAGCCTGTTACACAGGAACAGGAGGAGGCCATTCAGCCCCTCGAGCCTGTTACACAGGAACAGGAGGAGGCCATTCAGCCCCTCGAGCCTGTTACACAGGAACAGGAGGAGGCCATTCAGCCCCTCGAGCCTGTTACACAGGAACAGGAGGAGGCCATTCAGCCCCTCGAGCCTGTTACACAGGAACAGGAGGAGGCCATTCAGCCCCTCGAGCCTGTTACACAGGAACAGGAGGAGGCCATTCAGCCCCTCGAGCCTGTTACACAGGAACAGGAGGAGGCCATTCAGCCCCTCGAGCCTGTTACACAGGAACAGGAGGAGGCCATTCAGCCCCTCGAGCCTGTTACACAGGAACAGGAGGAGGCCATTCAGCCCCTCGAGCCTGTTACACAGGAACAGGAGGAGGCCATTCAGCCCCTCGAGCCTGTTACACAGGAACAGGAGGAGGCCATTCAGCCCCTCGAGCCTGTTACACAGGAACAGGAGGAGGCCATTCAGCCCCTCGAGCCTGTTACACAGGAACAGGAGGAGGCCATTCAGCCCCTCGAGCCTGTTACACAGGAACAGGAGGAGGCCATTCAGCCCCTCGAGCCTGTTACACAGGAACAGGAGGAGGCCATTCAGCCCCTCGAGCCTGTTACACAGGAACAGGAGGAGGCCATTCAGCCCCTCGAGCCTGTTACACAGGAACAGGAGGAGGCCATTCAGCCCCTCGAGCCTGTTACACAGGAACAGGAGGAGGCCATTCAGCCCCTCGAGCCTGTTACACAGGAACAGGAGGAGGCCATTCAGCCCCTCGAGCCTGTTACACAGGAACAGGAGGAGGCCATTCAGCCCCTCGAGCCTGTTACACAGGAACAGGAGGAGGCCATTCAGCCCCTCGAGCCTGTTACACAGGAACAGGAGGAGGCCATTCAGCCCCTCGAGCCTGTTACACAGGAACAGGAGGAGGCCATTCAGCCCCTCGAGCCTGTTACACAGGAACAGGAGGAGGCCATTCAGCCCCTCGAGCCTGTTACACAGGAACAGGAGGAGGCCATTCAGCCCCTCGAGCCTGTTACACAGGAACAGGAGGAGGCCATTCAGCCCCTCGAGCCTGTTACACAGGAACAGGAGGAGGCCATTCAGCCCCTCGAGCCTGTTACACAGGAACAGGAGGAGGCCATTCAGCCCCTCGAGCCTGTTACACAGGAACAGGAGGAGGCCATTCAGCCCCTCGAGCCTGTTACACAGGAACAGGAGGAGGCCATTCAGCCCCTCGAGCCTGTTACACAGGAACAGGAGGAGGCCATTCAGCCCCTCGAGCCTGTTACACAGGAACAGGAGGAGGCCATTCAGCCCCTCGAGCCTGTTACACAGGAACAGGAGGAGGCCATTCAGCCCCTCGAGCCTGTTACACAGGAACAGGAGGAGGCCATTCAGCCCCTCGAGCCTGTTACACAGGAACAGGAGGAGGCCATTCAGCCCCTCGAGCCTGTTACACAGGAACAGGAGGAGGCCATTCAGCCCCTCGAGCCTGTTACACAGGAACAGGAGGAGGCCATTCAGCCCCTCGAGCCTGTTACACAGGAACAGGAGGAGGCCATTCAGCCCCTCGAGCCTGTTACACAGGAACAGGAGGAGGCCATTCAGCCCCTCGAGCCTGTTACACAGGAACAGGAGGAGGCCATTCAGCCCCTCGAGCCTGTTACACAGGAACAGGAGGAGGCCATTCAGCCCCTCGAGCCTGTTACACAGGAACAGGAGGAGGCCATTCAGCCCCTCGAGCCTGTTACACAGGAACAGGAGGAGGCCATTCAGCCCCTCGAGCCTGTTACACAGGAACAGGAGGAGGCCATTCAGCCCCTCGAGCCTGTTACACAGGAACAGGAGGAGGCCATTCAGCCCCTCGAGCCTGTTACACAGGAACAGGAGGAGGCCATTCAGCCCCTCGAGCCTGTTACACAGGAACAGGAGGAGGCCATTCAGCCCCTCGAGCCTGTTACACAGGAACAGGAGGAGGCCATTCAGCCCCTCGAGCCTGTTACACAGGAACAGGAGGAGGCCATTCAGCCCCTCGAGCCTGTTACACAGGAACAGGAGGAGGCCATTCAGCCCCTCGAGCCTGTTACACAGGAACAGGAGGAGGCCATTCAGCCCCTCGAGCCTGTTACACAGGAACAGGAGGAGGCCATTCAGCCCCTCGAGCCTGTTACACAGGAACAGGAGGAGGCCATTCAGCCCCTCGAGCCTGTTACACAGGAACAGGAGGAGGCCATTCAGCCCCTCGAGCCTGTTACACAGGAACAGGAGGAGGCCATTCAGCCCCTCGAGCCTGTTACACAGGAACAGGAGGAGGCCATTCAGCCCCTCGAGCCTGTTACACAGGAACAGGAGGAGGCCATTCAGCCCCTCGAGCCTGTTACACAGGAACAGGAGGAGGCCATTCAGCCCCTCGAGCCTGTTACACAGGAACAGGAGGAGGCCATTCAGCCCCTCGAGCCTGTTACACAGGAACAGGAGGAGGCCATTCAGCCCCTCGAGCCTGTTACACAGGAACAGGAGGAGGCCATTCAGCCCCTCGAGCCTGTTACACAGGAACAGGAGGAGGCCATTCAGCCCCTCGAGCCTGTTACACAGGAACAGGAGGAGGCCATTCAGCCCCTCGAGCCTGTTACACAGGAACAGGAGGAGGCCATTCAGCCCCTCGAGCCTGTTACACAGGAACAGGAGGAGGCCATTCAGCCCCTCGAGCCTGTTACACAGGAACAGGAGGAGGCCATTCAGCCCCTCGAGCCTGTTACACAGGAACAGGAGGAGGCCATTCAGCCCCTCGAGCCTGTTACACAGGAACAGGAGGAGGCCATTCAGCCCCTCGAGCCTGTTACACAGGAACAGGAGGAGGCCATTCAGCCCCTCGAGCCTGTTACACAGGAACAGGAGGAGGCCATTCAGCCCCTCGAGCCTGTTACACAGGAACAGGAGGAGGCCATTCAGCCCCTCGAGCCTGTTACACAGGAACAGGAGGAGGCCATTCAGCCCCTCGAGCCTGTTACACAGGAACAGGAGGAGGCCATTCAGCCCCTCGAGCCTGTTACACAGGAACAGGAGGAGGCCATTCAGCCCCTCGAGCCTGTTACACAGGAACAGGAGGAGGCCATTCAGCCCCTCGAGCCTGTTACACAGGAACAGGAGGAGGCCATTCAGCCCCTCGAGCCTGTTACACAGGAACAGGAGGAGGCCATTCAGCCCCTCGAGCCTGTTACACAGGAACAGGAGGAGGCCATTCAGCCCCTCGAGCCTGTTACACAGGAACAGGAGGAGGCCATTCAGCCCCTCGAGCCTGTTACACAGGAACAGGAGGAGGCCATTCAGCCCCTCGAGCCTGTTACACAGGAACAGGAGGAGGCCATTCAGCCCCTCGAGCCTGTTACACAGGAACAGGAGGAGGCCATTCAGCCCCTCGAGCCTGTTACACAGGAACAGGAGGAGGCCATTCAGCCCCTCGAGCCTGTTACACAGGAACAGGAGGAGGCCATTCAGCCCCTCGAGCCTGTTACACAGGAACAGGAGGAGGCCATTCAGCCCCTCGAGCCTGTTACACAGGAACAGGAGGAGGCCATTCAGCCCCTCGAGCCTGTTACACAGGAACAGGAGGAGGCCATTCAGCCCCTCGAGCCTGTTACACAGGAACAGGAGGAGGCCATTCAGCCCCTCGAGCCTGTTACACAGGAACAGGAGGAGGCCATTCAGCCCCTCGAGCCTGTTACACAGGAACAGGAGGAGGCCATTCAGCCCCTCGAGCCTGTTACACAGGAACAGGAGGAGGCCATTCAGCCCCTCGAGCCTGTTACACAGGAACAGGAGGAGGCCATTCAGCCCCTCGAGCCTGTTACACAGGAACAGGAGGAGGCCATTCAGCCCCTCGAGCCTGTTACACAGGAACAGGAGGAGGCCATTCAGCCCCTCGAGCCTGTTACACAGGAACAGGAGGAGGCCATTCAGCCCCTCGAGCCTGTTACACAGGAACAGGAGGAGGCCATTCAGCCCCTCGAGCCTGTTACACAGGAACAGGAGGAGGCCATTCAGCCCCTCGAGCCTGTTACACAGGAACAGGAGGAGGCCATTCAGCCCCTCGAGCCTGTTACACAGGAACAGGAGGAGGCCATTCAGCCCCTCGAGCCTGTTACACAGGAACAGGAGGAGGCCATTCAGCCCCTCGAGCCTGTTACACAGGAACAGGAGGAGGCCATTCAGCCCCTCGAGCCTGTTACACAGGAACAGGAGGAGGCCATTCAGCCCCTCGAGCCTGTTACACAGGAACAGGAGGAGGCCATTCAGCCCCTCGAGCCTGTTACACAGGAACAGGAGGAGGCCATTCAGCCCCTCGAGCCTGTTACACAGGAACAGGAGGAGGCCATTCAGCCCCTCGAGCCTGTTACACAGGAACAGGAGGAGGCCATTCAGCCCCTCGAGCCTGTTACACAGGAACAGGAGGAGGCCATTCAGCCCCTCGAGCCTGTTACACAGGAACAGGAGGAGGCCATTCAGCCCCTCGAGCCTGTTACACAGGAACAGGAGGAGGCCATTCAGCCCCTCGAGCCTGTTACACAGGAACAGGAGGAGGCCATTCAGCCCCTCGAGCCTGTTACACAGGAACAGGAGGAGGCCATTCAGCCCCTCGAGCCTGTTACACAGGAACAGGAGGAGGCCATTCAGCCCCTCGAGCCTGTTACACAGGAACAGGAGGAGGCCATTCAGCCCCTCGAGCCTGTTACACAGGAACAGGAGGAGGCCATTCAGCCCCTCGAGCCTGTTACACAGGAACAGGAGGAGGCCATTCAGCCCCTCGAGCCTGTTACACAGGAACAGGAGGAGGCCATTCAGCCCCTCGAGCCTGTTACACAGGAACAGGAGGAGGCCATTCAGCCCCTCGAGCCTGTTACACAGGAACAGGAGGAGGCCATTCAGCCCCTCGAGCCTGTTACACAGGAACAGGAGGAGGCCATTCAGCCCCTCGAGCCTGTTACACAGGAACAGGAGGAGGCCATTCAGCCCCTCGAGCCTGTTACACAGGAACAGGAGGAGGCCATTCAGCCCCTCGAGCCTGTTACACAGGAACAGGAGGAGGCCATTCAGCCCCTCGAGCCTGTTACACAGGAACAGGAGGAGGCCATTCAGCCCCTCGAGCCTGTTACACAGGAACAGGAGGAGGCCATTCAGCCCCTCGAGCCTGTTACACAGGAACAGGAGGAGGCCATTCAGCCCCTCGAGCCTGTTACACAGGAACAGGAGGAGGCCATTCAGCCCCTCGAGCCTGTTACACAGGAACAGGAGGAGGCCATTCAGCCCCTCGAGCCTGTTACACAGGAACAGGAGGAGGCCATTCAGCCCCTCGAGCCTGTTACACAGGAACAGGAGGAGGCCATTCAGCCCCTCGAGCCTGTTACACAGGAACAGGAGGAGGCCATTCAGCCCCTCGAGCCTGTTACACAGGAACAGGAGGAGGCCATTCAGCCCCTCGAGCCTGTTACACAGGAACAGGAGGAGGCCATTCAGCCCCTCGAGCCTGTTACACAGGAACAGGAGGAGGCCATTCAGCCCCTCGAGCCTGTTACACAGGAACAGGAGGAGGCCATTCAGCCCCTCGAGCCTGTTACACAGGAACAGGAGGAGGCCATTCAGCCCCTCGAGCCTGTTACACAGGAACAGGAGGAGGCCATTCAGCCCCTCGAGCCTGTTACACAGGAACAGGAGGAGGCCATTCAGCCCCTCGAGCCTGTTACACAGGAACAGGAGGAGGCCATTCAGCCCCTCGAGCCTGTTACACAGGAACAGGAGGAGGCCATTCAGCCCCTCGAGCCTGTTACACAGGAACAGGAGGAGGCCATTCAGCCCCTCGAGCCTGTTACACAGGAACAGGAGGAGGCCATTCAGCCCCTCGAGCCTGTTACACAGGAACAGGAGGAGGCCATTCAGCCCCTCGAGCCTGTTACACAGGAACAGGAGGAGGCCATTCAGCCCCTCGAGCCTGTTACACAGGAACAGGAGGAGGCCATTCAGCCCCTCGAGCCTGTTACACAGGAACAGGAGGAGGCCATTCAGCCCCTCGAGCCTGTTACACAGGAACAGGAGGAGGCCATTCAGCCCCTCGAGCCTGTTACACAGGAACAGGAGGAGGCCATTCAGCCCCTCGAGCCTGTTACACAGGAACAGGAGGAGGCCATTCAGCCCCTCGAGCCTGTTACACAGGAACAGGAGGAGGCCATTCAGCCCCTCGAGCCTGTTACACAGGAACAGGAGGAGGCCATTCAGCCCCTCGAGCCTGTTACACAGGAACAGGAGGAGGCCATTCAGCCCCTCGAGCCTGTTACACAGGAACAGGAGGAGGCCATTCAGCCCCTCGAGCCTGTTACACAGGAACAGGAGGAGGCCATTCAGCCCCTCGAGCCTGTTACACAGGAACAGGAGGAGGCCATTCAGCCCCTCGAGCCTGTTACACAGGAACAGGAGGAGGCCATTCAGCCCCTCGAGCCTGTTACACAGGAACAGGAGGAGGCCATTCAGCCCCTCGAGCCTGTTACACAGGAACAGGAGGAGGCCATTCAGCCCCTCGAGCCTGTTACACAGGAACAGGAGGAGGCCATTCAGCCCCTCGAGCCTGTTACACAGGAACAGGAGGAGGCCATTCAGCCCCTCGAGCCTGTTACACAGGAACAGGAGGAGGCCATTCAGCCCCTCGAGCCTGTTACACAGGAACAGGAGGAGGCCATTCAGCCCCTCGAGCCTGTTACACAGGAACAGGAGGAGGCCATTCAGCCCCTCGAGCCTGTTACACAGGAACAGGAGGAGGCCATTCAGCCCCTCGAGCCTGTTACACAGGAACAGGAGGAGGCCATTCAGCCCCTCGAGCCTGTTACACAGGAACAGGAGGAGGCCATTCAGCCCCTCGAGCCTGTTACACAGGAACAGGAGGAGGCCATTCAGCCCCTCGAGCCTGTTACACAGGAACAGGAGGAGGCCATTCAGCCCCTCGAGCCTGTTACACAGGAACAGGAGGAGGCCATTCAGCCCCTCGAGCCTGTTACACAGGAACAGGAGGAGGCCATTCAGCCCCTCGAGCCTGTTACACAGGAACAGGAGGAGGCCATTCAGCCCCTCGAGCCTGTTACACAGGAACAGGAGGAGGCCATTCAGCCCCTCGAGCCTGTTACACAGGAACAGGAGGAGGCCATTCAGCCCCTCGAGCCTGTTACACAGGAACAGGAGGAGGCCATTCAGCCCCTCGAGCCTGTTACACAGGAACAGGAGGAGGCCATTCAGCCCCTCGAGCCTGTTACACAGGAACAGGAGGAGGCCATTCAGCCCCTCGAGCCTGTTACACAGGAACAGGAGGAGGCCATTCAGCCCCTCGAGCCTGTTACACAGGAACAGGAGGAGGCCATTCAGCCCCTCGAGCCTGTTACACAGGAACAGGAGGAGGCCATTCAGCCCCTCGAGCCTGTTACACAGGAACAGGAGGAGGCCATTCAGCCCCTCGAGCCTGTTACACAGGAACAGGAGGAGGCCATTCAGCCCCTCGAGCCTGTTACACAGGAACAGGAGGAGGCCATTCAGCCCCTCGAGCCTGTTACACAGGAACAGGAGGAGGCCATTCAGCCCCTCGAGCCTGTTACACAGGAACAGGAGGAGGCCATTCAGCCCCTCGAGCCTGTTACACAGGAACAGGAGGAGGCCATTCAGCCCCTCGAGCCTGTTACACAGGAACAGGAGGAGGCCATTCAGCCCCTCGAGCCTGTTACACAGGAACAGGAGGAGGCCATTCAGCCCCTCGAGCCTGTTACACAGGAACAGGAGGAGGCCATTCAGCCCCTCGAGCCTGTTACACAGGAACAGGAGGAGGCCATTCAGCCCCTCGAGCCTGTTACACAGGAACAGGAGGAGGCCATTCAGCCCCTCGAGCCTGTTACACAGGAACAGGAGGAGGCCATTCAGCCCCTCGAGCCTGTTACACAGGAACAGGAGGAGGCCATTCAGCCCCTCGAGCCTGTTACACAGGAACAGGAGGAGGCCATTCAGCCCCTCGAGCCTGTTACACAGGAACAGGAGGAGGCCATTCAGCCCCTCGAGCCTGTTACACAGGAACAGGAGGAGGCCATTCAGCCCCTCGAGCCTGTTACACAGGAACAGGAGGAGGCCATTCAGCCCCTCGAGCCTGTTACACAGGAACAGGAGGAGGCCATTCAGCCCCTCGAGCCTGTTACACAGGAACAGGAGGAGGCCATTCAGCCCCTCGAGCCTGTTACACAGGAACAGGAGGAGGCCATTCAGCCCCTCGAGCCTGTTACACAGGAACAGGAGGAGGCCATTCAGCCCCTCGAGCCTGTTACACAGGAACAGGAGGAGGCCATTCAGCCCCTCGAGCCTGTTACACAGGAACAGGAGGAGGCCATTCAGCCCCTCGAGCCTGTTACACAGGAACAGGAGGAGGCCATTCAGCCCCTCGAGCCTGTTACACAGGAACAGGAGGAGGCCATTCAGCCCCTCGAGCCTGTTACACAGGAACAGGAGGAGGCCATTCAGCCCCTCGAGCCTGTTACACAGGAACAGGAGGAGGCCATTCAGCCCCTCGAGCCTGTTACACAGGAACAGGAGGAGGCCATTCAGCCCCTCGAGCCTGTTACACAGGAACAGGAGGAGGCCATTCAGCCCCTCGAGCCTGTTACACAGGAACAGGAGGAGGCCATTCAGCCCCTCGAGCCTGTTACACAGGAACAGGAGGAGGCCATTCAGCCCCTCGAGCCTGTTACACAGGAACAGGAGGAGGCCATTCAGCCCCTCGAGCCTGTTACACAGGAACAGGAGGAGGCCATTCAGCCCCTCGAGCCTGTTACACAGGAACAGGAGGAGGCCATTCAGCCCCTCGAGCCTGTTACACAGGAACAGGAGGAGGCCATTCAGCCCCTCGAGCCTGTTACACAGGAACAGGAGGAGGCCATTCAGCCCCTCGAGCCTGTTACACAGGAACAGGAGGAGGCCATTCAGCCCCTCGAGCCTGTTACACAGGAACAGGAGGAGGCCATTCAGCCCCTCGAGCCTGTTACACAGGAACAGGAGGAGGCCATTCAGCCCCTCGAGCCTGTTACACAGGAACAGGAGGAGGCCATTCAGCCCCTCGAGCCTGTTACACAGGAACAGGAGGAGGCCATTCAGCCCCTCGAGCCTGTTACACAGGAACAGGAGGAGGCCATTCAGCCCCTCGAGCCTGTTACACAGGAACAGGAGGAGGCCATTCAGCCCCTCGAGCCTGTTACACAGGAACAGGAGGAGGCCATTCAGCCCCTCGAGCCTGTTACACAGGAACAGGAGGAGGCCATTCAGCCCCTCGAGCCTGTTACACAGGAACAGGAGGAGGCCATTCAGCCCCTCGAGCCTGTTACACAGGAACAGGAGGAGGCCATTCAGCCCCTCGAGCCTGTTACACAGGAACAGGAGGAGGCCATTCAGCCCCTCGAGCCTGTTACACAGGAACAGGAGGAGGCCATTCAGCCCCTCGAGCCTGTTACACAGGAACAGGAGGAGGCCATTCAGCCCCTCGAGCCTGTTACACAGGAACAGGAGGAGGCCATTCAGCCCCTCGAGCCTGTTACACAGGAACAGGAGGAGGCCATTCAGCCCCTCGAGCCTGTTACACAGGAACAGGAGGAGGCCATTCAGCCCCTCGAGCCTGTTACACAGGAACAGGAGGAGGCCATTCAGCCCCTCGAGCCTGTTACACAGGAACAGGAGGAGGCCATTCAGCCCCTCGAGCCTGTTACACAGGAACAGGAGGAGGCCATTCAGCCCCTCGAGCCTGTTACACAGGAACAGGAGGAGGCCATTCAGCCCCTCGAGCCTGTTACACAGGAACAGGAGGAGGCCATTCAGCCCCTCGAGCCTGTTACACAGGAACAGGAGGAGGCCATTCAGCCCCTCGAGCCTGTTACACAGGAACAGGAGGAGGCCATTCAGCCCCTCGAGCCTGTTACACAGGAACAGGAGGAGGCCATTCAGCCCCTCGAGCCTGTTACACAGGAACAGGAGGAGGCCATTCAGCCCCTCGAGCCTGTTACACAGGAACAGGAGGAGGCCATTCAGCCCCTCGAGCCTGTTACACAGGAACAGGAGGAGGCCATTCAGCCCCTCGAGCCTGTTACACAGGAACAGGAGGAGGCCATTCAGCCCCTCGAGCCTGTTACACAGGAACAGGAGGAGGCCATTCAGCCCCTCGAGCCTGTTACACAGGAACAGGAGGAGGCCATTCAGCCCCTCGAGCCTGTTACACAGGAACAGGAGGAGGCCATTCAGCCCCTCGAGCCTGTTACACAGGAACAGGAGGAGGCCATTCAGCCCCTCGAGCCTGTTACACAGGAACAGGAGGAGGCCATTCAGCCCCTCGAGCCTGTTACACAGGAACAGGAGGAGGCCATTCAGCCCCTCGAGCCTGTTACACAGGAACAGGAGGAGGCCATTCAGCCCCTCGAGCCTGTTACACAGGAACAGGAGGAGGCCATTCAGCCCCTCGAGCCTGTTACACAGGAACAGGAGGAGGCCATTCAGCCCCTCGAGCCTGTTACACAGGAACAGGAGGAGGCCATTCAGCCCCTCGAGCCTGTTACACAGGAACAGGAGGAGGCCATTCAGCCCCTCGAGCCTGTTACACAGGAACAGGAGGAGGCCATTCAGCCCCTCGAGCCTGTTACACAGGAACAGGAGGAGGCCATTCAGCCCCTCGAGCCTGTTACACAGGAACAGGAGGAGGCCATTCAGCCCCTCGAGCCTGTTACACAGGAACAGGAGGAGGCCATTCAGCCCCTCGAGCCTGTTACACAGGAACAGGAGGAGGCCATTCAGCCCCTCGAGCCTGTTACACAGGAACAGGAGGAGGCCATTCAGCCCCTCGAGCCTGTTACACAGGAACAGGAGGAGGCCATTCAGCCCCTCGAGCCTGTTACACAGGAACAGGAGGAGGCCATTCAGCCCCTCGAGCCTGTTACACAGGAACAGGAGGAGGCCATTCAGCCCCTCGAGCCTGTTACACAGGAACAGGAGGAGGCCATTCAGCCCCTCGAGCCTGTTACACAGGAACAGGAGGAGGCCATTCAGCCCCTCGAGCCTGTTACACAGGAACAGGAGGAGGCCATTCAGCCCCTCGAGCCTGTTACACAGGAACAGGAGGAGGCCATTCAGCCCCTCGAGCCTGTTACACAGGAACAGGAGGAGGCCATTCAGCCCCTCGAGCCTGTTACACAGGAACAGGAGGAGGCCATTCAGCCCCTCGAGCCTGTTACACAGGAACAGGAGGAGGCCATTCAGCCCCTCGAGCCTGTTACACAGGAACAGGAGGAGGCCATTCAGCCCCTCGAGCCTGTTACACAGGAACAGGAGGAGGCCATTCAGCCCCTCGAGCCTGTTACACAGGAACAGGAGGAGGCCATTCAGCCCCTCGAGCCTGTTACACAGGAACAGGAGGAGGCCATTCAGCCCCTCGAGCCTGTTACACAGGAACAGGAGGAGGCCATTCAGCCCCTCGAGCCTGTTACACAGGAACAGGAGGAGGCCATTCAGCCCCTCGAGCCTGTTACACAGGAACAGGAGGAGGCCATTCAGCCCCTCGAGCCTGTTACACAGGAACAGGAGGAGGCCATTCAGCCCCTCGAGCCTGTTACACAGGAACAGGAGGAGGCCATTCAGCCCCTCGAGCCTGTTACACAGGAACAGGAGGAGGCCATTCAGCCCCTCGAGCCTGTTACACAGGAACAGGAGGAGGCCATTCAGCCCCTCGAGCCTGTTACACAGGAACAGGAGGAGGCCATTCAGCCCCTCGAGCCTGTTACACAGGAACAGGAGGAGGCCATTCAGCCCCTCGAGCCTGTTACACAGGAACAGGAGGAGGCCATTCAGCCCCTCGAGCCTGTTACACAGGAACAGGAGGAGGCCATTCAGCCCCTCGAGCCTGTTACACAGGAACAGGAGGAGGCCATTCAGCCCCTCGAGCCTGTTACACAGGAACAGGAGGAGGCCATTCAGCCCCTCGAGCCTGTTACACAGGAACAGGAGGAGGCCATTCAGCCCCTCGAGCCTGTTACACAGGAACAGGAGGAGGCCATTCAGCCCCTCGAGCCTGTTACACAGGAACAGGAGGAGGCCATTCAGCCCCTCGAGCCTGTTACACAGGAACAGGAGGAGGCCATTCAGCCCCTCGAGCCTGTTACACAGGAACAGGAGGAGGCCATTCAGCCCCTCGAGCCTGTTACACAGGAACAGGAGGAGGCCATTCAGCCCCTCGAGCCTGTTACACAGGAACAGGAGGAGGCCATTCAGCCCCTCGAGCCTGTTACACAGGAACAGGAGGAGGCCATTCAGCCCCTCGAGCCTGTTACACAGGAACAGGAGGAGGCCATTCAGCCCCTCGAGCCTGTTACACAGGAACAGGAGGAGGCCATTCAGCCCCTCGAGCCTGTTACACAGGAACAGGAGGAGGCCATTCAGCCCCTCGAGCCTGTTACACAGGAACAGGAGGAGGCCATTCAGCCCCTCGAGCCTGTTACACAGGAACAGGAGGAGGCCATTCAGCCCCTCGAGCCTGTTACACAGGAACAGGAGGAGGCCATTCAGCCCCTCGAGCCTGTTACACAGGAACAGGAGGAGGCCATTCAGCCCCTCGAGCCTGTTACACAGGAACAGGAGGAGGCCATTCAGCCCCTCGAGCCTGTTACACAGGAACAGGAGGAGGCCATTCAGCCCCTCGAGCCTGTTACACAGGAACAGGAGGAGGCCATTCAGCCCCTCGAGCCTGTTACACAGGAACAGGAGGAGGCCATTCAGCCCCTCGAGCCTGTTACACAGGAACAGGAGGAGGCCATTCAGCCCCTCGAGCCTGTTACACAGGAACAGGAGGAGGCCATTCAGCCCCTCGAGCCTGTTACACAGGAACAGGAGGAGGCCATTCAGCCCCTCGAGCCTGTTACACAGGAACAGGAGGAGGCCATTCAGCCCCTCGAGCCTGTTACACAGGAACAGGAGGAGGCCATTCAGCCCCTCGAGCCTGTTACACAGGAACAGGAGGAGGCCATTCAGCCCCTCGAGCCTGTTACACAGGAACAGGAGGAGGCCATTCAGCCCCTCGAGCCTGTTACACAGGAACAGGAGGAGGCCATTCAGCCCCTCGAGCCTGTTACACAGGAACAGGAGGAGGCCATTCAGCCCCTCGAGCCTGTTACACAGGAACAGGAGGAGGCCATTCAGCCCCTCGAGCCTGTTACACAGGAACAGGAGGAGGCCATTCAGCCCCTCGAGCCTGTTACACAGGAACAGGAGGAGGCCATTCAGCCCCTCGAGCCTGTTACACAGGAACAGGAGGAGGCCATTCAGCCCCTCGAGCCTGTTACACAGGAACAGGAGGAGGCCATTCAGCCCCTCGAGCCTGTTACACAGGAACAGGAGGAGGCCATTCAGCCCCTCGAGCCTGTTACACAGGAACAGGAGGAGGCCATTCAGCCCCTCGAGCCTGTTACACAGGAACAGGAGGAGGCCATTCAGCCCCTCGAGCCTGTTACACAGGAACAGGAGGAGGCCATTCAGCCCCTCGAGCCTGTTACACAGGAACAGGAGGAGGCCATTCAGCCCCTCGAGCCTGTTACACAGGAACAGGAGGAGGCCATTCAGCCCCTCGAGCCTGTTACACAGGAACAGGAGGAGGCCATTCAGCCCCTCGAGCCTGTTACACAGGAACAGGAGGAGGCCATTCAGCCCCTCGAGCCTGTTACACAGGAACAGGAGGAGGCCATTCAGCCCCTCGAGCCTGTTACACAGGAACAGGAGGAGGCCATTCAGCCCCTCGAGCCTGTTACACAGGAACAGGAGGAGGCCATTCAGCCCCTCGAGCCTGTTACACAGGAACAGGAGGAGGCCATTCAGCCCCTCGAGCCTGTTACACAGGAACAGGAGGAGGCCATTCAGCCCCTCGAGCCTGTTACACAGGAACAGGAGGAGGCCATTCAGCCCCTCGAGCCTGTTACACAGGAACAGGAGGAGGCCATTCAGCCCCTCGAGCCTGTTACACAGGAACAGGAGGAGGCCATTCAGCCCCTCGAGCCTGTTACACAGGAACAGGAGGAGGCCATTCAGCCCCTCGAGCCTGTTACACAGGAACAGGAGGAGGCCATTCAGCCCCTCGAGCCTGTTACACAGGAACAGGAGGAGGCCATTCAGCCCCTCGAGCCTGTTACACAGGAACAGGAGGAGGCCATTCAGCCCCTCGAGCCTGTTACACAGGAACAGGAGGAGGCCATTCAGCCCCTCGAGCCTGTTACACAGGAACAGGAGGAGGCCATTCAGCCCCTCGAGCCTGTTACACAGGAACAGGAGGAGGCCATTCAGCCCCTCGAGCCTGTTACACAGGAACAGGAGGAGGCCATTCAGCCCCTCGAGCCTGTTACACAGGAACAGGAGGAGGCCATTCAGCCCCTCGAGCCTGTTACACAGGAACAGGAGGAGGCCATTCAGCCCCTCGAGCCTGTTACACAGGAACAGGAGGAGGCCATTCAGCCCCTCGAGCCTGTTACACAGGAACAGGAGGAGGCCATTCAGCCCCTCGAGCCTGTTACACAGGAACAGGAGGAGGCCATTCAGCCCCTCGAGCCTGTTACACAGGAACAGGAGGAGGCCATTCAGCCCCTCGAGCCTGTTACACAGGAACAGGAGGAGGCCATTCAGCCCCTCGAGCCTGTTACACAGGAACAGGAGGAGGCCATTCAGCCCCTCGAGCCTGTTACACAGGAACAGGAGGAGGCCATTCAGCCCCTCGAGCCTGTTACACAGGAACAGGAGGAGGCCATTCAGCCCCTCGAGCCTGTTACACAGGAACAGGAGGAGGCCATTCAGCCCCTCGAGCCTGTTACACAGGAACAGGAGGAGGCCATTCAGCCCCTCGAGCCTGTTACACAGGAACAGGAGGAGGCCATTCAGCCCCTCGAGCCTGTTACACAGGAACAGGAGGAGGCCATTCAGCCCCTCGAGCCTGTTACACAGGAACAGGAGGAGGCCATTCAGCCCCTCGAGCCTGTTACACAGGAACAGGAGGAGGCCATTCAGCCCCTCGAGCCTGTTACACAGGAACAGGAGGAGGCCATTCAGCCCCTCGAGCCTGTTACACAGGAACAGGAGGAGGCCATTCAGCCCCTCGAGCCTGTTACACAGGAACAGGAGGAGGCCATTCAGCCCCTCGAGCCTGTTACACAGGAACAGGAGGAGGCCATTCAGCCCCTCGAGCCTGTTACACAGGAACAGGAGGAGGCCATTCAGCCCCTCGAGCCTGTTACACAGGAACAGGAGGAGGCCATTCAGCCCCTCGAGCCTGTTACACAGGAACAGGAGGAGGCCATTCAGCCCCTCGAGCCTGTTACACAGGAACAGGAGGAGGCCATTCAGCCCCTCGAGCCTGTTACACAGGAACAGGAGGAGGCCATTCAGCCCCTCGAGCCTGTTACACAGGAACAGGAGGAGGCCATTCAGCCCCTCGAGCCTGTTACACAGGAACAGGAGGAGGCCATTCAGCCCCTCGAGCCTGTTACACAGGAACAGGAGGAGGCCATTCAGCCCCTCGAGCCTGTTACACAGGAACAGGAGGAGGCCATTCAGCCCCTCGAGCCTGTTACACAGGAACAGGAGGAGGCCATTCAGCCCCTCGAGCCTGTTACACAGGAACAGGAGGAGGCCATTCAGCCCCTCGAGCCTGTTACACAGGAACAGGAGGAGGCCATTCAGCCCCTCGAGCCTGTTACACAGGAACAGGAGGAGGCCATTCAGCCCCTCGAGCCTGTTACACAGGAACAGGAGGAGGCCATTCAGCCCCTCGAGCCTGTTACACAGGAACAGGAGGAGGCCATTCAGCCCCTCGAGCCTGTTACACAGGAACAGGAGGAGGCCATTCAGCCCCTCGAGCCTGTTACACAGGAACAGGAGGAGGCCATTCAGCCCCTCGAGCCTGTTACACAGGAACAGGAGGAGGCCATTCAGCCCCTCGAGCCTGTTACACAGGAACAGGAGGAGGCCATTCAGCCCCTCGAGCCTGTTACACAGGAACAGGAGGAGGCCATTCAGCCCCTCGAGCCTGTTACACAGGAACAGGAGGAGGCCATTCAGCCCCTCGAGCCTGTTACACAGGAACAGGAGGAGGCCATTCAGCCCCTCGAGCCTGTTACACAGGAACAGGAGGAGGCCATTCAGCCCCTCGAGCCTGTTACACAGGAACAGGAGGAGGCCATTCAGCCCCTCGAGCCTGTTACACAGGAACAGGAGGAGGCCATTCAGCCCCTCGAGCCTGTTACACAGGAACAGGAGGAGGCCATTCAGCCCCTCGAGCCTGTTACACAGGAACAGGAGGAGGCCATTCAGCCCCTCGAGCCTGTTACACAGGAACAGGAGGAGGCCATTCAGCCCCTCGAGCCTGTTACACAGGAACAGGAGGAGGCCATTCAGCCCCTCGAGCCTGTTACACAGGAACAGGAGGAGGCCATTCAGCCCCTCGAGCCTGTTACACAGGAACAGGAGGAGGCCATTCAGCCCCTCGAGCCTGTTACACAGGAACAGGAGGAGGCCATTCAGCCCCTCGAGCCTGTTACACAGGAACAGGAGGAGGCCATTCAGCCCCTCGAGCCTGTTACACAGGAACAGGAGGAGGCCATTCAGCCCCTCGAGCCTGTTACACAGGAACAGGAGGAGGCCATTCAGCCCCTCGAGCCTGTTACACAGGAACAGGAGGAGGCCATTCAGCCCCTCGAGCCTGTTACACAGGAACAGGAGGAGGCCATTCAGCCCCTCGAGCCTGTTACACAGGAACAGGAGGAGGCCATTCAGCCCCTCGAGCCTGTTACACAGGAACAGGAGGAGGCCATTCAGCCCCTCGAGCCTGTTACACAGGAACAGGAGGAGGCCATTCAGCCCCTCGAGCCTGTTACACAGGAACAGGAGGAGGCCATTCAGCCCCTCGAGCCTGTTACACAGGAACAGGAGGAGGCCATTCAGCCCCTCGAGCCTGTTACACAGGAACAGGAGGAGGCCATTCAGCCCCTCGAGCCTGTTACACAGGAACAGGAGGAGGCCATTCAGCCCCTCGAGCCTGTTACACAGGAACAGGAGGAGGCCATTCAGCCCCTCGAGCCTGTTACACAGGAACAGGAGGAGGCCATTCAGCCCCTCGAGCCTGTTACACAGGAACAGGAGGAGGCCATTCAGCCCCTCGAGCCTGTTACACAGGAACAGGAGGAGGCCATTCAGCCCCTCGAGCCTGTTACACAGGAACAGGAGGAGGCCATTCAGCCCCTCGAGCCTGTTACACAGGAACAGGAGGAGGCCATTCAGCCCCTCGAGCCTGTTACACAGGAACAGGAGGAGGCCATTCAGCCCCTCGAGCCTGTTACACAGGAACAGGAGGAGGCCATTCAGCCCCTCGAGCCTGTTACACAGGAACAGGAGGAGGCCATTCAGCCCCTCGAGCCTGTTACACAGGAACAGGAGGAGGCCATTCAGCCCCTCGAGCCTGTTACACAGGAACAGGAGGAGGCCATTCAGCCCCTCGAGCCTGTTACACAGGAACAGGAGGAGGCCATTCAGCCCCTCGAGCCTGTTACACAGGAACAGGAGGAGGCCATTCAGCCCCTCGAGCCTGTTACACAGGAACAGGAGGAGGCCATTCAGCCCCTCGAGCCTGTTACACAGGAACAGGAGGAGGCCATTCAGCCCCTCGAGCCTGTTACACAGGAACAGGAGGAGGCCATTCAGCCCCTCGAGCCTGTTACACAGGAACAGGAGGAGGCCATTCAGCCCCTCGAGCCTGTTACACAGGAACAGGAGGAGGCCATTCAGCCCCTCGAGCCTGTTACACAGGAACAGGAGGAGGCCATTCAGCCCCTCGAGCCTGTTACACAGGAACAGGAGGAGGCCATTCAGCCCCTCGAGCCTGTTACACAGGAACAGGAGGAGGCCATTCAGCCCCTCGAGCCTGTTACACAGGAACAGGAGGAGGCCATTCAGCCCCTCGAGCCTGTTACACAGGAACAGGAGGAGGCCATTCAGCCCCTCGAGCCTGTTACACAGGAACAGGAGGAGGCCATTCAGCCCCTCGAGCCTGTTACACAGGAACAGGAGGAGGCCATTCAGCCCCTCGAGCCTGTTACACAGGAACAGGAGGAGGCCATTCAGCCCCTCGAGCCTGTTACACAGGAACAGGAGGAGGCCATTCAGCCCCTCGAGCCTGTTACACAGGAACAGGAGGAGGCCATTCAGCCCCTCGAGCCTGTTACACAGGAACAGGAGGAGGCCATTCAGCCCCTCGAGCCTGTTACACAGGAACAGGAGGAGGCCATTCAGCCCCTCGAGCCTGTTACACAGGAACAGGAGGAGGCCATTCAGCCCCTCGAGCCTGTTACACAGGAACAGGAGGAGGCCATTCAGCCCCTCGAGCCTGTTACACAGGAACAGGAGGAGGCCATTCAGCCCCTCGAGCCTGTTACACAGGAACAGGAGGAGGCCATTCAGCCCCTCGAGCCTGTTACACAGGAACAGGAGGAGGCCATTCAGCCCCTCGAGCCTGTTACACAGGAACAGGAGGAGGCCATTCAGCCCCTCGAGCCTGTTACACAGGAACAGGAGGAGGCCATTCAGCCCCTCGAGCCTGTTACACAGGAACAGGAGGAGGCCATTCAGCCCCTCGAGCCTGTTACACAGGAACAGGAGGAGGCCATTCAGCCCCTCGAGCCTGTTACACAGGAACAGGAGGAGGCCATTCAGCCCCTCGAGCCTGTTACACAGGAACAGGAGGAGGCCATTCAGCCCCTCGAGCCTGTTACACAGGAACAGGAGGAGGCCATTCAGCCCCTCGAGCCTGTTACACAGGAACAGGAGGAGGCCATTCAGCCCCTCGAGCCTGTTACACAGGAACAGGAGGAGGCCATTCAGCCCCTCGAGCCTGTTACACAGGAACAGGAGGAGGCCATTCAGCCCCTCGAGCCTGTTACACAGGAACAGGAGGAGGCCATTCAGCCCCTCGAGCCTGTTACACAGGAACAGGAGGAGGCCATTCAGCCCCTCGAGCCTGTTACACAGGAACAGGAGGAGGCCATTCAGCCCCTCGAGCCTGTTACACAGGAACAGGAGGAGGCCATTCAGCCCCTCGAGCCTGTTACACAGGAACAGGAGGAGGCCATTCAGCCCCTCGAGCCTGTTACACAGGAACAGGAGGAGGCCATTCAGCCCCTCGAGCCTGTTACACAGGAACAGGAGGAGGCCATTCAGCCCCTCGAGCCTGTTACACAGGAACAGGAGGAGGCCATTCAGCCCCTCGAGCCTGTTACACAGGAACAGGAGGAGGCCATTCAGCCCCTCGAGCCTGTTACACAGGAACAGGAGGAGGCCATTCAGCCCCTCGAGCCTGTTACACAGGAACAGGAGGAGGCCATTCAGCCCCTCGAGCCTGTTACACAGGAACAGGAGGAGGCCATTCAGCCCCTCGAGCCTGTTACACAGGAACAGGAGGAGGCCATTCAGCCCCTCGAGCCTGTTACACAGGAACAGGAGGAGGCCATTCAGCCCCTCGAGCCTGTTACACAGGAACAGGAGGAGGCCATTCAGCCCCTCGAGCCTGTTACACAGGAACAGGAGGAGGCCATTCAGCCCCTCGAGCCTGTTACACAGGAACAGGAGGAGGCCATTCAGCCCCTCGAGCCTGTTACACAGGAACAGGAGGAGGCCATTCAGCCCCTCGAGCCTGTTACACAGGAACAGGAGGAGGCCATTCAGCCCCTCGAGCCTGTTACACAGGAACAGGAGGAGGCCATTCAGCCCCTCGAGCCTGTTACACAGGAACAGGAGGAGGCCATTCAGCCCCTCGAGCCTGTTACACAGGAACAGGAGGAGGCCATTCAGCCCCTCGAGCCTGTTACACAGGAACAGGAGGAGGCCATTCAGCCCCTCGAGCCTGTTACACAGGAACAGGAGGAGGCCATTCAGCCCCTCGAGCCTGTTACACAGGAACAGGAGGAGGCCATTCAGCCCCTCGAGCCTGTTACACAGGAACAGGAGGAGGCCATTCAGCCCCTCGAGCCTGTTACACAGGAACAGGAGGAGGCCATTCAGCCCCTCGAGCCTGTTACACAGGAACAGGAGGAGGCCATTCAGCCCCTCGAGCCTGTTACACAGGAACAGGAGGAGGCCATTCAGCCCCTCGAGCCTGTTACACAGGAACAGGAGGAGGCCATTCAGCCCCTCGAGCCTGTTACACAGGAACAGGAGGAGGCCATTCAGCCCCTCGAGCCTGTTACACAGGAACAGGAGGAGGCCATTCAGCCCCTCGAGCCTGTTACACAGGAACAGGAGGAGGCCATTCAGCCCCTCGAGCCTGTTACACAGGAACAGGAGGAGGCCATTCAGCCCCTCGAGCCTGTTACACAGGAACAGGAGGAGGCCATTCAGCCCCTCGAGCCTGTTACACAGGAACAGGAGGAGGCCATTCAGCCCCTCGAGCCTGTTACACAGGAACAGGAGGAGGCCATTCAGCCCCTCGAGCCTGTTACACAGGAACAGGAGGAGGCCATTCAGCCCCTCGAGCCTGTTACACAGGAACAGGAGGAGGCCATTCAGCCCCTCGAGCCTGTTACACAGGAACAGGAGGAGGCCATTCAGCCCCTCGAGCCTGTTACACAGGAACAGGAGGAGGCCATTCAGCCCCTCGAGCCTGTTACACAGGAACAGGAGGAGGCCATTCAGCCCCTCGAGCCTGTTACACAGGAACAGGAGGAGGCCATTCAGCCCCTCGAGCCTGTTACACAGGAACAGGAGGAGGCCATTCAGCCCCTCGAGCCTGTTACACAGGAACAGGAGGAGGCCATTCAGCCCCTCGAGCCTGTTACACAGGAACAGGAGGAGGCCATTCAGCCCCTCGAGCCTGTTACACAGGAACAGGAGGAGGCCATTCAGCCCCTCGAGCCTGTTACACAGGAACAGGAGGAGGCCATTCAGCCCCTCGAGCCTGTTACACAGGAACAGGAGGAGGCCATTCAGCCCCTCGAGCCTGTTACACAGGAACAGGAGGAGGCCATTCAGCCCCTCGAGCCTGTTACACAGGAACAGGAGGAGGCCATTCAGCCCCTCGAGCCTGTTACACAGGAACAGGAGGAGGCCATTCAGCCCCTCGAGCCTGTTACACAGGAACAGGAGGAGGCCATTCAGCCCCTCGAGCCTGTTACACAGGAACAGGAGGAGGCCATTCAGCCCCTCGAGCCTGTTACACAGGAACAGGAGGAGGCCATTCAGCCCCTCGAGCCTGTTACACAGGAACAGGAGGAGGCCATTCAGCCCCTCGAGCCTGTTACACAGGAACAGGAGGAGGCCATTCAGCCCCTCGAGCCTGTTACACAGGAACAGGAGGAGGCCATTCAGCCCCTCGAGCCTGTTACACAGGAACAGGAGGAGGCCATTCAGCCCCTCGAGCCTGTTACACAGGAACAGGAGGAGGCCATTCAGCCCCTCGAGCCTGTTACACAGGAACAGGAGGAGGCCATTCAGCCCCTCGAGCCTGTTACACAGGAACAGGAGGAGGCCATTCAGCCCCTCGAGCCTGTTACACAGGAACAGGAGGAGGCCATTCAGCCCCTCGAGCCTGTTACACAGGAACAGGAGGAGGCCATTCAGCCCCTCGAGCCTGTTACACAGGAACAGGAGGAGGCCATTCAGCCCCTCGAGCCTGTTACACAGGAACAGGAGGAGGCCATTCAGCCCCTCGAGCCTGTTACACAGGAACAGGAGGAGGCCATTCAGCCCCTCGAGCCTGTTACACAGGAACAGGAGGAGGCCATTCAGCCCCTCGAGCCTGTTACACAGGAACAGGAGGAGGCCATTCAGCCCCTCGAGCCTGTTACACAGGAACAGGAGGAGGCCATTCAGCCCCTCGAGCCTGTTACACAGGAACAGGAGGAGGCCATTCAGCCCCTCGAGCCTGTTACACAGGAACAGGAGGAGGCCATTCAGCCCCTCGAGCCTGTTACACAGGAACAGGAGGAGGCCATTCAGCCCCTCGAGCCTGTTACACAGGAACAGGAGGAGGCCATTCAGCCCCTCGAGCCTGTTACACAGGAACAGGAGGAGGCCATTCAGCCCCTCGAGCCTGTTACACAGGAACAGGAGGAGGCCATTCAGCCCCTCGAGCCTGTTACACAGGAACAGGAGGAGGCCATTCAGCCCCTCGAGCCTGTTACACAGGAACAGGAGGAGGCCATTCAGCCCCTCGAGCCTGTTACACAGGAACAGGAGGAGGCCATTCAGCCCCTCGAGCCTGTTACACAGGAACAGGAGGAGGCCATTCAGCCCCTCGAGCCTGTTACACAGGAACAGGAGGAGGCCATTCAGCCCCTCGAGCCTGTTACACAGGAACAGGAGGAGGCCATTCAGCCCCTCGAGCCTGTTACACAGGAACAGGAGGAGGCCATTCAGCCCCTCGAGCCTGTTACACAGGAACAGGAGGAGGCCATTCAGCCCCTCGAGCCTGTTACACAGGAACAGGAGGAGGCCATTCAGCCCCTCGAGCCTGTTACACAGGAACAGGAGGAGGCCATTCAGCCCCTCGAGCCTGTTACACAGGAACAGGAGGAGGCCATTCAGCCCCTCGAGCCTGTTACACAGGAACAGGAGGAGGCCATTCAGCCCCTCGAGCCTGTTACACAGGAACAGGAGGAGGCCATTCAGCCCCTCGAGCCTGTTACACAGGAACAGGAGGAGGCCATTCAGCCCCTCGAGCCTGTTACACAGGAACAGGAGGAGGCCATTCAGCCCCTCGAGCCTGTTACACAGGAACAGGAGGAGGCCATTCAGCCCCTCGAGCCTGTTACACAGGAACAGGAGGAGGCCATTCAGCCCCTCGAGCCTGTTACACAGGAACAGGAGGAGGCCATTCAGCCCCTCGAGCCTGTTACACAGGAACAGGAGGAGGCCATTCAGCCCCTCGAGCCTGTTACACAGGAACAGGAGGAGGCCATTCAGCCCCTCGAGCCTGTTACACAGGAACAGGAGGAGGCCATTCAGCCCCTCGAGCCTGTTACACAGGAACAGGAGGAGGCCATTCAGCCCCTCGAGCCTGTTACACAGGAACAGGAGGAGGCCATTCAGCCCCTCGAGCCTGTTACACAGGAACAGGAGGAGGCCATTCAGCCCCTCGAGCCTGTTACACAGGAACAGGAGGAGGCCATTCAGCCCCTCGAGCCTGTTACACAGGAACAGGAGGAGGCCATTCAGCCCCTCGAGCCTGTTACACAGGAACAGGAGGAGGCCATTCAGCCCCTCGAGCCTGTTACACAGGAACAGGAGGAGGCCATTCAGCCCCTCGAGCCTGTTACACAGGAACAGGAGGAGGCCATTCAGCCCCTCGAGCCTGTTACACAGGAACAGGAGGAGGCCATTCAGCCCCTCGAGCCTGTTACACAGGAACAGGAGGAGGCCATTCAGCCCCTCGAGCCTGTTACACAGGAACAGGAGGAGGCCATTCAGCCCCTCGAGCCTGTTACACAGGAACAGGAGGAGGCCATTCAGCCCCTCGAGCCTGTTACACAGGAACAGGAGGAGGCCATTCAGCCCCTCGAGCCTGTTACACAGGAACAGGAGGAGGCCATTCAGCCCCTCGAGCCTGTTACACAGGAACAGGAGGAGGCCATTCAGCCCCTCGAGCCTGTTACACAGGAACAGGAGGAGGCCATTCAGCCCCTCGAGCCTGTTACACAGGAACAGGAGGAGGCCATTCAGCCCCTCGAGCCTGTTACACAGGAACAGGAGGAGGCCATTCAGCCCCTCGAGCCTGTTACACAGGAACAGGAGGAGGCCATTCAGCCCCTCGAGCCTGTTACACAGGAACAGGAGGAGGCCATTCAGCCCCTCGAGCCTGTTACACAGGAACAGGAGGAGGCCATTCAGCCCCTCGAGCCTGTTACACAGGAACAGGAGGAGGCCATTCAGCCCCTCGAGCCTGTTACACAGGAACAGGAGGAGGCCATTCAGCCCCTCGAGCCTGTTACACAGGAACAGGAGGAGGCCATTCAGCCCCTCGAGCCTGTTACACAGGAACAGGAGGAGGCCATTCAGCCCCTCGAGCCTGTTACACAGGAACAGGAGGAGGCCATTCAGCCCCTCGAGCCTGTTACACAGGAACAGGAGGAGGCCATTCAGCCCCTCGAGCCTGTTACACAGGAACAGGAGGAGGCCATTCAGCCCCTCGAGCCTGTTACACAGGAACAGGAGGAGGCCATTCAGCCCCTCGAGCCTGTTACACAGGAACAGGAGGAGGCCATTCAGCCCCTCGAGCCTGTTACACAGGAACAGGAGGAGGCCATTCAGCCCCTCGAGCCTGTTACACAGGAACAGGAGGAGGCCATTCAGCCCCTCGAGCCTGTTACACAGGAACAGGAGGAGGCCATTCAGCCCCTCGAGCCTGTTACACAGGAACAGGAGGAGGCCATTCAGCCCCTCGAGCCTGTTACACAGGAACAGGAGGAGGCCATTCAGCCCCTCGAGCCTGTTACACAGGAACAGGAGGAGGCCATTCAGCCCCTCGAGCCTGTTACACAGGAACAGGAGGAGGCCATTCAGCCCCTCGAGCCTGTTACACAGGAACAGGAGGAGGCCATTCAGCCCCTCGAGCCTGTTACACAGGAACAGGAGGAGGCCATTCAGCCCCTCGAGCCTGTTACACAGGAACAGGAGGAGGCCATTCAGCCCCTCGAGCCTGTTACACAGGAACAGGAGGAGGCCATTCAGCCCCTCGAGCCTGTTACACAGGAACAGGAGGAGGCCATTCAGCCCCTCGAGCCTGTTACACAGGAACAGGAGGAGGCCATTCAGCCCCTCGAGCCTGTTACACAGGAACAGGAGGAGGCCATTCAGCCCCTCGAGCCTGTTACACAGGAACAGGAGGAGGCCATTCAGCCCCTCGAGCCTGTTACACAGGAACAGGAGGAGGCCATTCAGCCCCTCGAGCCTGTTACACAGGAACAGGAGGAGGCCATTCAGCCCCTCGAGCCTGTTACACAGGAACAGGAGGAGGCCATTCAGCCCCTCGAGCCTGTTACACAGGAACAGGAGGAGGCCATTCAGCCCCTCGAGCCTGTTACACAGGAACAGGAGGAGGCCATTCAGCCCCTCGAGCCTGTTACACAGGAACAGGAGGAGGCCATTCAGCCCCTCGAGCCTGTTACACAGGAACAGGAGGAGGCCATTCAGCCCCTCGAGCCTGTTACACAGGAACAGGAGGAGGCCATTCAGCCCCTCGAGCCTGTTACACAGGAACAGGAGGAGGCCATTCAGCCCCTCGAGCCTGTTACACAGGAACAGGAGGAGGCCATTCAGCCCCTCGAGCCTGTTACACAGGAACAGGAGGAGGCCATTCAGCCCCTCGAGCCTGTTACACAGGAACAGGAGGAGGCCATTCAGCCCCTCGAGCCTGTTACACAGGAACAGGAGGAGGCCATTCAGCCCCTCGAGCCTGTTACACAGGAACAGGAGGAGGCCATTCAGCCCCTCGAGCCTGTTACACAGGAACAGGAGGAGGCCATTCAGCCCCTCGAGCCTGTTACACAGGAACAGGAGGAGGCCATTCAGCCCCTCGAGCCTGTTACACAGGAACAGGAGGAGGCCATTCAGCCCCTCGAGCCTGTTACACAGGAACAGGAGGAGGCCATTCAGCCCCTCGAGCCTGTTACACAGGAACAGGAGGAGGCCATTCAGCCCCTCGAGCCTGTTACACAGGAACAGGAGGAGGCCATTCAGCCCCTCGAGCCTGTTACACAGGAACAGGAGGAGGCCATTCAGCCCCTCGAGCCTGTTACACAGGAACAGGAGGAGGCCATTCAGCCCCTCGAGCCTGTTACACAGGAACAGGAGGAGGCCATTCAGCCCCTCGAGCCTGTTACACAGGAACAGGAGGAGGCCATTCAGCCCCTCGAGCCTGTTACACAGGAACAGGAGGAGGCCATTCAGCCCCTCGAGCCTGTTACACAGGAACAGGAGGAGGCCATTCAGCCCCTCGAGCCTGTTACACAGGAACAGGAGGAGGCCATTCAGCCCCTCGAGCCTGTTACACAGGAACAGGAGGAGGCCATTCAGCCCCTCGAGCCTGTTACACAGGAACAGGAGGAGGCCATTCAGCCCCTCGAGCCTGTTACACAGGAACAGGAGGAGGCCATTCAGCCCCTCGAGCCTGTTACACAGGAACAGGAGGAGGCCATTCAGCCCCTCGAGCCTGTTACACAGGAACAGGAGGAGGCCATTCAGCCCCTCGAGCCTGTTACACAGGAACAGGAGGAGGCCATTCAGCCCCTCGAGCCTGTTACACAGGAACAGGAGGAGGCCATTCAGCCCCTCGAGCCTGTTACACAGGAACAGGAGGAGGCCATTCAGCCCCTCGAGCCTGTTACACAGGAACAGGAGGAGGCCATTCAGCCCCTCGAGCCTGTTACACAGGAACAGGAGGAGGCCATTCAGCCCCTCGAGCCTGTTACACAGGAACAGGAGGAGGCCATTCAGCCCCTCGAGCCTGTTACACAGGAACAGGAGGAGGCCATTCAGCCCCTCGAGCCTGTTACACAGGAACAGGAGGAGGCCATTCAGCCCCTCGAGCCTGTTACACAGGAACAGGAGGAGGCCATTCAGCCCCTCGAGCCTGTTACACAGGAACAGGAGGAGGCCATTCAGCCCCTCGAGCCTGTTACACAGGAACAGGAGGAGGCCATTCAGCCCCTCGAGCCTGTTACACAGGAACAGGAGGAGGCCATTCAGCCCCTCGAGCCTGTTACACAGGAACAGGAGGAGGCCATTCAGCCCCTCGAGCCTGTTACACAGGAACAGGAGGAGGCCATTCAGCCCCTCGAGCCTGTTACACAGGAACAGGAGGAGGCCATTCAGCCCCTCGAGCCTGTTACACAGGAACAGGAGGAGGCCATTCAGCCCCTCGAGCCTGTTACACAGGAACAGGAGGAGGCCATTCAGCCCCTCGAGCCTGTTACACAGGAACAGGAGGAGGCCATTCAGCCCCTCGAGCCTGTTACACAGGAACAGGAGGAGGCCATTCAGCCCCTCGAGCCTGTTACACAGGAACAGGAGGAGGCCATTCAGCCCCTCGAGCCTGTTACACAGGAACAGGAGGAGGCCATTCAGCCCCTCGAGCCTGTTACACAGGAACAGGAGGAGGCCATTCAGCCCCTCGAGCCTGTTACACAGGAACAGGAGGAGGCCATTCAGCCCCTCGAGCCTGTTACACAGGAACAGGAGGAGGCCATTCAGCCCCTCGAGCCTGTTACACAGGAACAGGAGGAGGCCATTCAGCCCCTCGAGCCTGTTACACAGGAACAGGAGGAGGCCATTCAGCCCCTCGAGCCTGTTACACAGGAACAGGAGGAGGCCATTCAGCCCCTCGAGCCTGTTACACAGGAACAGGAGGAGGCCATTCAGCCCCTCGAGCCTGTTACACAGGAACAGGAGGAGGCCATTCAGCCCCTCGAGCCTGTTACACAGGAACAGGAGGAGGCCATTCAGCCCCTCGAGCCTGTTACACAGGAACAGGAGGAGGCCATTCAGCCCCTCGAGCCTGTTACACAGGAACAGGAGGAGGCCATTCAGCCCCTCGAGCCTGTTACACAGGAACAGGAGGAGGCCATTCAGCCCCTCGAGCCTGTTACACAGGAACAGGAGGAGGCCATTCAGCCCCTCGAGCCTGTTACACAGGAACAGGAGGAGGCCATTCAGCCCCTCGAGCCTGTTACACAGGAACAGGAGGAGGCCATTCAGCCCCTCGAGCCTGTTACACAGGAACAGGAGGAGGCCATTCAGCCCCTCGAGCCTGTTACACAGGAACAGGAGGAGGCCATTCAGCCCCTCGAGCCTGTTACACAGGAACAGGAGGAGGCCATTCAGCCCCTCGAGCCTGTTACACAGGAACAGGAGGAGGCCATTCAGCCCCTCGAGCCTGTTACACAGGAACAGGAGGAGGCCATTCAGCCCCTCGAGCCTGTTACACAGGAACAGGAGGAGGCCATTCAGCCCCTCGAGCCTGTTACACAGGAACAGGAGGAGGCCATTCAGCCCCTCGAGCCTGTTACACAGGAACAGGAGGAGGCCATTCAGCCCCTCGAGCCTGTTACACAGGAACAGGAGGAGGCCATTCAGCCCCTCGAGCCTGTTACACAGGAACAGGAGGAGGCCATTCAGCCCCTCGAGCCTGTTACACAGGAACAGGAGGAGGCCATTCAGCCCCTCGAGCCTGTTACACAGGAACAGGAGGAGGCCATTCAGCCCCTCGAGCCTGTTACACAGGAACAGGAGGAGGCCATTCAGCCCCTCGAGCCTGTTACACAGGAACAGGAGGAGGCCATTCAGCCCCTCGAGCCTGTTACACAGGAACAGGAGGAGGCCATTCAGCCCCTCGAGCCTGTTACACAGGAACAGGAGGAGGCCATTCAGCCCCTCGAGCCTGTTACACAGGAACAGGAGGAGGCCATTCAGCCCCTCGAGCCTGTTACACAGGAACAGGAGGAGGCCATTCAGCCCCTCGAGCCTGTTACACAGGAACAGGAGGAGGCCATTCAGCCCCTCGAGCCTGTTACACAGGAACAGGAGGAGGCCATTCAGCCCCTCGAGCCTGTTACACAGGAACAGGAGGAGGCCATTCAGCCCCTCGAGCCTGTTACACAGGAACAGGAGGAGGCCATTCAGCCCCTCGAGCCTGTTACACAGGAACAGGAGGAGGCCATTCAGCCCCTCGAGCCTGTTACACAGGAACAGGAGGAGGCCATTCAGCCCCTCGAGCCTGTTACACAGGAACAGGAGGAGGCCATTCAGCCCCTCGAGCCTGTTACACAGGAACAGGAGGAGGCCATTCAGCCCCTCGAGCCTGTTACACAGGAACAGGAGGAGGCCATTCAGCCCCTCGAGCCTGTTACACAGGAACAGGAGGAGGCCATTCAGCCCCTCGAGCCTGTTACACAGGAACAGGAGGAGGCCATTCAGCCCCTCGAGCCTGTTACACAGGAACAGGAGGAGGCCATTCAGCCCCTCGAGCCTGTTACACAGGAACAGGAGGAGGCCATTCAGCCCCTCGAGCCTGTTACACAGGAACAGGAGGAGGCCATTCAGCCCCTCGAGCCTGTTACACAGGAACAGGAGGAGGCCATTCAGCCCCTCGAGCCTGTTACACAGGAACAGGAGGAGGCCATTCAGCCCCTCGAGCCTGTTACACAGGAACAGGAGGAGGCCATTCAGCCCCTCGAGCCTGTTACACAGGAACAGGAGGAGGCCATTCAGCCCCTCGAGCCTGTTACACAGGAACAGGAGGAGGCCATTCAGCCCCTCGAGCCTGTTACACAGGAACAGGAGGAGGCCATTCAGCCCCTCGAGCCTGTTACACAGGAACAGGAGGAGGCCATTCAGCCCCTCGAGCCTGTTACACAGGAACAGGAGGAGGCCATTCAGCCCCTCGAGCCTGTTACACAGGAACAGGAGGAGGCCATTCAGCCCCTCGAGCCTGTTACACAGGAACAGGAGGAGGCCATTCAGCCCCTCGAGCCTGTTACACAGGAACAGGAGGAGGCCATTCAGCCCCTCGAGCCTGTTACACAGGAACAGGAGGAGGCCATTCAGCCCCTCGAGCCTGTTACACAGGAACAGGAGGAGGCCATTCAGCCCCTCGAGCCTGTTACACAGGAACAGGAGGAGGCCATTCAGCCCCTCGAGCCTGTTACACAGGAACAGGAGGAGGCCATTCAGCCCCTCGAGCCTGTTACACAGGAACAGGAGGAGGCCATTCAGCCCCTCGAGCCTGTTACACAGGAACAGGAGGAGGCCATTCAGCCCCTCGAGCCTGTTACACAGGAACAGGAGGAGGCCATTCAGCCCCTCGAGCCTGTTACACAGGAACAGGAGGAGGCCATTCAGCCCCTCGAGCCTGTTACACAGGAACAGGAGGAGGCCATTCAGCCCCTCGAGCCTGTTACACAGGAACAGGAGGAGGCCATTCAGCCCCTCGAGCCTGTTACACAGGAACAGGAGGAGGCCATTCAGCCCCTCGAGCCTGTTACACAGGAACAGGAGGAGGCCATTCAGCCCCTCGAGCCTGTTACACAGGAACAGGAGGAGGCCATTCAGCCCCTCGAGCCTGTTACACAGGAACAGGAGGAGGCCATTCAGCCCCTCGAGCCTGTTACACAGGAACAGGAGGAGGCCATTCAGCCCCTCGAGCCTGTTACACAGGAACAGGAGGAGGCCATTCAGCCCCTCGAGCCTGTTACACAGGAACAGGAGGAGGCCATTCAGCCCCTCGAGCCTGTTACACAGGAACAGGAGGAGGCCATTCAGCCCCTCGAGCCTGTTACACAGGAACAGGAGGAGGCCATTCAGCCCCTCGAGCCTGTTACACAGGAACAGGAGGAGGCCATTCAGCCCCTCGAGCCTGTTACACAGGAACAGGAGGAGGCCATTCAGCCCCTCGAGCCTGTTACACAGGAACAGGAGGAGGCCATTCAGCCCCTCGAGCCTGTTACACAGGAACAGGAGGAGGCCATTCAGCCCCTCGAGCCTGTTACACAGGAACAGGAGGAGGCCATTCAGCCCCTCGAGCCTGTTACACAGGAACAGGAGGAGGCCATTCAGCCCCTCGAGCCTGTTACACAGGAACAGGAGGAGGCCATTCAGCCCCTCGAGCCTGTTACACAGGAACAGGAGGAGGCCATTCAGCCCCTCGAGCCTGTTACACAGGAACAGGAGGAGGCCATTCAGCCCCTCGAGCCTGTTACACAGGAACAGGAGGAGGCCATTCAGCCCCTCGAGCCTGTTACACAGGAACAGGAGGAGGCCATTCAGCCCCTCGAGCCTGTTACACAGGAACAGGAGGAGGCCATTCAGCCCCTCGAGCCTGTTACACAGGAACAGGAGGAGGCCATTCAGCCCCTCGAGCCTGTTACACAGGAACAGGAGGAGGCCATTCAGCCCCTCGAGCCTGTTACACAGGAACAGGAGGAGGCCATTCAGCCCCTCGAGCCTGTTACACAGGAACAGGAGGAGGCCATTCAGCCCCTCGAGCCTGTTACACAGGAACAGGAGGAGGCCATTCAGCCCCTCGAGCCTGTTACACAGGAACAGGAGGAGGCCATTCAGCCCCTCGAGCCTGTTACACAGGAACAGGAGGAGGCCATTCAGCCCCTCGAGCCTGTTACACAGGAACAGGAGGAGGCCATTCAGCCCCTCGAGCCTGTTACACAGGAACAGGAGGAGGCCATTCAGCCCCTCGAGCCTGTTACACAGGAACAGGAGGAGGCCATTCAGCCCCTCGAGCCTGTTACACAGGAACAGGAGGAGGCCATTCAGCCCCTCGAGCCTGTTACACAGGAACAGGAGGAGGCCATTCAGCCCCTCGAGCCTGTTACACAGGAACAGGAGGAGGCCATTCAGCCCCTCGAGCCTGTTACACAGGAACAGGAGGAGGCCATTCAGCCCCTCGAGCCTGTTACACAGGAACAGGAGGAGGCC
This sequence comes from Squalus acanthias, assembly GCA_030390025.1. Taxonomy (NCBI): domain Eukaryota; kingdom Metazoa; phylum Chordata; class Chondrichthyes; order Squaliformes; family Squalidae; genus Squalus; species Squalus acanthias. Next base: position 99,871 of record JASTWF010000887.1, on the reverse strand, counting down.
ATTCAGCCCCTCGAGCCTGTTACACAGGAACAGGAGGAGGCCATTCAGCCCCTCGAGCCTGTTACACAGGAACAGGAGGAGGCCATTCAGCCCCTCGAGCCTGTTACACAGGAACAGGAGGAGGCCATTCAGCCCCTCGAGCCTGTTACACAGGAACAGGAGGAGGCCATTCAGCCCCTCGAGCCTGTTACACAGGAACAGGAGGAGGCCATTCAGCCCCTCGAGCCTGTTACACAGGAACAGGAGGAGGCCATTCAGCCCCTCGAGCCTGTTACACAGGAACAGGAGGAGGCCATTCAGCCCCTCGAGCCTGTTACACAGGAACAGGAGGAGGCCATTCAGCCCCTCGAGCCTGTTACACAGGAACAGGAGGAGGCCATTCAGCCCCTCGAGCCTGTTACACAGGAACAGGAGGAGGCCATTCAGCCCCTCGAGCCTGTTACACAGGAACAGGAGGAGGCCATTCAGCCCCTCGAGCCTGTTACACAGGAACAGGAGGAGGCCATTCAGCCCCTCGAGCCTGTTACACAGGAACAGGAGGAGGCCATTCAGCCCCTCGAGCCTGTTACACAGGAACAGGAGGAGGCCATTCAGCCCCTCGAGCCTGTTACACAGGAACAGGAGGAGGCCATTCAGCCCCTCGAGCCTGTTACACAGGAACAGGAGGAGGCCATTCAGCCCCTCGAGCCTGTTACACAGGAACAGGAGGAGGCCATTCAGCCCCTCGAGCCTGTTACACAGGAACAGGAGGAGGCCATTCAGCCCCTCGAGCCTGTTACACAGGAACAGGAGGAGGCCATTCAGCCCCTCGAGCCTGTTACACAGGAACAGGAGGAGGCCATTCAGCCCCTCGAGCCTGTTACACAGGAACAGGAGGAGGCCATTCAGCCCCTCGAGCCTGTTACACAGGAACAGGAGGAGGCCATTCAGCCCCTCGAGCCTGTTACACAGGAACAGGAGGAGGCCATTCAGCCCCTCGAGCCTGTTACACAGGAACAGGAGGAGGCCATTCAGCCCCTCGAGCCTGTTACACAGGAACAGGAGGAGGCCATTCAGCCCCTCGAGCCTGTTACACAGGAACAGGAGGAGGCCATTCAGCCCCTCGAGCCTGTTACACAGGAACAGGAGGAGGCCATTCAGCCCCTCGAGCCTGTTACACAGGAACAGGAGGAGGCCATTCAGCCCCTCGAGCCTGTTACACAGGAACAGGAGGAGGCCATTCAGCCCCTCGAGCCTGTTACACAGGAACAGGAGGAGGCCATTCAGCCCCTCGAGCCTGTTACACAGGAACAGGAGGAGGCCATTCAGCCCCTCGAGCCTGTTACACAGGAACAGGAGGAGGCCATTCAGCCCCTCGAGCCTGTTACACAGGAACAGGAGGAGGCCATTCAGCCCCTCGAGCCTGTTACACAGGAACAGGAGGAGGCCATTCAGCCCCTCGAGCCTGTTACACAGGAACAGGAGGAGGCCATTCAGCCCCTCGAGCCTGTTACACAGGAACAGGAGGAGGCCATTCAGCCCCTCGAGCCTGTTACACAGGAACAGGAGGAGGCCATTCAGCCCCTCGAGCCTGTTACACAGGAACAGGAGGAGGCCATTCAGCCCCTCGAGCCTGTTACACAGGAACAGGAGGAGGCCATTCAGCCCCTCGAGCCTGTTACACAGGAACAGGAGGAGGCCATTCAGCCCCTCGAGCCTGTTACACAGGAACAGGAGGAGGCCATTCAGCCCCTCGAGCCTGTTACACAGGAACAGGAGGAGGCCATTCAGCCCCTCGAGCCTGTTACACAGGAACAGGAGGAGGCCATTCAGCCCCTCGAGCCTGTTACACAGGAACAGGAGGAGGCCATTCAGCCCCTCGAGCCTGTTACACAGGAACAGGAGGAGGCCATTCAGCCCCTCGAGCCTGTTACACAGGAACAGGAGGAGGCCATTCAGCCCCTCGAGCCTGTTACACAGGAACAGGAGGAGGCCATTCAGCCCCTCGAGCCTGTTACACAGGAACAGGAGGAGGCCATTCAGCCCCTCGAGCCTGTTACACAGGAACAGGAGGAGGCCATTCAGCCCCTCGAGCCTGTTACACAGGAACAGGAGGAGGCCATTCAGCCCCTCGAGCCTGTTACACAGGAACAGGAGGAGGCCATTCAGCCCCTCGAGCCTGTTACACAGGAACAGGAGGAGGCCATTCAGCCCCTCGAGCCTGTTACACAGGAACAGGAGGAGGCCATTCAGCCCCTCGAGCCTGTTACACAGGAACAGGAGGAGGCCATTCAGCCCCTCGAGCCTGTTACACAGGAACAGGAGGAGGCCATTCAGCCCCTCGAGCCTGTTACACAGGAACAGGAGGAGGCCATTCAGCCCCTCGAGCCTGTTACACAGGAACAGGAGGAGGCCATTCAGCCCCTCGAGCCTGTTACACAGGAACAGGAGGAGGCCATTCAGCCCCTCGAGCCTGTTACACAGGAACAGGAGGAGGCCATTCAGCCCCTCGAGCCTGTTACACAGGAACAGGAGGAGGCCATTCAGCCCCTCGAGCCTGTTACACAGGAACAGGAGGAGGCCATTCAGCCCCTCGAGCCTGTTACACAGGAACAGGAGGAGGCCATTCAGCCCCTCGAGCCTGTTACACAGGAACAGGAGGAGGCCATTCAGCCCCTCGAGCCTGTTACACAGGAACAGGAGGAGGCCATTCAGCCCCTCGAGCCTGTTACACAGGAACAGGAGGAGGCCATTCAGCCCCTCGAGCCTGTTACACAGGAACAGGAGGAGGCCATTCAGCCCCTCGAGCCTGTTACACAGGAACAGGAGGAGGCCATTCAGCCCCTCGAGCCTGTTACACAGGAACAGGAGGAGGCCATTCAGCCCCTCGAGCCTGTTACACAGGAACAGGAGGAGGCCATTCAGCCCCTCGAGCCTGTTACACAGGAACAGGAGGAGGCCATTCAGCCCCTCGAGCCTGTTACACAGGAACAGGAGGAGGCCATTCAGCCCCTCGAGCCTGTTACACAGGAACAGGAGGAGGCCATTCAGCCCCTCGAGCCTGTTACACAGGAACAGGAGGAGGCCATTCAGCCCCTCGAGCCTGTTACACAGGAACAGGAGGAGGCCATTCAGCCCCTCGAGCCTGTTACACAGGAACAGGAGGAGGCCATTCAGCCCCTCGAGCCTGTTACACAGGAACAGGAGGAGGCCATTCAGCCCCTCGAGCCTGTTACACAGGAACAGGAGGAGGCCATTCAGCCCCTCGAGCCTGTTACACAGGAACAGGAGGAGGCCATTCAGCCCCTCGAGCCTGTTACACAGGAACAGGAGGAGGCCATTCAGCCCCTCGAGCCTGTTACACAGGAACAGGAGGAGGCCATTCAGCCCCTCGAGCCTGTTACACAGGAACAGGAGGAGGCCATTCAGCCCCTCGAGCCTGTTACACAGGAACAGGAGGAGGCCATTCAGCCCCTCGAGCCTGTTACACAGGAACAGGAGGAGGCCATTCAGCCCCTCGAGCCTGTTACACAGGAACAGGAGGAGGCCATTCAGCCCCTCGAGCCTGTTACACAGGAACAGGAGGAGGCCATTCAGCCCCTCGAGCCTGTTACACAGGAACAGGAGGAGGCCATTCAGCCCCTCGAGCCTGTTACACAGGAACAGGAGGAGGCCATTCAGCCCCTCGAGCCTGTTACACAGGAACAGGAGGAGGCCATTCAGCCCCTCGAGCCTGTTACACAGGAACAGGAGGAGGCCATTCAGCCCCTCGAGCCTGTTACACAGGAACAGGAGGAGGCCATTCAGCCCCTCGAGCCTGTTACACAGGAACAGGAGGAGGCCATTCAGCCCCTCGAGCCTGTTACACAGGAACAGGAGGAGGCCATTCAGCCCCTCGAGCCTGTTACACAGGAACAGGAGGAGGCCATTCAGCCCCTCGAGCCTGTTACACAGGAACAGGAGGAGGCCATTCAGCCCCTCGAGCCTGTTACACAGGAACAGGAGGAGGCCATTCAGCCCCTCGAGCCTGTTACACAGGAACAGGAGGAGGCCATTCAGCCCCTCGAGCCTGTTACACAGGAACAGGAGGAGGCCATTCAGCCCCTCGAGCCTGTTACACAGGAACAGGAGGAGGCCATTCAGCCCCTCGAGCCTGTTACACAGGAACAGGAGGAGGCCATTCAGCCCCTCGAGCCTGTTACACAGGAACAGGAGGAGGCCATTCAGCCCCTCGAGCCTGTTACACAGGAACAGGAGGAGGCCATTCAGCCCCTCGAGCCTGTTACACAGGAACAGGAGGAGGCCATTCAGCCCCTCGAGCCTGTTACACAGGAACAGGAGGAGGCCATTCAGCCCCTCGAGCCTGTTACACAGGAACAGGAGGAGGCCATTCAGCCCCTCGAGCCTGTTACACAGGAACAGGAGGAGGCCATTCAGCCCCTCGAGCCTGTTACACAGGAACAGGAGGAGGCCATTCAGCCCCTCGAGCCTGTTACACAGGAACAGGAGGAGGCCATTCAGCCCCTCGAGCCTGTTACACAGGAACAGGAGGAGGCCATTCAGCCCCTCGAGCCTGTTACACAGGAACAGGAGGAGGCCATTCAGCCCCTCGAGCCTGTTACACAGGAACAGGAGGAGGCCATTCAGCCCCTCGAGCCTGTTACACAGGAACAGGAGGAGGCCATTCAGCCCCTCGAGCCTGTTACACAGGAACAGGAGGAGGCCATTCAGCCCCTCGAGCCTGTTACACAGGAACAGGAGGAGGCCATTCAGCCCCTCGAGCCTGTTACACAGGAACAGGAGGAGGCCATTCAGCCCCTCGAGCCTGTTACACAGGAACAGGAGGAGGCCATTCAGCCCCTCGAGCCTGTTACACAGGAACAGGAGGAGGCCATTCAGCCCCTCGAGCCTGTTACACAGGAACAGGAGGAGGCCATTCAGCCCCTCGAGCCTGTTACACAGGAACAGGAGGAGGCCATTCAGCCCCTCGAGCCTGTTACACAGGAACAGGAGGAGGCCATTCAGCCCCTCGAGCCTGTTACACAGGAACAGGAGGAGGCCATTCAGCCCCTCGAGCCTGTTACACAGGAACAGGAGGAGGCCATTCAGCCCCTCGAGCCTGTTACACAGGAACAGGAGGAGGCCATTCAGCCCCTCGAGCCTGTTACACAGGAACAGGAGGAGGCCATTCAGCCCCTCGAGCCTGTTACACAGGAACAGGAGGAGGCCATTCAGCCCCTCGAGCCTGTTACACAGGAACAGGAGGAGGCCATTCAGCCCCTCGAGCCTGTTACACAGGAACAGGAGGAGGCCATTCAGCCCCTCGAGCCTGTTACACAGGAACAGGAGGAGGCCATTCAGCCCCTCGAGCCTGTTACACAGGAACAGGAGGAGGCCATTCAGCCCCTCGAGCCTGTTACACAGGAACAGGAGGAGGCCATTCAGCCCCTCGAGCCTGTTACACAGGAACAGGAGGAGGCCATTCAGCCCCTCGAGCCTGTTACACAGGAACAGGAGGAGGCCATTCAGCCCCTCGAGCCTGTTACACAGGAACAGGAGGAGGCCATTCAGCCCCTCGAGCCTGTTACACAGGAACAGGAGGAGGCCATTCAGCCCCTCGAGCCTGTTACACAGGAACAGGAGGAGGCCATTCAGCCCCTCGAGCCTGTTACACAGGAACAGGAGGAGGCCATTCAGCCCCTCGAGCCTGTTACACAGGAACAGGAGGAGGCCATTCAGCCCCTCGAGCCTGTTACACAGGAACAGGAGGAGGCCATTCAGCCCCTCGAGCCTGTTACACAGGAACAGGAGGAGGCCATTCAGCCCCTCGAGCCTGTTACACAGGAACAGGAGGAGGCCATTCAGCCCCTCGAGCCTGTTACACAGGAACAGGAGGAGGCCATTCAGCCCCTCGAGCCTGTTACACAGGAACAGGAGGAGGCCATTCAGCCCCTCGAGCCTGTTACACAGGAACAGGAGGAGGCCATTCAGCCCCTCGAGCCTGTTACACAGGAACAGGAGGAGGCCATTCAGCCCCTCGAGCCTGTTACACAGGAACAGGAGGAGGCCATTCAGCCCCTCGAGCCTGTTACACAGGAACAGGAGGAGGCCATTCAGCCCCTCGAGCCTGTTACACAGGAACAGGAGGAGGCCATTCAGCCCCTCGAGCCTGTTACACAGGAACAGGAGGAGGCCATTCAGCCCCTCGAGCCTGTTACACAGGAACAGGAGGAGGCCATTCAGCCCCTCGAGCCTGTTACACAGGAACAGGAGGAGGCCATTCAGCCCCTCGAGCCTGTTACACAGGAACAGGAGGAGGCCATTCAGCCCCTCGAGCCTGTTACACAGGAACAGGAGGAGGCCATTCAGCCCCTCGAGCCTGTTACACAGGAACAGGAGGAGGCCATTCAGCCCCTCGAGCCTGTTACACAGGAACAGGAGGAGGCCATTCAGCCCCTCGAGCCTGTTACACAGGAACAGGAGGAGGCCATTCAGCCCCTCGAGCCTGTTACACAGGAACAGGAGGAGGCCATTCAGCCCCTCGAGCCTGTTACACAGGAACAGGAGGAGGCCATTCAGCCCCTCGAGCCTGTTACACAGGAACAGGAGGAGGCCATTCAGCCCCTCGAGCCTGTTACACAGGAACAGGAGGAGGCCATTCAGCCCCTCGAGCCTGTTACACAGGAACAGGAGGAGGCCATTCAGCCCCTCGAGCCTGTTACACAGGAACAGGAGGAGGCCATTCAGCCCCTCGAGCCTGTTACACAGGAACAGGAGGAGGCCATTCAGCCCCTCGAGCCTGTTACACAGGAACAGGAGGAGGCCATTCAGCCCCTCGAGCCTGTTACACAGGAACAGGAGGAGGCCATTCAGCCCCTCGAGCCTGTTACACAGGAACAGGAGGAGGCCATTCAGCCCCTCGAGCCTGTTACACAGGAACAGGAGGAGGCCATTCAGCCCCTCGAGCCTGTTACACAGGAACAGGAGGAGGCCATTCAGCCCCTCGAGCCTGTTACACAGGAACAGGAGGAGGCCATTCAGCCCCTCGAGCCTGTTACACAGGAACAGGAGGAGGCCATTCAGCCCCTCGAGCCTGTTACACAGGAACAGGAGGAGGCCATTCAGCCCCTCGAGCCTGTTACACAGGAACAGGAGGAGGCCATTCAGCCCCTCGAGCCTGTTACACAGGAACAGGAGGAGGCCATTCAGCCCCTCGAGCCTGTTACACAGGAACAGGAGGAGGCCATTCAGCCCCTCGAGCCTGTTACACAGGAACAGGAGGAGGCCATTCAGCCCCTCGAGCCTGTTACACAGGAACAGGAGGAGGCCATTCAGCCCCTCGAGCCTGTTACACAGGAACAGGAGGAGGCCATTCAGCCCCTCGAGCCTGTTACACAGGAACAGGAGGAGGCCATTCAGCCCCTCGAGCCTGTTACACAGGAACAGGAGGAGGCCATTCAGCCCCTCGAGCCTGTTACACAGGAACAGGAGGAGGCCATTCAGCCCCTCGAGCCTGTTACACAGGAACAGGAGGAGGCCATTCAGCCCCTCGAGCCTGTTACACAGGAACAGGAGGAGGCCATTCAGCCCCTCGAGCCTGTTACACAGGAACAGGAGGAGGCCATTCAGCCCCTCGAGCCTGTTACACAGGAACAGGAGGAGGCCATTCAGCCCCTCGAGCCTGTTACACAGGAACAGGAGGAGGCCATTCAGCCCCTCGAGCCTGTTACACAGGAACAGGAGGAGGCCATTCAGCCCCTCGAGCCTGTTACACAGGAACAGGAGGAGGCCATTCAGCCCCTCGAGCCTGTTACACAGGAACAGGAGGAGGCCATTCAGCCCCTCGAGCCTGTTACACAGGAACAGGAGGAGGCCATTCAGCCCCTCGAGCCTGTTACACAGGAACAGGAGGAGGCCATTCAGCCCCTCGAGCCTGTTACACAGGAACAGGAGGAGGCCATTCAGCCCCTCGAGCCTGTTACACAGGAACAGGAGGAGGCCATTCAGCCCCTCGAGCCTGTTACACAGGAACAGGAGGAGGCCATTCAGCCCCTCGAGCCTGTTACACAGGAACAGGAGGAGGCCATTCAGCCCCTCGAGCCTGTTACACAGGAACAGGAGGAGGCCATTCAGCCCCTCGAGCCTGTTACACAGGAACAGGAGGAGGCCATTCAGCCCCTCGAGCCTGTTACACAGGAACAGGAGGAGGCCATTCAGCCCCTCGAGCCTGTTACACAGGAACAGGAGGAGGCCATTCAGCCCCTCGAGCCTGTTACACAGGAACAGGAGGAGGCCATTCAGCCCCTCGAGCCTGTTACACAGGAACAGGAGGAGGCCATTCAGCCCCTCGAGCCTGTTACACAGGAACAGGAGGAGGCCATTCAGCCCCTCGAGCCTGTTACACAGGAACAGGAGGAGGCCATTCAGCCCCTCGAGCCTGTTACACAGGAACAGGAGGAGGCCATTCAGCCCCTCGAGCCTGTTACACAGGAACAGGAGGAGGCCATTCAGCCCCTCGAGCCTGTTACACAGGAACAGGAGGAGGCCATTCAGCCCCTCGAGCCTGTTACACAGGAACAGGAGGAGGCCATTCAGCCCCTCGAGCCTGTTACACAGGAACAGGAGGAGGCCATTCAGCCCCTCGAGCCTGTTACACAGGAACAGGAGGAGGCCATTCAGCCCCTCGAGCCTGTTACACAGGAACAGGAGGAGGCCATTCAGCCCCTCGAGCCTGTTACACAGGAACAGGAGGAGGCCATTCAGCCCCTCGAGCCTGTTACACAGGAACAGGAGGAGGCCATTCAGCCCCTCGAGCCTGTTACACAGGAACAGGAGGAGGCCATTCAGCCCCTCGAGCCTGTTACACAGGAACAGGAGGAGGCCATTCAGCCCCTCGAGCCTGTTACACAGGAACAGGAGGAGGCCATTCAGCCCCTCGAGCCTGTTACACAGGAACAGGAGGAGGCCATTCAGCCCCTCGAGCCTGTTACACAGGAACAGGAGGAGGCCATTCAGCCCCTCGAGCCTGTTACACAGGAACAGGAGGAGGCCATTCAGCCCCTCGAGCCTGTTACACAGGAACAGGAGGAGGCCATTCAGCCCCTCGAGCCTGTTACACAGGAACAGGAGGAGGCCATTCAGCCCCTCGAGCCTGTTACACAGGAACAGGAGGAGGCCATTCAGCCCCTCGAGCCTGTTACACAGGAACAGGAGGAGGCCATTCAGCCCCTCGAGCCTGTTACACAGGAACAGGAGGAGGCCATTCAGCCCCTCGAGCCTGTTACACAGGAACAGGAGGAGGCCATTCAGCCCCTCGAGCCTGTTACACAGGAACAGGAGGAGGCCATTCAGCCCCTCGAGCCTGTTACACAGGAACAGGAGGAGGCCATTCAGCCCCTCGAGCCTGTTACACAGGAACAGGAGGAGGCCATTCAGCCCCTCGAGCCTGTTACACAGGAACAGGAGGAGGCCATTCAGCCCCTCGAGCCTGTTACACAGGAACAGGAGGAGGCCATTCAGCCCCTCGAGCCTGTTACACAGGAACAGGAGGAGGCCATTCAGCCCCTCGAGCCTGTTACACAGGAACAGGAGGAGGCCATTCAGCCCCTCGAGCCTGTTACACAGGAACAGGAGGAGGCCATTCAGCCCCTCGAGCCTGTTACACAGGAACAGGAGGAGGCCATTCAGCCCCTCGAGCCTGTTACACAGGAACAGGAGGAGGCCATTCAGCCCCTCGAGCCTGTTACACAGGAACAGGAGGAGGCCATTCAGCCCCTCGAGCCTGTTACACAGGAACAGGAGGAGGCCATTCAGCCCCTCGAGCCTGTTACACAGGAACAGGAGGAGGCCATTCAGCCCCTCGAGCCTGTTACACAGGAACAGGAGGAGGCCATTCAGCCCCTCGAGCCTGTTACACAGGAACAGGAGGAGGCCATTCAGCCCCTCGAGCCTGTTACACAGGAACAGGAGGAGGCCATTCAGCCCCTCGAGCCTGTTACACAGGAACAGGAGGAGGCCATTCAGCCCCTCGAGCCTGTTACACAGGAACAGGAGGAGGCCATTCAGCCCCTCGAGCCTGTTACACAGGAACAGGAGGAGGCCATTCAGCCCCTCGAGCCTGTTACACAGGAACAGGAGGAGGCCATTCAGCCCCTCGAGCCTGTTACACAGGAACAGGAGGAGGCCATTCAGCCCCTCGAGCCTGTTACACAGGAACAGGAGGAGGCCATTCAGCCCCTCGAGCCTGTTACACAGGAACAGGAGGAGGCCATTCAGCCCCTCGAGCCTGTTACACAGGAACAGGAGGAGGCCATTCAGCCCCTCGAGCCTGTTACACAGGAACAGGAGGAGGCCATTCAGCCCCTCGAGCCTGTTACACAGGAACAGGAGGAGGCCATTCAGCCCCTCGAGCCTGTTACACAGGAACAGGAGGAGGCCATTCAGCCCCTCGAGCCTGTTACACAGGAACAGGAGGAGGCCATTCAGCCCCTCGAGCCTGTTACACAGGAACAGGAGGAGGCCATTCAGCCCCTCGAGCCTGTTACACAGGAACAGGAGGAGGCCATTCAGCCCCTCGAGCCTGTTACACAGGAACAGGAGGAGGCCATTCAGCCCCTCGAGCCTGTTACACAGGAACAGGAGGAGGCCATTCAGCCCCTCGAGCCTGTTACACAGGAACAGGAGGAGGCCATTCAGCCCCTCGAGCCTGTTACACAGGAACAGGAGGAGGCCATTCAGCCCCTCGAGCCTGTTACACAGGAACAGGAGGAGGCCATTCAGCCCCTCGAGCCTGTTACACAGGAACAGGAGGAGGCCATTCAGCCCCTCGAGCCTGTTACACAGGAACAGGAGGAGGCCATTCAGCCCCTCGAGCCTGTTACACAGGAACAGGAGGAGGCCATTCAGCCCCTCGAGCCTGTTACACAGGAACAGGAGGAGGCCATTCAGCCCCTCGAGCCTGTTACACAGGAACAGGAGGAGGCCATTCAGCCCCTCGAGCCTGTTACACAGGAACAGGAGGAGGCCATTCAGCCCCTCGAGCCTGTTACACAGGAACAGGAGGAGGCCATTCAGCCCCTCGAGCCTGTTACACAGGAACAGGAGGAGGCCATTCAGCCCCTCGAGCCTGTTACACAGGAACAGGAGGAGGCCATTCAGCCCCTCGAGCCTGTTACACAGGAACAGGAGGAGGCCATTCAGCCCCTCGAGCCTGTTACACAGGAACAGGAGGAGGCCATTCAGCCCCTCGAGCCTGTTACACAGGAACAGGAGGAGGCCATTCAGCCCCTCGAGCCTGTTACACAGGAACAGGAGGAGGCCATTCAGCCCCTCGAGCCTGTTACACAGGAACAGGAGGAGGCCATTCAGCCCCTCGAGCCTGTTACACAGGAACAGGAGGAGGCCATTCAGCCCCTCGAGCCTGTTACACAGGAACAGGAGGAGGCCATTCAGCCCCTCGAGCCTGTTACACAGGAACAGGAGGAGGCCATTCAGCCCCTCGAGCCTGTTACACAGGAACAGGAGGAGGCCATTCAGCCCCTCGAGCCTGTTACACAGGAACAGGAGGAGGCCATTCAGCCCCTCGAGCCTGTTACACAGGAACAGGAGGAGGCCATTCAGCCCCTCGAGCCTGTTACACAGGAACAGGAGGAGGCCATTCAGCCCCTCGAGCCTGTTACACAGGAACAGGAGGAGGCCATTCAGCCCCTCGAGCCTGTTACACAGGAACAGGAGGAGGCCATTCAGCCCCTCGAGCCTGTTACACAGGAACAGGAGGAGGCCATTCAGCCCCTCGAGCCTGTTACACAGGAACAGGAGGAGGCCATTCAGCCCCTCGAGCCTGTTACACAGGAACAGGAGGAGGCCATTCAGCCCCTCGAGCCTGTTACACAGGAACAGGAGGAGGCCATTCAGCCCCTCGAGCCTGTTACACAGGAACAGGAGGAGGCCATTCAGCCCCTCGAGCCTGTTACACAGGAACAGGAGGAGGCCATTCAGCCCCTCGAGCCTGTTACACAGGAACAGGAGGAGGCCATTCAGCCCCTCGAGCCTGTTACACAGGAACAGGAGGAGGCCATTCAGCCCCTCGAGCCTGTTACACAGGAACAGGAGGAGGCCATTCAGCCCCTCGAGCCTGTTACACAGGAACAGGAGGAGGCCATTCAGCCCCTCGAGCCTGTTACACAGGAACAGGAGGAGGCCATTCAGCCCCTCGAGCCTGTTACACAGGAACAGGAGGAGGCCATTCAGCCCCTCGAGCCTGTTACACAGGAACAGGAGGAGGCCATTCAGCCCCTCGAGCCTGTTACACAGGAACAGGAGGAGGCCATTCAGCCCCTCGAGCCTGTTACACAGGAACAGGAGGAGGCCATTCAGCCCCTCGAGCCTGTTACACAGGAACAGGAGGAGGCCATTCAGCCCCTCGAGCCTGTTACACAGGAACAGGAGGAGGCCATTCAGCCCCTCGAGCCTGTTACACAGGAACAGGAGGAGGCCATTCAGCCCCTCGAGCCTGTTACACAGGAACAGGAGGAGGCCATTCAGCCCCTCGAGCCTGTTACACAGGAACAGGAGGAGGCCATTCAGCCCCTCGAGCCTGTTACACAGGAACAGGAGGAGGCCATTCAGCCCCTCGAGCCTGTTACACAGGAACAGGAGGAGGCCATTCAGCCCCTCGAGCCTGTTACACAGGAACAGGAGGAGGCCATTCAGCCCCTCGAGCCTGTTACACAGGAACAGGAGGAGGCCATTCAGCCCCTCGAGCCTGTTACACAGGAACAGGAGGAGGCCATTCAGCCCCTCGAGCCTGTTACACAGGAACAGGAGGAGGCCATTCAGCCCCTCGAGCCTGTTACACAGGAACAGGAGGAGGCCATTCAGCCCCTCGAGCCTGTTACACAGGAACAGGAGGAGGCCATTCAGCCCCTCGAGCCTGTTACACAGGAACAGGAGGAGGCCATTCAGCCCCTCGAGCCTGTTACACAGGAACAGGAGGAGGCCATTCAGCCCCTCGAGCCTGTTACACAGGAACAGGAGGAGGCCATTCAGCCCCTCGAGCCTGTTACACAGGAACAGGAGGAGGCCATTCAGCCCCTCGAGCCTGTTACACAGGAACAGGAGGAGGCCATTCAGCCCCTCGAGCCTGTTACACAGGAACAGGAGGAGGCCATTCAGCCCCTCGAGCCTGTTACACAGGAACAGGAGGAGGCCATTCAGCCCCTCGAGCCTGTTACACAGGAACAGGAGGAGGCCATTCAGCCCCTCGAGCCTGTTACACAGGAACAGGAGGAGGCCATTCAGCCCCTCGAGCCTGTTACACAGGAACAGGAGGAGGCCATTCAGCCCCTCGAGCCTGTTACACAGGAACAGGAGGAGGCCATTCAGCCCCTCGAGCCTGTTACACAGGAACAGGAGGAGGCCATTCAGCCCCTCGAGCCTGTTACACAGGAACAGGAGGAGGCCATTCAGCCCCTCGAGCCTGTTACACAGGAACAGGAGGAGGCCATTCAGCCCCTCGAGCCTGTTACACAGGAACAGGAGGAGGCCATTCAGCCCCTCGAGCCTGTTACACAGGAACAGGAGGAGGCCATTCAGCCCCTCGAGCCTGTTACACAGGAACAGGAGGAGGCCATTCAGCCCCTCGAGCCTGTTACACAGGAACAGGAGGAGGCCATTCAGCCCCTCGAGCCTGTTACACAGGAACAGGAGGAGGCCATTCAGCCCCTCGAGCCTGTTACACAGGAACAGGAGGAGGCCATTCAGCCCCTCGAGCCTGTTACACAGGAACAGGAGGAGGCCATTCAGCCCCTCGAGCCTGTTACACAGGAACAGGAGGAGGCCATTCAGCCCCTCGAGCCTGTTACACAGGAACAGGAGGAGGCCATTCAGCCCCTCGAGCCTGTTACACAGGAACAGGAGGAGGCCATTCAGCCCCTCGAGCCTGTTACACAGGAACAGGAGGAGGCCATTCAGCCCCTCGAGCCTGTTACACAGGAACAGGAGGAGGCCATTCAGCCCCTCGAGCCTGTTACACAGGAACAGGAGGAGGCCATTCAGCCCCTCGAGCCTGTTACACAGGAACAGGAGGAGGCCATTCAGCCCCTCGAGCCTGTTACACAGGAACAGGAGGAGGCCATTCAGCCCCTCGAGCCTGTTACACAGGAACAGGAGGAGGCCATTCAGCCCCTCGAGCCTGTTACACAGGAACAGGAGGAGGCCATTCAGCCCCTCGAGCCTGTTACACAGGAACAGGAGGAGGCCATTCAGCCCCTCGAGCCTGTTACACAGGAACAGGAGGAGGCCATTCAGCCCCTCGAGCCTGTTACACAGGAACAGGAGGAGGCCATTCAGCCCCTCGAGCCTGTTACACAGGAACAGGAGGAGGCCATTCAGCCCCTCGAGCCTGTTACACAGGAACAGGAGGAGGCCATTCAGCCCCTCGAGCCTGTTACACAGGAACAGGAGGAGGCCATTCAGCCCCTCGAGCCTGTTACACAGGAACAGGAGGAGGCCATTCAGCCCCTCGAGCCTGTTACACAGGAACAGGAGGAGGCCATTCAGCCCCTCGAGCCTGTTACACAGGAACAGGAGGAGGCCATTCAGCCCCTCGAGCCTGTTACACAGGAACAGGAGGAGGCCATTCAGCCCCTCGAGCCTGTTACACAGGAACAGGAGGAGGCCATTCAGCCCCTCGAGCCTGTTACACAGGAACAGGAGGAGGCCATTCAGCCCCTCGAGCCTGTTACACAGGAACAGGAGGAGGCCATTCAGCCCCTCGAGCCTGTTACACAGGAACAGGAGGAGGCCATTCAGCCCCTCGAGCCTGTTACACAGGAACAGGAGGAGGCCATTCAGCCCCTCGAGCCTGTTACACAGGAACAGGAGGAGGCCATTCAGCCCCTCGAGCCTGTTACACAGGAACAGGAGGAGGCCATTCAGCCCCTCGAGCCTGTTACACAGGAACAGGAGGAGGCCATTCAGCCCCTCGAGCCTGTTACACAGGAACAGGAGGAGGCCATTCAGCCCCTCGAGCCTGTTACACAGGAACAGGAGGAGGCCATTCAGCCCCTCGAGCCTGTTACACAGGAACAGGAGGAGGCCATTCAGCCCCTCGAGCCTGTTACACAGGAACAGGAGGAGGCCATTCAGCCCCTCGAGCCTGTTACACAGGAACAGGAGGAGGCCATTCAGCCCCTCGAGCCTGTTACACAGGAACAGGAGGAGGCCATTCAGCCCCTCGAGCCTGTTACACAGGAACAGGAGGAGGCCATTCAGCCCCTCGAGCCTGTTACACAGGAACAGGAGGAGGCCATTCAGCCCCTCGAGCCTGTTACACAGGAACAGGAGGAGGCCATTCAGCCCCTCGAGCCTGTTACACAGGAACAGGAGGAGGCCATTCAGCCCCTCGAGCCTGTTACACAGGAACAGGAGGAGGCCATTCAGCCCCTCGAGCCTGTTACACAGGAACAGGAGGAGGCCATTCAGCCCCTCGAGCCTGTTACACAGGAACAGGAGGAGGCCATTCAGCCCCTCGAGCCTGTTACACAGGAACAGGAGGAGGCCATTCAGCCCCTCGAGCCTGTTACACAGGAACAGGAGGAGGCCATTCAGCCCCTCGAGCCTGTTACACAGGAACAGGAGGAGGCCATTCAGCCCCTCGAGCCTGTTACACAGGAACAGGAGGAGGCCATTCAGCCCCTCGAGCCTGTTACACAGGAACAGGAGGAGGCCATTCAGCCCCTCGAGCCTGTTACACAGGAACAGGAGGAGGCCATTCAGCCCCTCGAGCCTGTTACACAGGAACAGGAGGAGGCCATTCAGCCCCTCGAGCCTGTTACACAGGAACAGGAGGAGGCCATTCAGCCCCTCGAGCCTGTTACACAGGAACAGGAGGAGGCCATTCAGCCCCTCGAGCCTGTTACACAGGAACAGGAGGAGGCCATTCAGCCCCTCGAGCCTGTTACACAGGAACAGGAGGAGGCCATTCAGCCCCTCGAGCCTGTTACACAGGAACAGGAGGAGGCCATTCAGCCCCTCGAGCCTGTTACACAGGAACAGGAGGAGGCCATTCAGCCCCTCGAGCCTGTTACACAGGAACAGGAGGAGGCCATTCAGCCCCTCGAGCCTGTTACACAGGAACAGGAGGAGGCCATTCAGCCCCTCGAGCCTGTTACACAGGAACAGGAGGAGGCCATTCAGCCCCTCGAGCCTGTTACACAGGAACAGGAGGAGGCCATTCAGCCCCTCGAGCCTGTTACACAGGAACAGGAGGAGGCCATTCAGCCCCTCGAGCCTGTTACACAGGAACAGGAGGAGGCCATTCAGCCCCTCGAGCCTGTTACACAGGAACAGGAGGAGGCCATTCAGCCCCTCGAGCCTGTTACACAGGAACAGGAGGAGGCCATTCAGCCCCTCGAGCCTGTTACACAGGAACAGGAGGAGGCCATTCAGCCCCTCGAGCCTGTTACACAGGAACAGGAGGAGGCCATTCAGCCCCTCGAGCCTGTTACACAGGAACAGGAGGAGGCCATTCAGCCCCTCGAGCCTGTTACACAGGAACAGGAGGAGGCCATTCAGCCCCTCGAGCCTGTTACACAGGAACAGGAGGAGGCCATTCAGCCCCTCGAGCCTGTTACACAGGAACAGGAGGAGGCCATTCAGCCCCTCGAGCCTGTTACACAGGAACAGGAGGAGGCCATTCAGCCCCTCGAGCCTGTTACACAGGAACAGGAGGAGGCCATTCAGCCCCTCGAGCCTGTTACACAGGAACAGGAGGAGGCCATTCAGCCCCTCGAGCCTGTTACACAGGAACAGGAGGAGGCCATTCAGCCCCTCGAGCCTGTTACACAGGAACAGGAGGAGGCCATTCAGCCCCTCGAGCCTGTTACACAGGAACAGGAGGAGGCCATTCAGCCCCTCGAGCCTGTTACACAGGAACAGGAGGAGGCCATTCAGCCCCTCGAGCCTGTTACACAGGAACAGGAGGAGGCCATTCAGCCCCTCGAGCCTGTTACACAGGAACAGGAGGAGGCCATTCAGCCCCTCGAGCCTGTTACACAGGAACAGGAGGAGGCCATTCAGCCCCTCGAGCCTGTTACACAGGAACAGGAGGAGGCCATTCAGCCCCTCGAGCCTGTTACACAGGAACAGGAGGAGGCCATTCAGCCCCTCGAGCCTGTTACACAGGAACAGGAGGAGGCCATTCAGCCCCTCGAGCCTGTTACACAGGAACAGGAGGAGGCCATTCAGCCCCTCGAGCCTGTTACACAGGAACAGGAGGAGGCCATTCAGCCCCTCGAGCCTGTTACACAGGAACAGGAGGAGGCCATTCAGCCCCTCGAGCCTGTTACACAGGAACAGGAGGAGGCCATTCAGCCCCTCGAGCCTGTTACACAGGAACAGGAGGAGGCCATTCAGCCCCTCGAGCCTGTTACACAGGAACAGGAGGAGGCCATTCAGCCCCTCGAGCCTGTTACACAGGAACAGGAGGAGGCCATTCAGCCCCTCGAGCCTGTTACACAGGAACAGGAGGAGGCCATTCAGCCCCTCGAGCCTGTTACACAGGAACAGGAGGAGGCCATTCAGCCCCTCGAGCCTGTTACACAGGAACAGGAGGAGGCCATTCAGCCCCTCGAGCCTGTTACACAGGAACAGGAGGAGGCCATTCAGCCCCTCGAGCCTGTTACACAGGAACAGGAGGAGGCCATTCAGCCCCTCGAGCCTGTTACACAGGAACAGGAGGAGGCCATTCAGCCCCTCGAGCCTGTTACACAGGAACAGGAGGAGGCCATTCAGCCCCTCGAGCCTGTTACACAGGAACAGGAGGAGGCCATTCAGCCCCTCGAGCCTGTTACACAGGAACAGGAGGAGGCCATTCAGCCCCTCGAGCCTGTTACACAGGAACAGGAGGAGGCCATTCAGCCCCTCGAGCCTGTTACACAGGAACAGGAGGAGGCCATTCAGCCCCTCGAGCCTGTTACACAGGAACAGGAGGAGGCCATTCAGCCCCTCGAGCCTGTTACACAGGAACAGGAGGAGGCCATTCAGCCCCTCGAGCCTGTTACACAGGAACAGGAGGAGGCCATTCAGCCCCTCGAGCCTGTTACACAGGAACAGGAGGAGGCCATTCAGCCCCTCGAGCCTGTTACACAGGAACAGGAGGAGGCCATTCAGCCCCTCGAGCCTGTTACACAGGAACAGGAGGAGGCCATTCAGCCCCTCGAGCCTGTTACACAGGAACAGGAGGAGGCCATTCAGCCCCTCGAGCCTGTTACACAGGAACAGGAGGAGGCCATTCAGCCCCTCGAGCCTGTTACACAGGAACAGGAGGAGGCCATTCAGCCCCTCGAGCCTGTTACACAGGAACAGGAGGAGGCCATTCAGCCCCTCGAGCCTGTTACACAGGAACAGGAGGAGGCCATTCAGCCCCTCGAGCCTGTTACACAGGAACAGGAGGAGGCCATTCAGCCCCTCGAGCCTGTTACACAGGAACAGGAGGAGGCCATTCAGCCCCTCGAGCCTGTTACACAGGAACAGGAGGAGGCCATTCAGCCCCTCGAGCCTGTTACACAGGAACAGGAGGAGGCCATTCAGCCCCTCGAGCCTGTTACACAGGAACAGGAGGAGGCCATTCAGCCCCTCGAGCCTGTTACACAGGAACAGGAGGAGGCCATTCAGCCCCTCGAGCCTGTTACACAGGAACAGGAGGAGGCCATTCAGCCCCTCGAGCCTGTTACACAGGAACAGGAGGAGGCCATTCAGCCCCTCGAGCCTGTTACACAGGAACAGGAGGAGGCCATTCAGCCCCTCGAGCCTGTTACACAGGAACAGGAGGAGGCCATTCAGCCCCTCGAGCCTGTTACACAGGAACAGGAGGAGGCCATTCAGCCCCTCGAGCCTGTTACACAGGAACAGGAGGAGGCCATTCAGCCCCTCGAGCCTGTTACACAGGAACAGGAGGAGGCCATTCAGCCCCTCGAGCCTGTTACACAGGAACAGGAGGAGGCCATTCAGCCCCTCGAGCCTGTTACACAGGAACAGGAGGAGGCCATTCAGCCCCTCGAGCCTGTTACACAGGAACAGGAGGAGGCCATTCAGCCCCTCGAGCCTGTTACACAGGAACAGGAGGAGGCCATTCAGCCCCTCGAGCCTGTTACACAGGAACAGGAGGAGGCCATTCAGCCCCTCGAGCCTGTTACACAGGAACAGGAGGAGGCCATTCAGCCCCTCGAGCCTGTTACACAGGAACAGGAGGAGGCCATTCAGCCCCTCGAGCCTGTTACACAGGAACAGGAGGAGGCCATTCAGCCCCTCGAGCCTGTTACACAGGAACAGGAGGAGGCCATTCAGCCCCTCGAGCCTGTTACACAGGAACAGGAGGAGGCCATTCAGCCCCTCGAGCCTGTTACACAGGAACAGGAGGAGGCCATTCAGCCCCTCGAGCCTGTTACACAGGAACAGGAGGAGGCCATTCAGCCCCTCGAGCCTGTTACACAGGAACAGGAGGAGGCCATTCAGCCCCTCGAGCCTGTTACACAGGAACAGGAGGAGGCCATTCAGCCCCTCGAGCCTGTTACACAGGAACAGGAGGAGGCCATTCAGCCCCTCGAGCCTGTTACACAGGAACAGGAGGAGGCCATTCAGCCCCTCGAGCCTGTTACACAGGAACAGGAGGAGGCCATTCAGCCCCTCGAGCCTGTTACACAGGAACAGGAGGAGGCCATTCAGCCCCTCGAGCCTGTTACACAGGAACAGGAGGAGGCCATTCAGCCCCTCGAGCCTGTTACACAGGAACAGGAGGAGGCCATTCAGCCCCTCGAGCCTGTTACACAGGAACAGGAGGAGGCCATTCAGCCCCTCGAGCCTGTTACACAGGAACAGGAGGAGGCCATTCAGCCCCTCGAGCCTGTTACACAGGAACAGGAGGAGGCCATTCAGCCCCTCGAGCCTGTTACACAGGAACAGGAGGAGGCCATTCAGCCCCTCGAGCCTGTTACACAGGAACAGGAGGAGGCCATTCAGCCCCTCGAGCCTGTTACACAGGAACAGGAGGAGGCCATTCAGCCCCTCGAGCCTGTTACACAGGAACAGGAGGAGGCCATTCAGCCCCTCGAGCCTGTTACACAGGAACAGGAGGAGGCCATTCAGCCCCTCGAGCCTGTTACACAGGAACAGGAGGAGGCCATTCAGCCCCTCGAGCCTGTTACACAGGAACAGGAGGAGGCCATTCAGCCCCTCGAGCCTGTTACACAGGAACAGGAGGAGGCCATTCAGCCCCTCGAGCCTGTTACACAGGAACAGGAGGAGGCCATTCAGCCCCTCGAGCCTGTTACACAGGAACAGGAGGAGGCCATTCAGCCCCTCGAGCCTGTTACACAGGAACAGGAGGAGGCCATTCAGCCCCTCGAGCCTGTTACACAGGAACAGGAGGAGGCCATTCAGCCCCTCGAGCCTGTTACACAGGAACAGGAGGAGGCCATTCAGCCCCTCGAGCCTGTTACACAGGAACAGGAGGAGGCCATTCAGCCCCTCGAGCCTGTTACACAGGAACAGGAGGAGGCCATTCAGCCCCTCGAGCCTGTTACACAGGAACAGGAGGAGGCCATTCAGCCCCTCGAGCCTGTTACACAGGAACAGGAGGAGGCCATTCAGCCCCTCGAGCCTGTTACACAGGAACAGGAGGAGGCCATTCAGCCCCTCGAGCCTGTTACACAGGAACAGGAGGAGGCCATTCAGCCCCTCGAGCCTGTTACACAGGAACAGGAGGAGGCCATTCAGCCCCTCGAGCCTGTTACACAGGAACAGGAGGAGGCCATTCAGCCCCTCGAGCCTGTTACACAGGAACAGGAGGAGGCCATTCAGCCCCTCGAGCCTGTTACACAGGAACAGGAGGAGGCCATTCAGCCCCTCGAGCCTGTTACACAGGAACAGGAGGAGGCCATTCAGCCCCTCGAGCCTGTTACACAGGAACAGGAGGAGGCCATTCAGCCCCTCGAGCCTGTTACACAGGAACAGGAGGAGGCCATTCAGCCCCTCGAGCCTGTTACACAGGAACAGGAGGAGGCCATTCAGCCCCTCGAGCCTGTTACACAGGAACAGGAGGAGGCCATTCAGCCCCTCGAGCCTGTTACACAGGAACAGGAGGAGGCCATTCAGCCCCTCGAGCCTGTTACACAGGAACAGGAGGAGGCCATTCAGCCCCTCGAGCCTGTTACACAGGAACAGGAGGAGGCCATTCAGCCCCTCGAGCCTGTTACACAGGAACAGGAGGAGGCCATTCAGCCCCTCGAGCCTGTTACACAGGAACAGGAGGAGGCCATTCAGCCCCTCGAGCCTGTTACACAGGAACAGGAGGAGGCCATTCAGCCCCTCGAGCCTGTTACACAGGAACAGGAGGAGGCCATTCAGCCCCTCGAGCCTGTTACACAGGAACAGGAGGAGGCCATTCAGCCCCTCGAGCCTGTTACACAGGAACAGGAGGAGGCCATTCAGCCCCTCGAGCCTGTTACACAGGAACAGGAGGAGGCCATTCAGCCCCTCGAGCCTGTTACACAGGAACAGGAGGAGGCCATTCAGCCCCTCGAGCCTGTTACACAGGAACAGGAGGAGGCCATTCAGCCCCTCGAGCCTGTTACACAGGAACAGGAGGAGGCCATTCAGCCCCTCGAGCCTGTTACACAGGAACAGGAGGAGGCCATTCAGCCCCTCGAGCCTGTTACACAGGAACAGGAGGAGGCCATTCAGCCCCTCGAGCCTGTTACACAGGAACAGGAGGAGGCCATTCAGCCCCTCGAGCCTGTTACACAGGAACAGGAGGAGGCCATTCAGCCCCTCGAGCCTGTTACACAGGAACAGGAGGAGGCCATTCAGCCCCTCGAGCCTGTTACACAGGAACAGGAGGAGGCCATTCAGCCCCTCGAGCCTGTTACACAGGAACAGGAGGAGGCCATTCAGCCCCTCGAGCCTGTTACACAGGAACAGGAGGAGGCCATTCAGCCCCTCGAGCCTGTTACACAGGAACAGGAGGAGGCCATTCAGCCCCTCGAGCCTGTTACACAGGAACAGGAGGAGGCCATTCAGCCCCTCGAGCCTGTTACACAGGAACAGGAGGAGGCCATTCAGCCCCTCGAGCCTGTTACACAGGAACAGGAGGAGGCCATTCAGCCCCTCGAGCCTGTTACACAGGAACAGGAGGAGGCCATTCAGCCCCTCGAGCCTGTTACACAGGAACAGGAGGAGGCCATTCAGCCCCTCGAGCCTGTTACACAGGAACAGGAGGAGGCCATTCAGCCCCTCGAGCCTGTTACACAGGAACAGGAGGAGGCCATTCAGCCCCTCGAGCCTGTTACACAGGAACAGGAGGAGGCCATTCAGCCCCTCGAGCCTGTTACACAGGAACAGGAGGAGGCCATTCAGCCCCTCGAGCCTGTTACACAGGAACAGGAGGAGGCCATTCAGCCCCTCGAGCCTGTTACACAGGAACAGGAGGAGGCCATTCAGCCCCTCGAGCCTGTTACACAGGAACAGGAGGAGGCCATTCAGCCCCTCGAGCCTGTTACACAGGAACAGGAGGAGGCCATTCAGCCCCTCGAGCCTGTTACACAGGAACAGGAGGAGGCCATTCAGCCCCTCGAGCCTGTTACACAGGAACAGGAGGAGGCCATTCAGCCCCTCGAGCCTGTTACACAGGAACAGGAGGAGGCCATTCAGCCCCTCGAGCCTGTTACACAGGAACAGGAGGAGGCCATTCAGCCCCTCGAGCCTGTTACACAGGAACAGGAGGAGGCCATTCAGCCCCTCGAGCCTGTTACACAGGAACAGGAGGAGGCCATTCAGCCCCTCGAGCCTGTTACACAGGAACAGGAGGAGGCCATTCAGCCCCTCGAGCCTGTTACACAGGAACAGGAGGAGGCCATTCAGCCCCTCGAGCCTGTTACACAGGAACAGGAGGAGGCCATTCAGCCCCTCGAGCCTGTTACACAGGAACAGGAGGAGGCCATTCAGCCCCTCGAGCCTGTTACACAGGAACAGGAGGAGGCCATTCAGCCCCTCGAGCCTGTTACACAGGAACAGGAGGAGGCCATTCAGCCCCTCGAGCCTGTTACACAGGAACAGGAGGAGGCCATTCAGCCCCTCGAGCCTGTTACACAGGAACAGGAGGAGGCCATTCAGCCCCTCGAGCCTGTTACACAGGAACAGGAGGAGGCCATTCAGCCCCTCGAGCCTGTTACACAGGAACAGGAGGAGGCCATTCAGCCCCTCGAGCCTGTTACACAGGAACAGGAGGAGGCCATTCAGCCCCTCGAGCCTGTTACACAGGAACAGGAGGAGGCCATTCAGCCCCTCGAGCCTGTTACACAGGAACAGGAGGAGGCCATTCAGCCCCTCGAGCCTGTTACACAGGAACAGGAGGAGGCCATTCAGCCCCTCGAGCCTGTTACACAGGAACAGGAGGAGGCCATTCAGCCCCTCGAGCCTGTTACACAGGAACAGGAGGAGGCCATTCAGCCCCTCGAGCCTGTTACACAGGAACAGGAGGAGGCCATTCAGCCCCTCGAGCCTGTTACACAGGAACAGGAGGAGGCCATTCAGCCCCTCGAGCCTGTTACACAGGAACAGGAGGAGGCCATTCAGCCCCTCGAGCCTGTTACACAGGAACAGGAGGAGGCCATTCAGCCCCTCGAGCCTGTTACACAGGAACAGGAGGAGGCCATTCAGCCCCTCGAGCCTGTTACACAGGAACAGGAGGAGGCCATTCAGCCCCTCGAGCCTGTTACACAGGAACAGGAGGAGGCCATTCAGCCCCTCGAGCCTGTTACACAGGAACAGGAGGAGGCCATTCAGCCCCTCGAGCCTGTTACACAGGAACAGGAGGAGGCCATTCAGCCCCTCGAGCCTGTTACACAGGAACAGGAGGAGGCCATTCAGCCCCTCGAGCCTGTTACACAGGAACAGGAGGAGGCCATTCAGCCCCTCGAGCCTGTTACACAGGAACAGGAGGAGGCCATTCAGCCCCTCGAGCCTGTTACACAGGAACAGGAGGAGGCCATTCAGCCCCTCGAGCCTGTTACACAGGAACAGGAGGAGGCCATTCAGCCCCTCGAGCCTGTTACACAGGAACAGGAGGAGGCCATTCAGCCCCTCGAGCCTGTTACACAGGAACAGGAGGAGGCCATTCAGCCCCTCGAGCCTGTTACACAGGAACAGGAGGAGGCCATTCAGCCCCTCGAGCCTGTTACACAGGAACAGGAGGAGGCCATTCAGCCCCTCGAGCCTGTTACACAGGAACAGGAGGAGGCCATTCAGCCCCTCGAGCCTGTTACACAGGAACAGGAGGAGGCCATTCAGCCCCTCGAGCCTGTTACACAGGAACAGGAGGAGGCCATTCAGCCCCTCGAGCCTGTTACACAGGAACAGGAGGAGGCCATTCAGCCCCTCGAGCCTGTTACACAGGAACAGGAGGAGGCCATTCAGCCCCTCGAGCCTGTTACACAGGAACAGGAGGAGGCCATTCAGCCCCTCGAGCCTGTTACACAGGAACAGGAGGAGGCCATTCAGCCCCTCGAGCCTGTTACACAGGAACAGGAGGAGGCCATTCAGCCCCTCGAGCCTGTTACACAGGAACAGGAGGAGGCCATTCAGCCCCTCGAGCCTGTTACACAGGAACAGGAGGAGGCCATTCAGCCCCTCGAGCCTGTTACACAGGAACAGGAGGAGGCCATTCAGCCCCTCGAGCCTGTTACACAGGAACAGGAGGAGGCCATTCAGCCCCTCGAGCCTGTTACACAGGAACAGGAGGAGGCCATTCAGCCCCTCGAGCCTGTTACACAGGAACAGGAGGAGGCCATTCAGCCCCTCGAGCCTGTTACACAGGAACAGGAGGAGGCCATTCAGCCCCTCGAGCCTGTTACACAGGAACAGGAGGAGGCCATTCAGCCCCTCGAGCCTGTTACACAGGAACAGGAGGAGGCCATTCAGCCCCTCGAGCCTGTTACACAGGAACAGGAGGAGGCCATTCAGCCCCTCGAGCCTGTTACACAGGAACAGGAGGAGGCCATTCAGCCCCTCGAGCCTGTTACACAGGAACAGGAGGAGGCCATTCAGCCCCTCGAGCCTGTTACACAGGAACAGGAGGAGGCCATTCAGCCCCTCGAGCCTGTTACACAGGAACAGGAGGAGGCCATTCAGCCCCTCGAGCCTGTTACACAGGAACAGGAGGAGGCCATTCAGCCCCTCGAGCCTGTTACACAGGAACAGGAGGAGGCCATTCAGCCCCTCGAGCCTGTTACACAGGAACAGGAGGAGGCCATTCAGCCCCTCGAGCCTGTTACACAGGAACAGGAGGAGGCCATTCAGCCCCTCGAGCCTGTTACACAGGAACAGGAGGAGGCCATTCAGCCCCTCGAGCCTGTTACACAGGAACAGGAGGAGGCCATTCAGCCCCTCGAGCCTGTTACACAGGAACAGGAGGAGGCCATTCAGCCCCTCGAGCCTGTTACACAGGAACAGGAGGAGGCCATTCAGCCCCTCGAGCCTGTTACACAGGAACAGGAGGAGGCCATTCAGCCCCTCGAGCCTGTTACACAGGAACAGGAGGAGGCCATTCAGCCCCTCGAGCCTGTTACACAGGAACAGGAGGAGGCCATTCAGCCCCTCGAGCCTGTTACACAGGAACAGGAGGAGGCCATTCAGCCCCTCGAGCCTGTTACACAGGAACAGGAGGAGGCCATTCAGCCCCTCGAGCCTGTTACACAGGAACAGGAGGAGGCCATTCAGCCCCTCGAGCCTGTTACACAGGAACAGGAGGAGGCCATTCAGCCCCTCGAGCCTGTTACACAGGAACAGGAGGAGGCCATTCAGCCCCTCGAGCCTGTTACACAGGAACAGGAGGAGGCCATTCAGCCCCTCGAGCCTGTTACACAGGAACAGGAGGAGGCCATTCAGCCCCTCGAGCCTGTTACACAGGAACAGGAGGAGGCCATTCAGCCCCTCGAGCCTGTTACACAGGAACAGGAGGAGGCCATTCAGCCCCTCGAGCCTGTTACACAGGAACAGGAGGAGGCCATTCAGCCCCTCGAGCCTGTTACACAGGAACAGGAGGAGGCCATTCAGCCCCTCGAGCCTGTTACACAGGAACAGGAGGAGGCCATTCAGCCCCTCGAGCCTGTTACACAGGAACAGGAGGAGGCCATTCAGCCCCTCGAGCCTGTTACACAGGAACAGGAGGAGGCCATTCAGCCCCTCGAGCCTGTTACACAGGAACAGGAGGAGGCCATTCAGCCCCTCGAGCCTGTTACACAGGAACAGGAGGAGGCCATTCAGCCCCTCGAGCCTGTTACACAGGAACAGGAGGAGGCCATTCAGCCCCTCGAGCCTGTTACACAGGAACAGGAGGAGGCCATTCAGCCCCTCGAGCCTGTTACACAGGAACAGGAGGAGGCCATTCAGCCCCTCGAGCCTGTTACACAGGAACAGGAGGAGGCCATTCAGCCCCTCGAGCCTGTTACACAGGAACAGGAGGAGGCCATTCAGCCCCTCGAGCCTGTTACACAGGAACAGGAGGAGGCCATTCAGCCCCTCGAGCCTGTTACACAGGAACAGGAGGAGGCCATTCAGCCCCTCGAGCCTGTTACACAGGAACAGGAGGAGGCCATTCAGCCCCTCGAGCCTGTTACACAGGAACAGGAGGAGGCCATTCAGCCCCTCGAGCCTGTTACACAGGAACAGGAGGAGGCCATTCAGCCCCTCGAGCCTGTTACACAGGAACAGGA
The DNA here is from genome assembly GCA_030390025.1 of Squalus acanthias. NCBI lineage: Eukaryota > Metazoa > Chordata > Chondrichthyes > Squaliformes > Squalidae > Squalus > Squalus acanthias. Next base: position 73,124 of record JASTWF010000887.1, on the reverse strand, counting down.
GGAGGCCATTCAGCCCCTCGAGCCTGTTACACAGGAACAGGAGGAGGCCATTCAGCCCCTCGAGCCTGTTACACAGGAACAGGAGGAGGCCATTCAGCCCCTCGAGCCTGTTACACAGGAACAGGAGGAGGCCATTCAGCCCCTCGAGCCTGTTACACAGGAACAGGAGGAGGCCATTCAGCCCCTCGAGCCTGTTACACAGGAACAGGAGGAGGCCATTCAGCCCCTCGAGCCTGTTACACAGGAACAGGAGGAGGCCATTCAGCCCCTCGAGCCTGTTACACAGGAACAGGAGGAGGCCATTCAGCCCCTCGAGCCTGTTACACAGGAACAGGAGGAGGCCATTCAGCCCCTCGAGCCTGTTACACAGGAACAGGAGGAGGCCATTCAGCCCCTCGAGCCTGTTACACAGGAACAGGAGGAGGCCATTCAGCCCCTCGAGCCTGTTACACAGGAACAGGAGGAGGCCATTCAGCCCCTCGAGCCTGTTACACAGGAACAGGAGGAGGCCATTCAGCCCCTCGAGCCTGTTACACAGGAACAGGAGGAGGCCATTCAGCCCCTCGAGCCTGTTACACAGGAACAGGAGGAGGCCATTCAGCCCCTCGAGCCTGTTACACAGGAACAGGAGGAGGCCATTCAGCCCCTCGAGCCTGTTACACAGGAACAGGAGGAGGCCATTCAGCCCCTCGAGCCTGTTACACAGGAACAGGAGGAGGCCATTCAGCCCCTCGAGCCTGTTACACAGGAACAGGAGGAGGCCATTCAGCCCCTCGAGCCTGTTACACAGGAACAGGAGGAGGCCATTCAGCCCCTCGAGCCTGTTACACAGGAACAGGAGGAGGCCATTCAGCCCCTCGAGCCTGTTACACAGGAACAGGAGGAGGCCATTCAGCCCCTCGAGCCTGTTACACAGGAACAGGAGGAGGCCATTCAGCCCCTCGAGCCTGTTACACAGGAACAGGAGGAGGCCATTCAGCCCCTCGAGCCTGTTACACAGGAACAGGAGGAGGCCATTCAGCCCCTCGAGCCTGTTACACAGGAACAGGAGGAGGCCATTCAGCCCCTCGAGCCTGTTACACAGGAACAGGAGGAGGCCATTCAGCCCCTCGAGCCTGTTACACAGGAACAGGAGGAGGCCATTCAGCCCCTCGAGCCTGTTACACAGGAACAGGAGGAGGCCATTCAGCCCCTCGAGCCTGTTACACAGGAACAGGAGGAGGCCATTCAGCCCCTCGAGCCTGTTACACAGGAACAGGAGGAGGCCATTCAGCCCCTCGAGCCTGTTACACAGGAACAGGAGGAGGCCATTCAGCCCCTCGAGCCTGTTACACAGGAACAGGAGGAGGCCATTCAGCCCCTCGAGCCTGTTACACAGGAACAGGAGGAGGCCATTCAGCCCCTCGAGCCTGTTACACAGGAACAGGAGGAGGCCATTCAGCCCCTCGAGCCTGTTACACAGGAACAGGAGGAGGCCATTCAGCCCCTCGAGCCTGTTACACAGGAACAGGAGGAGGCCATTCAGCCCCTCGAGCCTGTTACACAGGAACAGGAGGAGGCCATTCAGCCCCTCGAGCCTGTTACACAGGAACAGGAGGAGGCCATTCAGCCCCTCGAGCCTGTTACACAGGAACAGGAGGAGGCCATTCAGCCCCTCGAGCCTGTTACACAGGAACAGGAGGAGGCCATTCAGCCCCTCGAGCCTGTTACACAGGAACAGGAGGAGGCCATTCAGCCCCTCGAGCCTGTTACACAGGAACAGGAGGAGGCCATTCAGCCCCTCGAGCCTGTTACACAGGAACAGGAGGAGGCCATTCAGCCCCTCGAGCCTGTTACACAGGAACAGGAGGAGGCCATTCAGCCCCTCGAGCCTGTTACACAGGAACAGGAGGAGGCCATTCAGCCCCTCGAGCCTGTTACACAGGAACAGGAGGAGGCCATTCAGCCCCTCGAGCCTGTTACACAGGAACAGGAGGAGGCCATTCAGCCCCTCGAGCCTGTTACACAGGAACAGGAGGAGGCCATTCAGCCCCTCGAGCCTGTTACACAGGAACAGGAGGAGGCCATTCAGCCCCTCGAGCCTGTTACACAGGAACAGGAGGAGGCCATTCAGCCCCTCGAGCCTGTTACACAGGAACAGGAGGAGGCCATTCAGCCCCTCGAGCCTGTTACACAGGAACAGGAGGAGGCCATTCAGCCCCTCGAGCCTGTTACACAGGAACAGGAGGAGGCCATTCAGCCCCTCGAGCCTGTTACACAGGAACAGGAGGAGGCCATTCAGCCCCTCGAGCCTGTTACACAGGAACAGGAGGAGGCCATTCAGCCCCTCGAGCCTGTTACACAGGAACAGGAGGAGGCCATTCAGCCCCTCGAGCCTGTTACACAGGAACAGGAGGAGGCCATTCAGCCCCTCGAGCCTGTTACACAGGAACAGGAGGAGGCCATTCAGCCCCTCGAGCCTGTTACACAGGAACAGGAGGAGGCCATTCAGCCCCTCGAGCCTGTTACACAGGAACAGGAGGAGGCCATTCAGCCCCTCGAGCCTGTTACACAGGAACAGGAGGAGGCCATTCAGCCCCTCGAGCCTGTTACACAGGAACAGGAGGAGGCCATTCAGCCCCTCGAGCCTGTTACACAGGAACAGGAGGAGGCCATTCAGCCCCTCGAGCCTGTTACACAGGAACAGGAGGAGGCCATTCAGCCCCTCGAGCCTGTTACACAGGAACAGGAGGAGGCCATTCAGCCCCTCGAGCCTGTTACACAGGAACAGGAGGAGGCCATTCAGCCCCTCGAGCCTGTTACACAGGAACAGGAGGAGGCCATTCAGCCCCTCGAGCCTGTTACACAGGAACAGGAGGAGGCCATTCAGCCCCTCGAGCCTGTTACACAGGAACAGGAGGAGGCCATTCAGCCCTCGAGCCTGTTACACAGGAACAGGAGGAGGCCATTCAGCCCCTCGAGCCTGTTACACAGGAACAGGAGGAGGCCATTCAGCCCCTCGAGCCTGTTACACAGGAACAGGAGGAGGCCATTCAGCCCCTCGAGCCTGTTACACAGGAACAGGAGGAGGCCATTCAGCCCCTCGAGCCTGTTACACAGGAACAGGAGGAGGCCATTCAGCCCCTCGAGCCTGTTACACAGGAACAGGAGGAGGCCATTCAGCCCCTCGAGCCTGTTACACAGGAACAGGAGGAGGCCATTCAGCCCCTCGAGCCTGTTACACAGGAACAGGAGGAGGCCATTCAGCCCCTCGAGCCTGTTACACAGGAACAGGAGGAGGCCATTCAGCCCCTCGAGCCTGTTACACAGGAACAGGAGGAGGCCATTCAGCCCCTCGAGCCTGTTACACAGGAACAGGAGGAGGCCATTCAGCCCCTCGAGCCTGTTACACAGGAACAGGAGGAGGCCATTCAGCCCCTCGAGCCTGTTACACAGGAACAGGAGGAGGCCATTCAGCCCCTCGAGCCTGTTACACAGGAACAGGAGGAGGCCATTCAGCCCCTCGAGCCTGTTACACAGGAACAGGAGGAGGCCATTCAGCCCCTCGAGCCTGTTACACAGGAACAGGAGGAGGCCATTCAGCCCCTCGAGCCTGTTACACAGGAACAGGAGGAGGCCATTCAGCCCCTCGAGCCTGTTACACAGGAACAGGAGGAGGCCATTCAGCCCCTCGAGCCTGTTACACAGGAACAGGAGGAGGCCATTCAGCCCCTCGAGCCTGTTACACAGGAACAGGAGGAGGCCATTCAGCCCCTCGAGCCTGTTACACAGGAACAGGAGGAGGCCATTCAGCCCCTCGAGCCTGTTACACAGGAACAGGAGGAGGCCATTCAGCCCCTCGAGCCTGTTACACAGGAACAGGAGGAGGCCATTCAGCCCCTCGAGCCTGTTACACAGGAACAGGAGGAGGCCATTCAGCCCCTCGAGCCTGTTACACAGGAACAGGAGGAGGCCATTCAGCCCCTCGAGCCTGTTACACAGGAACAGGAGGAGGCCATTCAGCCCCTCGAGCCTGTTACACAGGAACAGGAGGAGGCCATTCAGCCCCTCGAGCCTGTTACACAGGAACAGGAGGAGGCCATTCAGCCCCTCGAGCCTGTTACACAGGAACAGGAGGAGGCCATTCAGCCCCTCGAGCCTGTTACACAGGAACAGGAGGAGGCCATTCAGCCCCTCGAGCCTGTTACACAGGAACAGGAGGAGGCCATTCAGCCCCTCGAGCCTGTTACACAGGAACAGGAGGAGGCCATTCAGCCCCTCGAGCCTGTTACACAGGAACAGGAGGAGGCCATTCAGCCCCTCGAGCCTGTTACACAGGAACAGGAGGAGGCCATTCAGCCCCTCGAGCCTGTTACACAGGAACAGGAGGAGGCCATTCAGCCCCTCGAGCCTGTTACACAGGAACAGGAGGAGGCCATTCAGCCCCTCGAGCCTGTTACACAGGAACAGGAGGAGGCCATTCAGCCCCTCGAGCCTGTTACACAGGAACAGGAGGAGGCCATTCAGCCCCTCGAGCCTGTTACACAGGAACAGGAGGAGGCCATTCAGCCCCTCGAGCCTGTTACACAGGAACAGGAGGAGGCCATTCAGCCCCTCGAGCCTGTTACACAGGAACAGGAGGAGGCCATTCAGCCCCTCGAGCCTGTTACACAGGAACAGGAGGAGGCCATTCAGCCCCTCGAGCCTGTTACACAGGAACAGGAGGAGGCCATTCAGCCCCTCGAGCCTGTTACACAGGAACAGGAGGAGGCCATTCAGCCCCTCGAGCCTGTTACACAGGAACAGGAGGAGGCCATTCAGCCCCTCGAGCCTGTTACACAGGAACAGGAGGAGGCCATTCAGCCCCTCGAGCCTGTTACACAGGAACAGGAGGAGGCCATTCAGCCCCTCGAGCCTGTTACACAGGAACAGGAGGAGGCCATTCAGCCCCTCGAGCCTGTTACACAGGAACAGGAGGAGGCCATTCAGCCCCTCGAGCCTGTTACACAGGAACAGGAGGAGGCCATTCAGCCCCTCGAGCCTGTTACACAGGAACAGGAGGAGGCCATTCAGCCCCTCGAGCCTGTTACACAGGAACAGGAGGAGGCCATTCAGCCCCTCGAGCCTGTTACACAGGAACAGGAGGAGGCCATTCAGCCCCTCGAGCCTGTTACACAGGAACAGGAGGAGGCCATTCAGCCCCTCGAGCCTGTTACACAGGAACAGGAGGAGGCCATTCAGCCCCTCGAGCCTGTTACACAGGAACAGGAGGAGGCCATTCAGCCCCTCGAGCCTGTTACACAGGAACAGGAGGAGGCCATTCAGCCCCTCGAGCCTGTTACACAGGAACAGGAGGAGGCCATTCAGCCCCTCGAGCCTGTTACACAGGAACAGGAGGAGGCCATTCAGCCCCTCGAGCCTGTTACACAGGAACAGGAGGAGGCCATTCAGCCCCTCGAGCCTGTTACACAGGAACAGGAGGAGGCCATTCAGCCCCTCGAGCCTGTTACACAGGAACAGGAGGAGGCCATTCAGCCCCTCGAGCCTGTTACACAGGAACAGGAGGAGGCCATTCAGCCCCTCGAGCCTGTTACACAGGAACAGGAGGAGGCCATTCAGCCCCTCGAGCCTGTTACACAGGAACAGGAGGAGGCCATTCAGCCCCTCGAGCCTGTTACACAGGAACAGGAGGAGGCCATTCAGCCCCTCGAGCCTGTTACACAGGAACAGGAGGAGGCCATTCAGCCCCTCGAGCCTGTTACACAGGAACAGGAGGAGGCCATTCAGCCCCTCGAGCCTGTTACACAGGAACAGGAGGAGGCCATTCAGCCCCTCGAGCCTGTTACACAGGAACAGGAGGAGGCCATTCAGCCCCTCGAGCCTGTTACACAGGAACAGGAGGAGGCCATTCAGCCCCTCGAGCCTGTTACACAGGAACAGGAGGAGGCCATTCAGCCCCTCGAGCCTGTTACACAGGAACAGGAGGAGGCCATTCAGCCCCTCGAGCCTGTTACACAGGAACAGGAGGAGGCCATTCAGCCCCTCGAGCCTGTTACACAGGAACAGGAGGAGGCCATTCAGCCCCTCGAGCCTGTTACACAGGAACAGGAGGAGGCCATTCAGCCCCTCGAGCCTGTTACACAGGAACAGGAGGAGGCCATTCAGCCCCTCGAGCCTGTTACACAGGAACAGGAGGAGGCCATTCAGCCCCTCGAGCCTGTTACACAGGAACAGGAGGAGGCCATTCAGCCCCTCGAGCCTGTTACACAGGAACAGGAGGAGGCCATTCAGCCCCTCGAGCCTGTTACACAGGAACAGGAGGAGGCCATTCAGCCCCTCGAGCCTGTTACACAGGAACAGGAGGAGGCCATTCAGCCCCTCGAGCCTGTTACACAGGAACAGGAGGAGGCCATTCAGCCCCTCGAGCCTGTTACACAGGAACAGGAGGAGGCCATTCAGCCCCTCGAGCCTGTTACACAGGAACAGGAGGAGGCCATTCAGCCCCTCGAGCCTGTTACACAGGAACAGGAGGAGGCCATTCAGCCCCTCGAGCCTGTTACACAGGAACAGGAGGAGGCCATTCAGCCCCTCGAGCCTGTTACACAGGAACAGGAGGAGGCCATTCAGCCCCTCGAGCCTGTTACACAGGAACAGGAGGAGGCCATTCAGCCCCTCGAGCCTGTTACACAGGAACAGGAGGAGGCCATTCAGCCCCTCGAGCCTGTTACACAGGAACAGGAGGAGGCCATTCAGCCCCTCGAGCCTGTTACACAGGAACAGGAGGAGGCCATTCAGCCCCTCGAGCCTGTTACACAGGAACAGGAGGAGGCCATTCAGCCCCTCGAGCCTGTTACACAGGAACAGGAGGAGGCCATTCAGCCCCTCGAGCCTGTTACACAGGAACAGGAGGAGGCCATTCAGCCCCTCGAGCCTGTTACACAGGAACAGGAGGAGGCCATTCAGCCCCTCGAGCCTGTTACACAGGAACAGGAGGAGGCCATTCAGCCCCTCGAGCCTGTTACACAGGAACAGGAGGAGGCCATTCAGCCCCTCGAGCCTGTTACACAGGAACAGGAGGAGGCCATTCAGCCCTCGAGCCTGTTACACAGGAACAGGAGGAGGCCATTCAGCCCCTCGAGCCTGTTACACAGGAACAGGAGGAGGCCATTCAGCCCCTCGAGCCTGTTACACAGGAACAGGAGGAGGCCATTCAGCCCCTCGAGCCTGTTACACAGGAACAGGAGGAGGCCATTCAGCCCCTCGAGCCTGTTACACAGGAACAGGAGGAGGCCATTCAGCCCCTCGAGCCTGTTACACAGGAACAGGAGGAGGCCATTCAGCCCCTCGAGCCTGTTACACAGGAACAGGAGGAGGCCATTCAGCCCCTCGAGCCTGTTACACAGGAACAGGAGGAGGCCATTCAGCCCCTCGAGCCTGTTACACAGGAACAGGAGGAGGCCATTCAGCCCCTCGAGCCTGTTACACAGGAACAGGAGGAGGCCATTCAGCCCCTCGAGCCTGTTACACAGGAACAGGAGGAGGCCATTCAGCCCCTCGAGCCTGTTACACAGGAACAGGAGGAGGCCATTCAGCCCCTCGAGCCTGTTACACAGGAACAGGAGGAGGCCATTCAGCCCCTCGAGCCTGTTACACAGGAACAGGAGGAGGCCATTCAGCCCCTCGAGCCTGTTACACAGGAACAGGAGGAGGCCATTCAGCCCCTCGAGCCTGTTACACAGGAACAGGAGGAGGCCATTCAGCCCCTCGAGCCTGTTACACAGGAACAGGAGGAGGCCATTCAGCCCCTCGAGCCTGTTACACAGGAACAGGAGGAGGCCATTCAGCCCCTCGAGCCTGTTACACAGGAACAGGAGGAGGCCATTCAGCCCCTCGAGCCTGTTACACAGGAACAGGAGGAGGCCATTCAGCCCCTCGAGCCTGTTACACAGGAACAGGAGGAGGCCATTCAGCCCCTCGAGCCTGTTACACAGGAACAGGAGGAGGCCATTCAGCCCCTCGAGCCTGTTACACAGGAACAGGAGGAGGCCATTCAGCCCCTCGAGCCTGTTACACAGGAACAGGAGGAGGCCATTCAGCCCCTCGAGCCTGTTACACAGGAACAGGAGGAGGCCATTCAGCCCCTCGAGCCTGTTACACAGGAACAGGAGGAGGCCATTCAGCCCCTCGAGCCTGTTACACAGGAACAGGAGGAGGCCATTCAGCCCCTCGAGCCTGTTACACAGGAACAGGAGGAGGCCATTCAGCCCCTCGAGCCTGTTACACAGGAACAGGAGGAGGCCATTCAGCCCCTCGAGCCTGTTACACAGGAACAGGAGGAGGCCATTCAGCCCCTCGAGCCTGTTACACAGGAACAGGAGGAGGCCATTCAGCCCCTCGAGCCTGTTACACAGGAACAGGAGGAGGCCATTCAGCCCCTCGAGCCTGTTACACAGGAACAGGAGGAGGCCATTCAGCCCCTCGAGCCTGTTACACAGGAACAGGAGGAGGCCATTCAGCCCCTCGAGCCTGTTACACAGGAACAGGAGGAGGCCATTCAGCCCCTCGAGCCTGTTACACAGGAACAGGAGGAGGCCATTCAGCCCCTCGAGCCTGTTACACAGGAACAGGAGGAGGCCATTCAGCCCCTCGAGCCTGTTACACAGGAACAGGAGGAGGCCATTCAGCCCCTCGAGCCTGTTACACAGGAACAGGAGGAGGCCATTCAGCCCCTCGAGCCTGTTACACAGGAACAGGAGGAGGCCATTCAGCCCCTCGAGCCTGTTACACAGGAACAGGAGGAGGCCATTCAGCCCCTCGAGCCTGTTACACAGGAACAGGAGGAGGCCATTCAGCCCCTCGAGCCTGTTACACAGGAACAGGAGGAGGCCATTCAGCCCCTCGAGCCTGTTACACAGGAACAGGAGGAGGCCATTCAGCCCCTCGAGCCTGTTACACAGGAACAGGAGGAGGCCATTCAGCCCCTCGAGCCTGTTACACAGGAACAGGAGGAGGCCATTCAGCCCCTCGAGCCTGTTACACAGGAACAGGAGGAGGCCATTCAGCCCCTCGAGCCTGTTACACAGGAACAGGAGGAGGCCATTCAGCCCCTCGAGCCTGTTACACAGGAACAGGAGGAGGCCATTCAGCCCCTCGAGCCTGTTACACAGGAACAGGAGGAGGCCATTCAGCCCCTCGAGCCTGTTACACAGGAACAGGAGGAGGCCATTCAGCCCCTCGAGCCTGTTACACAGGAACAGGAGGAGGCCATTCAGCCCCTCGAGCCTGTTACACAGGAACAGGAGGAGGCCATTCAGCCCCTCGAGCCTGTTACACAGGAACAGGAGGAGGCCATTCAGCCCCTCGAGCCTGTTACACAGGAACAGGAGGAGGCCATTCAGCCCCTCGAGCCTGTTACACAGGAACAGGAGGAGGCCATTCAGCCCCTCGAGCCTGTTACACAGGAACAGGAGGAGGCCATTCAGCCCCTCGAGCCTGTTACACAGGAACAGGAGGAGGCCATTCAGCCCCTCGAGCCTGTTACACAGGAACAGGAGGAGGCCATTCAGCCCCTCGAGCCTGTTACACAGGAACAGGAGGAGGCCATTCAGCCCCTCGAGCCTGTTACACAGGAACAGGAGGAGGCCATTCAGCCCCTCGAGCCTGTTACACAGGAACAGGAGGAGGCCATTCAGCCCCTCGAGCCTGTTACACAGGAACAGGAGGAGGCCATTCAGCCCCTCGAGCCTGTTACACAGGAACAGGAGGAGGCCATTCAGCCCCTCGAGCCTGTTACACAGGAACAGGAGGAGGCCATTCAGCCCCTCGAGCCTGTTACACAGGAACAGGAGGAGGCCATTCAGCCCCTCGAGCCTGTTACACAGGAACAGGAGGAGGCCATTCAGCCCCTCGAGCCTGTTACACAGGAACAGGAGGAGGCCATTCAGCCCCTCGAGCCTGTTACACAGGAACAGGAGGAGGCCATTCAGCCCCTCGAGCCTGTTACACAGGAACAGGAGGAGGCCATTCAGCCCCTCGAGCCTGTTACACAGGAACAGGAGGAGGCCATTCAGCCCCTCGAGCCTGTTACACAGGAACAGGAGGAGGCCATTCAGCCCCTCGAGCCTGTTACACAGGAACAGGAGGAGGCCATTCAGCCCCTCGAGCCTGTTACACAGGAACAGGAGGAGGCCATTCAGCCCCTCGAGCCTGTTACACAGGAACAGGAGGAGGCCATTCAGCCCCTCGAGCCTGTTACACAGGAACAGGAGGAGGCCATTCAGCCCCTCGAGCCTGTTACACAGGAACAGGAGGAGGCCATTCAGCCCCTCGAGCCTGTTACACAGGAACAGGAGGAGGCCATTCAGCCCCTCGAGCCTGTTACACAGGAACAGGAGGAGGCCATTCAGCCCCTCGAGCCTGTTACACAGGAACAGGAGGAGGCCATTCAGCCCCTCGAGCCTGTTACACAGGAACAGGAGGAGGCCATTCAGCCCCTCGAGCCTGTTACACAGGAACAGGAGGAGGCCATTCAGCCCCTCGAGCCTGTTACACAGGAACAGGAGGAGGCCATTCAGCCCCTCGAGCCTGTTACACAGGAACAGGAGGAGGCCATTCAGCCCCTCGAGCCTGTTACACAGGAACAGGAGGAGGCCATTCAGCCCCTCGAGCCTGTTACACAGGAACAGGAGGAGGCCATTCAGCCCCTCGAGCCTGTTACACAGGAACAGGAGGAGGCCATTCAGCCCCTCGAGCCTGTTACACAGGAACAGGAGGAGGCCATTCAGCCCCTCGAGCCTGTTACACAGGAACAGGAGGAGGCCATTCAGCCCCTCGAGCCTGTTACACAGGAACAGGAGGAGGCCATTCAGCCCTCGAGCCTGTTACACAGGAACAGGAGGAGGCCATTCAGCCCCTCGAGCCTGTTACACAGGAACAGGAGGAGGCCATTCAGCCCCTCGAGCCTGTTACACAGGAACAGGAGGAGGCCATTCAGCCCCTCGAGCCTGTTACACAGGAACAGGAGGAGGCCATTCAGCCCCTCGAGCCTGTTACACAGGAACAGGAGGAGGCCATTCAGCCCCTCGAGCCTGTTACACAGGAACAGGAGGAGGCCATTCAGCCCCTCGAGCCTGTTACACAGGAACAGGAGGAGGCCATTCAGCCCCTCGAGCCTGTTACACAGGAACAGGAGGAGGCCATTCAGCCCCTCGAGCCTGTTACACAGGAACAGGAGGAGGCCATTCAGCCCCTCGAGCCTGTTACACAGGAACAGGAGGAGGCCATTCAGCCCCTCGAGCCTGTTACACAGGAACAGGAGGAGGCCATTCAGCCCCTCGAGCCTGTTACACAGGAACAGGAGGAGGCCATTCAGCCCCTCGAGCCTGTTACACAGGAACAGGAGGAGGCCATTCAGCCCCTCGAGCCTGTTACACAGGAACAGGAGGAGGCCATTCAGCCCCTCGAGCCTGTTACACAGGAACAGGAGGAGGCCATTCAGCCCCTCGAGCCTGTTACACAGGAACAGGAGGAGGCCATTCAGCCCCTCGAGCCTGTTACACAGGAACAGGAGGAGGCCATTCAGCCCCTCGAGCCTGTTACACAGGAACAGGAGGAGGCCATTCAGCCCCTCGAGCCTGTTACACAGGAACAGGAGGAGGCCATTCAGCCCCTCGAGCCTGTTACACAGGAACAGGAGGAGGCCATTCAGCCCCTCGAGCCTGTTACACAGGAACAGGAGGAGGCCATTCAGCCCCTCGAGCCTGTTACACAGGAACAGGAGGAGGCCATTCAGCCCCTCGAGCCTGTTACACAGGAACAGGAGGAGGCCATTCAGCCCCTCGAGCCTGTTACACAGGAACAGGAGGAGGCCATTCAGCCCCTCGAGCCTGTTACACAGGAACAGGAGGAGGCCATTCAGCCCCTCGAGCCTGTTACACAGGAACAGGAGGAGGCCATTCAGCCCCTCGAGCCTGTTACACAGGAACAGGAGGAGGCCATTCAGCCCCTCGAGCCTGTTACACAGGAACAGGAGGAGGCCATTCAGCCCCTCGAGCCTGTTACACAGGAACAGGAGGAGGCCATTCAGCCCCTCGAGCCTGTTACACAGGAACAGGAGGAGGCCATTCAGCCCCTCGAGCCTGTTACACAGGAACAGGAGGAGGCCATTCAGCCCCTCGAGCCTGTTACACAGGAACAGGAGGAGGCCATTCAGCCCCTCGAGCCTGTTACACAGGAACAGGAGGAGGCCATTCAGCCCCTCGAGCCTGTTACACAGGAACAGGAGGAGGCCATTCAGCCCCTCGAGCCTGTTACACAGGAACAGGAGGAGGCCATTCAGCCCCTCGAGCCTGTTACACAGGAACAGGAGGAGGCCATTCAGCCCCTCGAGCCTGTTACACAGGAACAGGAGGAGGCCATTCAGCCCCTCGAGCCTGTTACACAGGAACAGGAGGAGGCCATTCAGCCCCTCGAGCCTGTTACACAGGAACAGGAGGAGGCCATTCAGCCCCTCGAGCCTGTTACACAGGAACAGGAGGAGGCCATTCAGCCCCTCGAGCCTGTTACACAGGAACAGGAGGAGGCCATTCAGCCCCTCGAGCCTGTTACACAGGAACAGGAGGAGGCCATTCAGCCCCTCGAGCCTGTTACACAGGAACAGGAGGAGGCCATTCAGCCCCTCGAGCCTGTTACACAGGAACAGGAGGAGGCCATTCAGCCCCTCGAGCCTGTTACACAGGAACAGGAGGAGGCCATTCAGCCCCTCGAGCCTGTTACACAGGAACAGGAGGAGGCCATTCAGCCCCTCGAGCCTGTTACACAGGAACAGGAGGAGGCCATTCAGCCCCTCGAGCCTGTTACACAGGAACAGGAGGAGGCCATTCAGCCCCTCGAGCCTGTTACACAGGAACAGGAGGAGGCCATTCAGCCCCTCGAGCCTGTTACACAGGAACAGGAGGAGGCCATTCAGCCCCTCGAGCCTGTTACACAGGAACAGGAGGAGGCCATTCAGCCCCTCGAGCCTGTTACACAGGAACAGGAGGAGGCCATTCAGCCCCTCGAGCCTGTTACACAGGAACAGGAGGAGGCCATTCAGCCCCTCGAGCCTGTTACACAGGAACAGGAGGAGGCCATTCAGCCCCTCGAGCCTGTTACACAGGAACAGGAGGAGGCCATTCAGCCCCTCGAGCCTGTTACACAGGAACAGGAGGAGGCCATTCAGCCCCTCGAGCCTGTTACACAGGAACAGGAGGAGGCCATTCAGCCCCTCGAGCCTGTTACACAGGAACAGGAGGAGGCCATTCAGCCCCTCGAGCCTGTTACACAGGAACAGGAGGAGGCCATTCAGCCCCTCGAGCCTGTTACACAGGAACAGGAGGAGGCCATTCAGCCCCTCGAGCCTGTTACACAGGAACAGGAGGAGGCCATTCAGCCCCTCGAGCCTGTTACACAGGAACAGGAGGAGGCCATTCAGCCCCTCGAGCCTGTTACACAGGAACAGGAGGAGGCCATTCAGCCCCTCGAGCCTGTTACACAGGAACAGGAGGAGGCCATTCAGCCCCTCGAGCCTGTTACACAGGAACAGGAGGAGGCCATTCAGCCCCTCGAGCCTGTTACACAGGAACAGGAGGAGGCCATTCAGCCCCTCGAGCCTGTTACACAGGAACAGGAGGAGGCCATTCAGCCCCTCGAGCCTGTTACACAGGAACAGGAGGAGGCCATTCAGCCCCTCGAGCCTGTTACACAGGAACAGGAGGAGGCCATTCAGCCCCTCGAGCCTGTTACACAGGAACAGGAGGAGGCCATTCAGCCCCTCGAGCCTGTTACACAGGAACAGGAGGAGGCCATTCAGCCCCTCGAGCCTGTTACACAGGAACAGGAGGAGGCCATTCAGCCCCTCGAGCCTGTTACACAGGAACAGGAGGAGGCCATTCAGCCCCTCGAGCCTGTTACACAGGAACAGGAGGAGGCCATTCAGCCCCTCGAGCCTGTTACACAGGAACAGGAGGAGGCCATTCAGCCCCTCGAGCCTGTTACACAGGAACAGGAGGAGGCCATTCAGCCCCTCGAGCCTGTTACACAGGAACAGGAGGAGGCCATTCAGCCCCTCGAGCCTGTTACACAGGAACAGGAGGAGGCCATTCAGCCCCTCGAGCCTGTTACACAGGAACAGGAGGAGGCCATTCAGCCCCTCGAGCCTGTTACACAGGAACAGGAGGAGGCCATTCAGCCCTCGAGCCTGTTACACAGGAACAGGAGGAGGCCATTCAGCCCCTCGAGCCTGTTACACAGGAACAGGAGGAGGCCATTCAGCCCCTCGAGCCTGTTACACAGGAACAGGAGGAGGCCATTCAGCCCCTCGAGCCTGTTACACAGGAACAGGAGGAGGCCATTCAGCCCCTCGAGCCTGTTACACAGGAACAGGAGGAGGCCATTCAGCCCCTCGAGCCTGTTACACAGGAACAGGAGGAGGCCATTCAGCCCCTCGAGCCTGTTACACAGGAACAGGAGGAGGCCATTCAGCCCCTCGAGCCTGTTACACAGGAACAGGAGGAGGCCATTCAGCCCCTCGAGCCTGTTACACAGGAACAGGAGGAGGCCATTCAGCCCCTCGAGCCTGTTACACAGGAACAGGAGGAGGCCATTCAGCCCCTCGAGCCTGTTACACAGGAACAGGAGGAGGCCATTCAGCCCCTCGAGCCTGTTACACAGGAACAGGAGGAGGCCATTCAGCCCCTCGAGCCTGTTACACAGGAACAGGAGGAGGCCATTCAGCCCCTCGAGCCTGTTACACAGGAACAGGAGGAGGCCATTCAGCCCCTCGAGCCTGTTACACAGGAACAGGAGGAGGCCATTCAGCCCCTCGAGCCTGTTACACAGGAACAGGAGGAGGCCATTCAGCCCCTCGAGCCTGTTACACAGGAACAGGAGGAGGCCATTCAGCCCCTCGAGCCTGTTACACAGGAACAGGAGGAGGCCATTCAGCCCCTCGAGCCTGTTACACAGGAACAGGAGGAGGCCATTCAGCCCCTCGAGCCTGTTACACAGGAACAGGAGGAGGCCATTCAGCCCCTCGAGCCTGTTACACAGGAACAGGAGGAGGCCATTCAGCCCCTCGAGCCTGTTACACAGGAACAGGAGGAGGCCATTCAGCCCCTCGAGCCTGTTACACAGGAACAGGAGGAGGCCATTCAGCCCCTCGAGCCTGTTACACAGGAACAGGAGGAGGCCATTCAGCCCCTCGAGCCTGTTACACAGGAACAGGAGGAGGCCATTCAGCCCCTCGAGCCTGTTACACAGGAACAGGAGGAGGCCATTCAGCCCCTCGAGCCTGTTACACAGGAACAGGAGGAGGCCATTCAGCCCCTCGAGCCTGTTACACAGGAACAGGAGGAGGCCATTCAGCCCCTCGAGCCTGTTACACAGGAACAGGAGGAGGCCATTCAGCCCCTCGAGCCTGTTACACAGGAACAGGAGGAGGCCATTCAGCCCCTCGAGCCTGTTACACAGGAACAGGAGGAGGCCATTCAGCCCTCGAGCCTGTTACACAGGAACAGGAGGAGGCCATTCAGCCCCTCGAGCCTGTTACACAGGAACAGGAGGAGGCCATTCAGCCCCTCGAGCCTGTTACACAGGAACAGGAGGAGGCCATTCAGCCCCTCGAGCCTGTTACACAGGAACAGGAGGAGGCCATTCAGCCCCTCGAGCCTGTTACACAGGAACAGGAGGAGGCCATTCAGCCCCTCGAGCCTGTTACACAGGAACAGGAGGAGGCCATTCAGCCCCTCGAGCCTGTTACACAGGAACAGGAGGAGGCCATTCAGCCCCTCGAGCCTGTTACACAGGAACAGGAGGAGGCCATTCAGCCCCTCGAGCCTGTTACACAGGAACAGGAGGAGGCCATTCAGCCCCTCGAGCCTGTTACACAGGAACAGGAGGAGGCCATTCAGCCCCTCGAGCCTGTTACACAGGAACAGGAGGAGGCCATTCAGCCCCTCGAGCCTGTTACACAGGAACAGGAGGAGGCCATTCAGCCCCTCGAGCCTGTTACACAGGAACAGGAGGAGGCCATTCAGCCCCTCGAGCCTGTTACACAGGAACAGGAGGAGGCCATTCAGCCCCTCGAGCCTGTTACACAGGAACAGGAGGAGGCCATTCAGCCCCTCGAGCCTGTTACACAGGAACAGGAGGAGGCCATTCAGCCCCTCGAGCCTGTTACACAGGAACAGGAGGAGGCCATTCAGCCCCTCGAGCCTGTTACACAGGAACAGGAGGAGGCCATTCAGCCCCTCGAGCCTGTTACACAGGAACAGGAGGAGGCCATTCAGCCCCTCGAGCCTGTTACACAGGAACAGGAGGAGGCCATTCAGCCCCTCGAGCCTGTTACACAGGAACAGGAGGAGGCCATTCAGCCCCTCGAGCCTGTTACACAGGAACAGGAGGAGGCCCAGTCAGCCCCTCGAGCCTGTTACACAGGAACAGGAGGAGGCCATTCAGCCCCTCGAGCCTGTTACACAGGAACAGGAGGAGGCCATTCAGCCCCTCGAGCCTGTTACACAGGAACAGGAGGAGGCCATTCAGCCCCTCGAGCCTGTTACACAGGAACAGGAGGAGGCCATTCAGCCCCTCGAGCCTGTTACACAGGAACAGGAGGAGGCCATTCAGCCCCTCGAGCCTGTTACACAGGAACAGGAGGAGGCCATTCAGCCCCTCGAGCCTGTTACACAGGAACAGGAGGAGGCCATTCAGCCCTCGAGCCTGTTACACAGGAACAGGAGGAGGCCATTCAGCCCCTCGAGCCTGTTACACAGGAACAGGAGGAGGCCATTCAGCCCCTCGAGCCTGTTACACAGGAACAGGAGGAGGCCATTCAGCCCCTCGAGCCTGTTACACAGGAACAGGAGGAGGCCATTCAGCCCCTCGAGCCTGTTACACAGGAACAGGAGGAGGCCATTCAGCCCCTCGAGCCTGTTACACAGGAACAGGAGGAGGCCATTCAGCCCCTCGAGCCTGTTACACAGGAACAGGAGGAGGCCATTCAGCCCCTCGAGCCTGTTACACAGGAACAGGAGGAGGCCATTCAGCCCCTCGAGCCTGTTACACAGGAACAGGAGGAGGCCATTCAGCCCCTCGAGCCTGTTACACAGGAACAGGAGGAGGCCATTCAGCCCCTCGAGCCTGTTACACAGGAACAGGAGGAGGCCATTCAGCCCCTCGAGCCTGTTACACAGGAACAGGAGGAGGCCATTCAGCCCCTCGAGCCTGTTACACAGGAACAGGAGGAGGCCATTCAGCCCCTCGAGCTGTTACACAGGAACAGGAGGAGGCCATTCAGCCCTCGAGCCTGTTACACAGGAACAGGAGGAGGCCATTCAGCCCCTCGAGCCTGTTACACAGGAACAGGAGGAGGCCATTCAGCCCCTCGAGCCTGTTACACAGGAACAGGAGGAGGCCATTCAGCCCCTCGAGCCTGTTACACAGGAACAGGAGGAGGCCATTCAGCCCCTCGAGCCTGTTACACAGGAACAGGAGGAGGCCATTCAGCCCCTCGAGCCTGTTACACAGGAACAGGAGGAGGCCATTCAGCCCCTCGAGCCTGTTACACAGGAACAGGAGGAGGCCATTCAGCCCCTCGAGCCTGTTACACAGGAACAGGAGGAGGCCATTCAGCCCCTCGAGCCTGTTACACAGGAACAGGAGGAGGCCATTCAGCCCTCGAGCCTGTTACACAGGAACAGGAGGAGGCCATTCAGCCCCTCGAGCCTGTTACACAGGAACAGGAGGAGGCCATTCAGCCCCTCGAGCCTGTTACACAGGAACAGGAGGAGGCCATTCAGCCCCTCGAGCCTGTTACACAGGAACAGGAGGAGGCCATTCAGCCCCTCGAGCTGTTACACAGGACAGGAGGAGGCAGGCATTCAGCCTCTCGAGCCTGTTACACAGGAACAGGAGGAGGCCATTCAGCCCCTCGAGCCTGTTACACAGGAACAGGAGGAGGCCATTCAGCCCCTCGAGCCTGTTACACAGGAACAGGAGGAGGCCATTCAGCCCCTCGAGCCTGTTACACAGGAACAGGAGGAGGCCATTCAGCCCCTCGAGCCTGTTACACAGGAACAGGAGGAGGCCATTCAGCCCCTCGAGCCTGTTACACAGGAACAGGAGGAGGCCATTCAGCCCCTCGAGCCTGTTACACAGGAACAGGAGGAGGCCATTCAGCCCTCGAGCCTGTTACACAGGAACAGGAGGAGGCCATTCAGCCCCTTTCATGTTCACAGGCAACAGGAGGATTCCCTTCGAGCCTGTTACAGCAGGAGGAGGACTTCAGCCATTCTCAGCCTCTTCATTTTACACAGGCAGGAGCCTTCCCCTCGAGCCTGTTAGGACCAGGAGGCAGAGGAGGCCCTTCCAGTTCCTCAGGAACAAAGATTCATTCACAGGCTCACACACCAGGACCTCGAGCCATTCCACACAACAGGAGGAGGCATGGAGCCAGGAGGAGCTTCAGTTCAGACAGGAACACAGGAGGACAGGCCCCCTTCCTCGAGCCTGTTACAAACAGGAACAGCCATTCAATTCGGAGTACAAGGAACAGGAAGCCCCCCCCTCGCCCCTCGAGCCCACCAGCCCCCCGGCCTGTTCACCCCAGGAGAGCCCATCAGCCCGCCCCAGTTACACCAGACAGGAGGAGGCCAGCCCCCCGAGCCAGGACAGGCCAGGAGGCCCTGAGCCCATTCAAGACAGGAAGCCCATTCCACATTCACTCAACAACACACAGGGCAGGAGGGCCATTCCCCCTCGAGCCTGTTACACAGGAACAGGAGGAGGCCATCGCCCCTCGAGCCTGTTACACAGGAACAGGAGGAGGCCATTCAGCCCCTCGAGCCTGTTACACAGGAACAGGAGGAGGCCATTCAGCCCCTCGAGCCTGTTACACAGGAACAGGAGGAGGCCATTCAGCCCCTCGAGCCTGTTACACAGGAACAGGAGGAGGCCATTCAGCCCCTCGAGCCTGTTACACAGGAACAGGAGGAGGCCATTCAGCCCTCGAGCCTGTTACACAGGAACAGGAGGAGGCCATTCAGCCCTCGAGCCTGTTACACAGGAACAGGAGGAGGCCATTCAGCCCCTCGAGCCTGTTACACAGGAACAGGAGGAGGCCATTCAGCCCCTCGAGCCTGTTACACAGGAACAGGAGGAGGCCATTCAGCCCCTCGAGCCTGTTACACAGGAACAGGAGGAGGCCATTCAGCACCTCGAGCCTGTTACACAGGAACAGGAGGAGGCCATTCAGCCCCTCGAGCCTGTTACACAGGAACAGGAGGAGGCCATTCAGCCCCTCGAGCCTGTTACACAGGAACAGGAGGAGGCCATTCAGCCCCTCGAGCCTGTTACACAGGAACAGGAGGAGGCCATTCAGCCCCTCGAGCCTGTTACACAGGAACAGGAGGAGGCCATTCAGCCCCTCGAGCCTGTTACACAGGAACAGGAGGAGGACATTCAGCCTCTCGAGCCATTTACACAGGAACAGGAGGAGGCCATTCAGCCCCTCGAGCCTGTTACACAGGAACAGGAGGAGGCCATTCAGCCCTCGAGCCTGTTACACAGGAACAGGAGGAGGCCATTCAGCCCCTCGAGCCTGTTACACAGGAACAGGAGGAGGCCATTCAGCCCCTCGAGCCTGTTACACAGGAACAGGAGGAGGCCATTCAGCCCCTCGAGCCTGTTACACAGGAACAGGAGGAGGCCATTCAGCCCCTCGAGCCTGTTACACAGGAACAGGAGGAGGCCATTCAGCCCCTCGAGCCTGTTACACAGGAACAGGAGGAGGCCATTCAGCCCCTCGAGCCTGTTACACAGGAACAGGAGGAGGCCATTCAGCCCCTCGAGCCTGTTACACAGGAACAGGAGGAGGCCATTCAGCCCCTCGAGCCTGTTACACAGGAACAGGAGGAGGCCATTCAGCCCCTCGAGCCTGTTACACAGGAACAGGAGGAGGCCATTCAGCCCTCGAGCCTTTACACAGGAACAGGAGGAGGCCATTCAGCCCCTCGAGCCTGTTACACAGGAACAGGAGGAGGCCATTCAGCCCCTCGAGCCTGTTACACAGGAACAGGAGGAGGCCATTCAGCCCCTCGAGCCTGTTACACAGGAACAGGAGGAAGACATTCAGCCCTCGAGCCTGTTACACAGGAACAGGAGGAGGCCATTCAGCCCCTCGAGCCTGTTACACAGGAACAGGAGGAGGACATTCAGCCCTCGAGCCTGTTACACAGGAACAGGAGGAGGCCATTCAGCCCCTCGAGCCTGTTACACAGGAACAGGAGGAGGCCATTCAGCCCCTCGAGCCTGTTACACAGGAACAGGAGGAGGCCATTCAGCCCCTCGAGCCTGTTACACAGGAACAGGAGGAGGCCATTCAGCCCCTCGAGCCTGTTACACAGGAACAGGAGGAGGCCATTCAGCCCCTCGAGCCTGTTACACAGGAACAGGAGGAGGCCATTCAGCCCCTCGAGCCTGTTACACAGGAACAGGAGGAGGCCATTCAGCCCCTCGAGCCTGTTACACAGGAACAGGAGGAGGCCATTCAGCCCCTCGAGCCTGTTACACAGGAACAGGAGGAGGCCATTCAGCCCCTCGAGCCTTACACAGGAACAGGAGGAGGCCATTCAGCCCCTCGAGCCTGTTACACAGGAACAGGAGGAGGCCATTCAGCCCCTCGAGCCTGTTACACAGGAACAGGAGGAGGCCATTCAGCACCTCGAGCCTGTTACACAGGAACAGGAGGAGGCCATTCAGCCCCTCGAGCCTGTTACACAGGAACAGGAGGAGGCCATTCAGCCCCTCGAGCCTGTTACACAGGAACAGGAGGAGGCCATTCAGCCCCTCGAGCCTGTTACACAGGAACAGGAGGAGGCCATTCAGCCCCTCGAGCCTGTTACACAGGAACAGGAGGAGGCCCATTCAGCCCCTCGAGCTGTTACACAGGAACAGGAGGAGGCCATTCAGCCCCTCGAGCCTGTTACACAGGAACAGGAGGAGGCCATTCAGCCCCTCGAGCCTGTTACACAGGAACAGGAGGAGGCCATTCAGCCCCTCGAGCCTGTTACACAGGAACAGGAGGAGGCCATTCAGCCCCTCGAGCCTGTTACACAGGAACAGGAGGAGGCCATTCAGCCCCTCGAGCCTGTTACACAGGAACAGGAGGAGGCCATTCAGCCCCTCGAGCTGTTACACAGGAACAGGAGGAGGCCATTCAGCCCCTCGAGCCTGTTACACAGGAACAGGAGGAGGCCATTCAGCCCCTCGAGCCTGTTACACAGGAACAGGAGGAGGCCATTCAGCCCCTCGAGCCTGTTACACAGGAACAGGAGGAGGCCATTCAGCCCCTCGAGCCTGTAACACAGGAACAGGAGGAGGCCATTCAGCCCTCGAGCTGTTACACAGGAACAGGAGGAGGCCATTCAGCCCCTCGAGCCTGTTACACAGGAACAGGAGGAGGCCATTCAGCCCCTCGAGCCTGTTACACAGGAACAGGAGGAGGCCATTCAGCCCCTCGAGCCTGTTACACAGGAACAGGAGGAGGCCATTCAGCCCTCGAGCCTGTTACACAGGAACAGGAGGAGGCCATTCAGCCCCTCGAGCCTGTTACACAGGAACAGGAGGAGCCATTCAGCCCCTCGAGCCTGTTACACAGGAACAGGAGGAGGCCATTCAGCCCCTCGAGCCTGTTACACAGGAACAGGAGGAGGCCATTCAGCCCCTCGAGCCTGTTACACAGGAACAGGAGGAGGCCATTCAGCCCCTCGAGCCTGTTACACAGGAACAGGAGGAGGCCATTCAGCCCCTCGAGCCTGTACACAGGAACAGGAGGAGGCCATTCAGCCCTCGAGCCTGTTACACAGGAACAGGAGGAGGCCATTCAGCCCCTCGAGCCTGTTACACAGGAACAGGAGGAGGCCATTCAGCCCCTCGAGCCTGTTACACAGAAACAGGAGGAGGCCATTCAGCCCCTCGAGCCTGTTACACAGGAACAGGAGGAGGCCATTCAGCCCCTCGAGCCTGTTACACAGGAACAGGAGGAGGCCATTCATCTTCTCGAGCCATTTACACAGGAACAGGAGGAGGCCCATTCAGCCCCTCGAGCCTGTTACACAGGAACAGGAGGAGGCCATTCAGCCCCTCGAGCCTGTTACACAGGAACAGGAGGAGGCCATTCAGCCCCTCGAGCCTGTTACACAGGAACAGGAGGAGGCCATTCAGCCCCTCGAGCCTGTTACACAGGAACAGGAGGAGGCCATTCAGCCCTTCGAGTCTGTTACACAGGAACTGGAGGAGGCCAATCAGCCTCTCGACCATTTACACAGGAACAGGAGGAGGCCATTCAGCCCCTCGAGCCTGTTACACAGGAACAGGAGGAGGCCATTCAGCCCCTCGAGCCTGTTACACAGGAACAGGAGGAGGCCATTCAGCCCCTCGAGCCATTTACACAGGAACAGGAGGAGGCCATTCAGCCCCTCGAGCCTGTTACACAGGAACAGGAGGAGGCCATTCAGCCCCTCGAGCCTGTTACACAGGAACAGGAGGAGGCCATTCAGCCCCTCGAGCCTGTTACACAGGAACAGGAGGAGGCCATTCAGCCCCTCGAGCCTGTTACACAGGAACAGGAGAGGCCATTCAGCCCTCGAGCCTGTTACACAGGAACAGGAGGAGGCCATTCAGCCCTCGAGCCTGTTACACAGGAACAGGAGGAGGCCATTCAGCCCCTCGAGCCTGTTACACAGGAACAGGAGGAGGCCATTCAGCCCCTCGAGCCTGTTACACAGGAACAGGAGGAGGCCATTCAGCCCTCGAGCCTGTTACACAGGAACAGGAGGAGGCCATTCAGCCCCTCGAGCCTGTTACACAGGAACAGGAGGAGGCCATTCAGCCCTCGAGCCTGTTACACAGGAACAGGAGGAGGCCATTCAGCCCCTCGAGCCTGTTACACAGGAACAGGAGGAGGCCATTCAGCCCCTCGAGCCATTTACACAGGAACAGGAGGAGGCCATTCAGCCCCTCGTCCTGTTACACAGGAACAGGAGGAGGCCATTCAGCCCCTCGAGCCTGTTACACAGGAACAGGAGGAGCCCATTCAGCCCCTCGAGCCTGTTACACAGGAACAGGAGGAGGCCATTCAGCCCCTCGAGCCTGTTACACAGGAACAGGAGGAGGCCATTCAGCCCTCGAGCCTGTTACACAGGAACAGGAGGAGGCCATTCAGCCCCTCGAGCCTGTTACACAGGAACAGGAGGAGGCCATTCAGCCCCTCGAGCCTGTTACACAGGAACAGGAGGAGGCCATTCAGCCCCTCGAGCCTGTTACACAGGAACAGGAGGAGGCCATTCAGCCCCTCGAGCTGTTACACAGGAACAGGAGGAGGCCATTCAGCCCACGAGCCTGTTACACAGGAACAGGAGGAGGCCATTCAGCCCCTCGAGCCTGTTACACAGGAACAGGAGGAGGCCATTCAGCCCCTCGAGCCTGTTACACAGGAACAGGAGGAGGCCATTCAGCCCTCGAGCCTGTTACACAGGAACAGGAGGAGGCCATTCAGCCCCTCGAGCCTGTTACACAGGAACAGGAGGAGGCCATTCAGCCCCTCGAGCCTGTTACACAGGAACAGGAGGAGGCCATTCAGCCCCTCGAGCCTGTTACACAGGAACAGGAGGAGGCCATTCAGCCCTTCGAGCCTGTTACACAGGAACAGGAGGAGGCCATTCAGCCCTCGAGCCTGTTACACAGGAACAGGAGGAGGCCATTCAGCCCCTCGAGCCTGTTACACAGGAACAGGAGGAGGCCATTCAGCCCCTCGAGCCTGTTACACAGGAACAGGAGGAGGCCATTCAGCCCCTCGAACCTCTTACACAGGAACAGGAGGAGGCATTCAGCCCCTCGAGCCTGTTACACAGGAACAGGAGGAGGCCATTCAGCCCCTCGAGCCTGTTACACAGGAACAGGAGGAGGCCATTCAGCCCCTCGAGCCTGTTACACAGGAACAGGAGGAGGCCATTCAGCCCTCGAGCTGTTACACAGGAACAGGAGGAGGCCATTCAGCCCCTCGAGCCTGTTACACAGGAACAGGAGGAGGCCATTCAGCCCCTCGAGCCTGTTACACAGGAACAGGAGGAGGCCATTCAGCCCCTCGAGCCTGTTACACAGGAACAGGAGGAGGCCATTCAGCCCTCGAGTCTGTTACACAGGAACAGGAGGAGGCCATTCAGCCCCTCGAGCCTGTTACACAGGAACAGGAGGAGGCCATTCAGCCCCTCGAGCCTGTTACACAGGAACAGGAGGAGGCCATTCAGCCCTCGAGCCTGTTACACAGGAACAGGAGGAGGCCATTCAGCCCCTCGAGCCTGTTACACAGGAACAGGAGGAGGCCATTCAGCCCTCGAGCCTGTTACACAGGAACAGGAGGAGGCCATTCAGCCCCTCGAGCCTGTTACACAGGAACAGGAGGAGCCCATTCAGCCCCTCGAGCCTGTTACACAGGAACAGGAGGAGGCCATTCAGCCCCTCGAGCCTGTTACACAGGAACAGGAGGAGGCCATTCAGCCCCTCGAGCTGTTACACACAGGAACAGGAGGAGGCCATTCAGCCCCTCGAGCCTGTTACACAGGAACAGGAGGAGCCCATTCAGCCCTCGAGCCTGTTACACAGGAACAGGAGGAGGCCATTCAGCCCCTCGAGCCTGTTACACAGGAACAGGAGGAGGCCATTCAGCCCCTCGAGCCTGTTACACAGAACAGGAGGAGGCCATTCAGCCCCTCGAGCCTGTTACACAGGAACAGGAGGAGGCCATTCAGCCCCTCGAGCCTGTTACACAGGAACAGGAGGAGGCCATTCAGCCCCTCGAGCCTGTTACACAGGAACAGGAGGAGGCCATTCAGCCCCTCGAGCCTGTTACACAGGAACAGGAGGAGGCCATTCAGCCCCTCGAGCCTGTTACACAGGAACAGGAGGAGGCCATTCAGCCCCTCGAGCCTGTTACACAGGAACAGGAGGAGGCCATTCAGCCCTCGAGCCTGTTACACAGGAACAGGAGGAGGCCATTCAGCCCCTCGAGCCTGTTACACAGGAACAGGAGGAGGCCATTCAGCCCCTCGAGCCTGTTACACAGGAACAGGAGGAGGCCATTCAGCCCCTCGAGCCTGTTACACAGGAACAGGAGGAGGCCATTCAGCCACTCGAGCCTGTTACACAGGAACAGGAGGAGGCCATTCAGCCCCTCGAGCCTGTTACACAGGAACAGGAGGAGGCCATTCAGCCCCTCGAGCCTGTTACACAGGAACAGGAGGAGGCCATTCAGCCCCTCGAGCCTGTTACACAGGAACAGGAGGAGGCCATTCAGCCCCTCGAGCCTGTTACACAGGAACAGGAGGAGGCCATTCAGCCCCTCGAGCCTGTTACACAGGAACAGGAGGAGGCCATTCAGCCCCTCGAGCCTGTTACACAGGAACAGGAGGAGGCCATTCAGCCCCTCGAGCCTGTTACACAGGAACAGGAGGAGGCCATCAGCCCCTCGAGCCTGTTACACAGGAACAGGAGGAGGCCATTCAGCCCTCGAGCCTGTTACACAGGACAGGAGGAGGCGATTCAGCCCCTCGAGCCTGTTACACAGGAACAGGAGGAGGCCATTGAGTCCCTCAATTTGTTACACAGGAACAGGAGGAGGCCATTCAGCCCCTCGAGCCTGTTACACAGGTACAGGAGGATGCCATTCAGCACCTCGAGCCTGTTACACAGGAACAGGAGGAGGCCATTCAGCCCCTCGAGCCTGTTACACAGGAACAGGAGGAGGCCATTCAGCCCCTCGAGCCTGTTACACAGGAACAGGAGGAGGCCATTCAGCCCCTCGAGCCTGTTACACAGGAACAGGAGGAGGCCATTCAGCCCCTCGAGCCTGTTACACAGGAACAGGAGGAGGCCATTCAGCCCCTCGAGCCTGTTACACAGGAACAGGAGGAGGCCATTCAGCCCCTCGAGCCTGTTACACAGGAACAGGAGGAGGCCATTCAGCCCCTCGAGCCTGTTACACAGGAACAGGAGGAAGACATTCAGCCCTCGAGCCTGTTACACAGGAACAGGAGGAGGCCATTCAGCCCCTCGAGCCTGTTACACAGGAACAGGAGGAGGCCATTCAGCCCCTCGAGCCTGTTACACAGGAACAGGAGGAGGCCATTCAGCCCCTCGAGCCTGTTACACAGGAACAGGAGGAGGCCATTCAGCCCCTCGAGCCTGTTACACAGGAACAGGAGGAGGACATTCAGCCCTCGAGCCTGTTACACAGGAACAGGAGGAGGCCATTCAGCCCCTCGAGCCTGTTACACAGGAACAGGAGGAGGCCATTCAGCCCTCGAGCCTTTACACAGGAACAGGAGGAGGCCATTCAGCCCCTCGAGCCTGTTACACAGGAACAGGAGGAGGCCATTCAGCCCTCGAGCCTGTTACACAGGAACAGGAGGAGGCCATTCAGCCCCTCGAGCCTTTACACAGGAACAGGAGGAGGCCATTCAGCCCCTCGAGCCTGTTACACAGGAACAGGAGGAGGCCATTCAGCCCCTCGAGCCTGTTACACAGGAACAGGAGGAGGCCATTCAGCCCCTCGAGCCTGTTACACAGGAACAGGAGGAGGCCATTCAGCCCCTCGAGCCTGTTACACAGGAACAGGAGGAGGCCATTCAGCCCCTCGAGCCTGTTACACAGGAACAGGAGGAGGCCATTCAGCCCCTCGAGCCTGTTACACAGGAACAGGAGGAGGCCATTCAGCCCCTCGAGCCTGTTACACAGGAACAGGAGGAGGCCATTCAGCCCCTCGAGCCTGTTACACAGGAACAGGAGGAGGCCATTCAGCCCCTCGAGCCTGTTACACAGGAACAGGAGGAGGCCATTCAGCCCTCGAGCCTGTTACACAGGAACAGGAGGAGGCCATTCAGCCCCTCGAGCCTGTTACACAGGAACAGGAGGAGGCCATTCAGCCCCTCGAGCCTGTTACACAGGAACAGGAGGAGGCCATTCAGCCCCTCGAGCCTGTTACACAGGAACAGGAGGAGGCCATTCAGCCCCTCGAGCCTGTTACACAGGAACAGGAGGAGGCCATTCAGCCCCTCGAGCCTGTTACACAGGAACAGGAGGAGGCCATTCAGCCCTCGAGCCTGTTACACAGGAACAGGAGGAGGCCATTCAGCCCCTCGAGCCTGTTACACAGGACAGGAGGAGGCCATTCAGCCCTCGAGCCTGTTACACAGGAACAGGAGGAGGCCATTCAGCCCCTCGAGCCTGTTACACAGGAACAGGAGGAGGCCATTCAGCCCCTCGAGCCTGTTACACAGGAACAGGAGGAGGCCATTCAGCCCTCGAGCCTGTTACACAGGAACAGGAGGAGGCCATTCAGCCCCTCGAGCCTGTTACACAGGAACAGGAGGAGGCCATTCAGCCCCTCGAGCCTGTTACACAGGAACAGGAGGAGCCCATTCAGCCCCTCGAGCCTGTTACACTAGGAACAGGAGGAATCCATTCAGCCCCTCTTGCCTGTTACACAGAAACAGGAGGAGGCCAATTCGGCACATCGAGCCTGTTACACAGGAACAGGAGGAGGCCATTCAGCCCCTCGAGCCTGTTACACAGGAACAGGAGGAGGCCATTCAGCCCCTCGAGCCATTTACACAGGAACAGGAGGAGGCCATTCAGCCCCTCGAGCCTGTTACACAGGAACAGGAGGAGGCCATTCAGCCCCTCGAGCCTGTTACACAGGAACAGGAGGAGGCCATTCAGCCCCTCGAGCCTGTTACACAGGAACAGGAGGAGGCCATTCAGCCCCTCGAGCCTGTTACACAGGAACAGGAGGAGGCCATTCAGCCCCTCGAGCCTGTTACACAGGAACAGGAGGAGGCCATTCAGCCCCTCGAGCCTTTACACAGGAACAGGAGGAGGCCATTCAGCCCCTCGAGCCTGTTACACAGGAACAGGAGGAGGCCATTCAGCCCCTCGAGCCTGTTACACAGGAACAGGAGGAGGCCATTCAGCCCCTCGAGCCATTTACACAGGAACAGGAGGAGGCCATTCAGCCCCTCGAGCCTGTTACACAGGAACAGGAGGAGGCCATTCAGCCCCTCGAGCCTGTTACACAGGAACAGGAGGAGGCCATTCAGCCCCTCGAGCCTGTTACACAGGAACAGGAGGAGGCCATTCAGCCCCTCGAGCCTGTTACACAGGAACAGGAGGAGGCCATTCAGCCCCTCGAGCCTGTTACACAGGAACAGGAGGAGGCCATTCAGCCCCTCGAGCTGTTACACAGGAACAGGAGGAGGCCATTCAGCCCCTCGAGCCTGTTACACAGGAACAGGAGGCGGGCATTCATTCACTGAAGTTTGTTACACAGGAACAGGAGGAGGCCATTCAGCCCCTCGAGCCTGTTACACAGAAACAGGAGGAGCCCATTCAGCCCCTCAAGCCTGTTACATAGAAACAGGAGGAGGCCAATTCAGCCCCTCGAGCCTGTTACACAGGAACAGGAGGAGGCCATTCAGCCCCTCGAGCCTGTTACACAGGAACAGGAGGAGGCCATTCAGCCCCTCGAGCCTTTACACAGGAACAGGAGGAGGCCATTCAGCCCCTCGAGCCTGTTACACAGGAACAGGAGGAGGCAATTCAGCCCCTCGAGCCTGTTACACAGGAACAGGAGGAGGCCCATTCAGCCCCTCGAGCCTGTTACACAGGAACAGGAGGAGGCCATTCAGCCCCTCGAGCCTGTTACACAGGAACAGGAGGAGGCCATTCAGCCCTCGAGCCTGTTACACAGGAACAGGAGGAGGCCATTCAGCCTCTCGAGCCTGTTACACAGGAACAGGAGGAGGCCATTCAGCCCCTCGAGCCTGTTACACAGGAACAGGAGGAGGCCATTCAGCCCCTCGAGCCTGTTACACAGGAACAGGAGGAGGCCATTCAGCCCCTCGAGCCTGTTACACAGGAACAGGAGGAGGCCATTCAGCCCCTCGAGCCTGTTACACAGGAACAGGAGGAGGCCCATTCAGCCCCTCGAGCCTGTTACACAGGAACAGGAGGAGGCCATTCAGCCCCTCGAGCCTGTTACACAGGAACAGGAGGAGGCCATTCAGCCCCTCGAGCCTGTTACACAGGAACAGGAGGAGGCCATTCAGCCCCTCGAGCCTGTTACACAGGAACAGGAGGAGGCCATTCAGCCCCTCGAGCCTGTTACACAGGAACAGGAGGAGGCCATTCAGCCCCACGAGCCTGTTACACAGGAACAGGAGGAGGCCATTCAGCCCCTCGAGCCTGTTACACAGGAACAGGAGGAGGCCATTCAGCCCCTCGAGCCTGTTACACAGGAACAGGAGGAGGCCATTCAGCCCCTCGAGCCTGTTACACAGGAACAGGAGGAGGCCATTCAGCCCTCGAGCCTGTTACACAGGAACAGGAGGAGGCCATTCAGCCCCTCGAGCCTGTTACACAGGAACAGGAGGAGGCCATTCAGCCCCTCGAGCCTGTTACACAGAACAGGAGGAGGCCATTCAGCCCCTCGAGCCTGTTACACAGGAACAGGAGGAGGCCATTCAGCCCCTCGAGCCTGTTACACAGGAACAGGAGGAGGCCATTCAGCCCTCGAGCCTGTTACACAGGAACAGGAGGAGGCCATTCAGCCCCTCGAGCCTGTTACACAAACAGGAGGAGGCCATTCAGCCCTCGAGCCTGTTACACAGGAACAGGAGGAGGCCATTCAGCCCCTCGAGCCTGTTACACAGGAACAGGAGGAGGCCATTCAGCCCCTCGAGCCTGTTACACAGGAACAGGAGGAGGCCATTCAGCCCCTCGAGCCTGTTACACAGGAACAGGAGGAGGCCATCAGCCCCGTCGAGCCTGTTACACAGGAACAGGAGGAGGCCATTCAGCCCCTCGAGCCTGTTACACAGGAACAGGAGGAGGCCATTCAGCCCCTCGAGCCTGTTACACAGGAACAGGAGGAGGCCATTCAGCCCCTCGAGCCTGTTACACAGGAACAGGAGGAGGCCATTCAGCCCCTCGAGCCTGTTACACAGGAACAGGAGGAGACATTCAGCCCTCGAGCCTGTTACACAGGAACAGGAGGAGGCCATTCAGCCCTCGAGCCTGTTACACAGGAACAGGAGGAGGCCATTCAGCCCCTCGAGCCTTTACACAGGAACAGGAGGAGGCCATTCAGCCCCTCGAGCCTGTTACACAGGAACAGGAGGAGGCCATTCAGCCCCTCGAGCCTGTTACACAGGAACAGGAGGAGGCCATTCAGCCCCTCGAGCCTGTTACACAGGAACAGGAGGAGGCCATTCAGCCCCTCGAGCCTGTTACACAGGAACAGGAGGAGGCCATTCAGCCCCTCGAGCCTGTTACACAGGAACAGGAGGAGGCCATTCAGCCCCTCGAGCCTGTTACACAGGAACAGGAGGAGCCATTCAGCCCCTCGAGCCTGTTACACAGGAACAGGAGGAGGCCATTCAGCCCCTCGAGCCTGTTACACAGGAACAGGAGGAGGCCATTCAGCCCCTCGAGCCTGTTACACAGGAACAGGAGGAGGCCATTCAGCCCCTCGAGCCTGTTACACAGGAACAGGAGGAGGCCATTCAGCCCCTCGAGCCTGTTACACAGGAACAGGAGGAGGCCATTCAGCCCCTCGAGCCTGTTACACAGGAACAGGAGGAGGCCATTCAGCCCCTCGAGCCTGTTACACAGGAACAGGAGGAGGCCATTCAGCCCCTCGAGCCTGTTACACA
Organism: Squalus acanthias; assembly: GCA_030390025.1. NCBI lineage: Eukaryota > Metazoa > Chordata > Chondrichthyes > Squaliformes > Squalidae > Squalus > Squalus acanthias. Next base: position 42,345 of record JASTWF010000887.1, on the reverse strand, counting down.
GGAACAGGAGGAGGCCATTCAGCCCTCGAGCCTGTTACACAGGAACAGGAGGAGGCCATTCAGCCCCTCGAGCCTGTTACACAGGAACAACAGGAGGCCATTCAGCCCCTCGAGCCTGTTACACAGGAACAGGAGGAGGCCATTCAGCCCTCGAGCCTGTTACACAGGAACAGGAGGAGGCCATTCAGCCCCTCGAGCCTGTTACACAGGAACAGGAGGAGGCCATTCAGCCCCTCGAGCCTGTTACACAGGAACGGAGGAGGCCATTCAGCCCCTCGAGCCTGTTACACAGGAACAGGAGGAGGCCATTCAGCCCCTCGAGCCTGTTACACAGGAACAGGAGGAGGCCATTCAGCCCCTCGAGCCTGTTACACAGGAACAGGAGGAGGCCCATTCAGCCCCTCGAGCCTGTTACACAGGAACAGGAGGAGGCCATTCAGCCCCTCGAGCCTGTTACACAGGAACAGGAGGAGGCCATTCAGCCCCTCGAGCCTGTTACACAGGAACAGGAGGAGGCCATTCAGCCCTCGAGCCTGTTACACAGGAACAGGAGGAGGCCATTCAGCCCCTCGAGCCTGTTACACAGGAACAGGAGGAGGCCATTCAGCCCCTCGAGCCTGTTACACAGGAACAGGAGGAGGCCATTCAGCCCCTCGAGCCTGTTACACAGGAACAGGAGGAGGCCATTCAGCCCCTCGAGCCTGTTACACAGGAACAGGAGGAGGCCATTCAGCCCCTCGAGCCTGTTACACAGGAACAGGAGGAGGCCATTCAGCCCCTCGAGCCTGTTACACAGGAACAGGAGGAGGCCATTCAGCCCCTCGAGCCTGTTACACAGGAACAGGAGGAGGCCATTCAGGCCCTCGAGCCTGTTACACAGGAACAGGAGGAGGCCATTCAGCCCCTCGAGCCTGTTACACAGGAACAGGAGGAGGCCATTCAGCCCCTCGAGTCTGTTACACAGGAACAGGAGGAGGCCATTCAGCCCTCGAGCTGTTACACAGGAACAGGAGGAGGCCATTCAGCCCCTCGAGCCTGTTACACAGGAACAGGAGGAGGCCATTCAGCCCGAGCCTGTTACACAGGAACAGGAGGAGGCCATTCAGCCCCTCGAGCCTGTTACACAGGAACAGGAGGAGGCCATTCAGCCCTCGAGCCTGTTACACAGGAACAGGAGGAGGCCCATTCAGCCCCTCGAGCCTGTTACACAGGAACAGGAGGAGGCCATTCAGCCCCTCGAGCCTGTTACACAGGAACAGGAGGAGGCCATTCAGCCCCTCGAGCCTGTTACACAGGAACAGGAGGAGGCCATTCAGCCCCTCGAGCCTGTTACACAGGAACAGGAGGAGGCCATTCAGCCCTCGAGCCTGTTACACAGGAACAGGAGGAGGCCATTCAGCCCCTCGAGCCTGTTACACAGGAACAGGAGGAGGCCATTCAGCCCCTCGAGCCTGTTACACAGGAACAGGAGGAGGCCATTCAGCCCCTCGAGCCTGTTACACAGGAACAGGAGGAGGCCATTCAGCCCCTCGAGCCTGTTACACAGGAACAGGAGGAGGCCATTCAGCCCCTCGAGCCTGTTACACAGGAACAGGAGGAGGCCATTCAGCCCCTCGAGCCTGTTACACAGGAACAGGAGGAGGCCATTCAGCCCCTCGAGCCTGTTACACAGGAACAGGAGGAGGCCATTCAGCCCCTCGAGCCTGTTACACAGGAACAGGAGGAGGCCATTCAGCCCCTCGACGTTGTTACACACAGGAACAGGAGGAGGCCATTCAGCCCCTCGAGCCTGTTACACAGGAACAGGAGGAGGCCCATTCAGCCCTCTGAGCCTGTTACACAGAAACAGGAGGAGGCCCATTCGCCCCTCGAGCCTGTTACACAGGAACAGAGGAGGCCATTCAGCCCCTCGAGCCTGGTACACCAGGAACAGGAGGAGGCCATTCAGCCCTCAAGCTGATTACACAGGAACAGGAGGAGGCCATTCAGCCCCTCGAGCCTGTTACACAGGAACAGGTAGCAAGCCATTCAGCCACCTCGGATCTGATACAACAGGAACAGGAGGAGGCCATTCAGCCCCTCGAGCCTTTTACACAGGAACAGGAGGAGGCCATTCAGCCCCTCGGCCTGTTACACAGGAACAGGAGGAGGCCATCATCAGCCCCTCGAGCCTGTTACACAGGAACAGGAGGAGGCCATTCAGCCCCTCGAGCCTGTTACACAGGAACAGGAGGAGGCCATTCAGCCCCTCGAGCCTGTTACACAGGAACAGGAGGAGGCCATTCAGCCCCTCGAGCCTGTTACACAGGAACAGGAGGAGGCCATTCAGCCCCTCGAGCCTGTTACACAGGAACAGGAGGAGGCCATTCAGCCCCTCGAGCCTGTTACACAGGAACAGGAGGAGGCCATTCAGCCCCTCGAGCCTGTTACACAGGAACAGGAGGAGGCCATTCAGCCCCTCGAGCCTGTTACACAGGAACAGGAGGAGGCCATTCAGCCCTCGAGCCTGTTACACAGGAACAGGAGGAGGCATTCAGCCCCTCGAGCCTGTTACACAGAACAGGAGGAGGCCATTCAGCCCCTCGAGCCTGTTACACAGGAACAGGAGGAGGCCATTCAGCCCCTCGAGCCTTTACACAGGAACAGGAGGAGGCCATTCAGCCCCCTCGACTGTTACACAGGAACAGGAGGAGGCCATTCAGCCCCTCGAGCCTGTTACACAGGAACAGGAGGAGGCCATTCAGCCCCTCGAGCCTGTTACACAGGAACAGGAGGAGGCCATTCAGCCCCTCGAGCCTGTTACACAGGAACAGGAGGAGGCCATTCAGCCCCTCGAGATCATTACACAGAACAGGAGGAGGCCATTCAGCCCCTCGAGCCTGTTACACAGGAACAGGAGGAGGCCATCGGCTCACCCCCTCGAGCCTGTTACACAGGAACAGGAGGAGGCCATTCAGCCCCTCGAGCCTGTTACACAGGAACAGGAGGAGGCCATTCAGCCCCTCGAGCCTGTTACACAGGAACAGGAGGAGGCCATTCAGCCCCTCGAGCCTGTTACACAGGAACAGGAGGAGGCCATTCAGCCCCTCGAGCCTGTTACACAGGAACAGGAGGAGGCCATTCAGCCCCTCGAGCCTGTTACACAGGAACAGGAGGAGGCCATTCAGCCCCTCGAGCCTGTTACACAGGAACAGGAGGAGGCCATTCAGCCCCTCGAGCCTGTTACACAGGAACAGGAGGAGGCCATTCAGCCCTCGAGCCTGTTACACAGGAACAGGAGGAGGCCATTCAGCCCCTCGAGCCTGTTACACAGGAACAGGAGGAGGCCATTCAGCCCCTCGAGCCTGTTACACAGGAACAGGAGGAGGCCATTCAGCCCCTCGAGCCTGTTACACAGGAACAGGAGGAGGCCATTCAGCCCCTCGAGCCTGTTACACAGGAACAGGAGGAGGCCATTCAGCCCCTCGAGCCTGTTACACAGGAACAGGAGGAGGCCATTCAGCCCTCGAGCCTGTTACACAGGAACAGGAGAGGAGGAACCCTTCTTGTACACAGGAACAGGAGAGCCCATCAGCCTTTTGCATTCAACAGGAACAGGAGGAGGCCATTCAGCCCCTCGAGCCTGTTACACAGGAACAGGAGGAGGCCATTCAGCCCCTCGAGCCTGTTACACTAACAGGAAGAGGCCATTCAGCCCTCGATAAGTTCACAGGAACAGGAGGAGCCCATTCAGCCCCTCGAGCCTGTTACACAGGAACAGGAGGAGGCCATTCAGCCCCTCGAGCCTGTTACACAGGAACAGGAGGAGGCCATTCAGCCCCTCGAGCCTGTTACACAGGAACAGGAGGAGGCCATTCAGCCCTCGAGCCTGTTACACAGGAACAGGAGGAGGCCATTCAGCCCCTCGAGCCTGTTACACAGGAACAGGAGGAGGCCATTCAGCCCCTCGAGCCTGTTACACAGGAACAGGAGGAGGCCATTCAGCCCCCGAGCCTGTTACACAGGAACAGGAGGAGGCCATTCAGCCCCTCGAGCCTGTTACACAGGAACAGGAGGAGGCCATTCAGCCCCTCGAGCCTGTTACACAGGAACAGGAGGAGGCCATTCAGCCCCTCGAGCCTGTTACACAGGAACAGGAGGAGGCCATTCAGCCCCTCGAGCCTGTTACACAGGAACAGGAGGAGGCCATTCAGCCCCTCGAGCCTGTTACACAGGAACAGGAGGAGGCCATTCAGCCCCTCGAGCCTGTTACACAGGAACAGGAGGAGGCATTCAGCCCCTCGAGCCTGTTACACAGGAACAGGAGGAGGCCATTCACCCCTCGAGCCTGTTACACAGGACAGGAGGAGGCCATTCAGCCCCTCGAGCTGTTTACACAGGAACAGGAGGAGGCCATTCAGCCCATCGAGCCTGTTACACAGGAACAGGAGGAGGCCATTCAGCCCCTCGAGCCTGTTACACAGGAACAGGAGGAGGCCATTCAGCCCCTCGAGCCTGTTACACAGAAACAGGAGGAGGCCATTCAGCCCCTCGAGCCTGTTACACAGGAACAGGAGGAGGCCATTCAGCCCCTCGAGCCTGTTACACAGGAACAGGAGGAGGCCATTCAGCCCCTCGAGCCTGTTACACAGGAACAGGAGGAGGCCATTCAGCCCCTCGAGCCTGTTACACAGGAACAGGAGGAGGCCATTCAGCCCCTCGAGCCTGTTACACAGGAACAGGAGGAGGCCATTCAGCCCCTCGAGCCTGTTACACAGGAACAGGAGGAGGCCATTCAGCCCCTCGAGCCTGTTACACAGGAACAGGAGGAGGCCATTCAGCCCCTCGAGCCTGTTACACAGGAACAGGAGGAGGCCATTCAGCCCCTCGAGCTGTTACACAGGAACAGGAGGAGGCCATTCAGCCCCTCGAGCCTGTTACACAGGAACAGGAGAGGCCATTCAGCCCCTCGAGCCTGTTACACAGGAACAGGAGGAGGCCATTTCAGCCCTCGAGCCTGTTACACAGGAACAGGAGGAGGCCATTCAGCCCCTCGAGCCTGTTACACAGAACAGGAGGAGGCCATTCAGCCCCCGAGCTGTTTCACAGGAACAGGAGGAGCCATTCAGCCCTCGAGCCTGTTACACAAGGAACAGGAGGAGGCCATTCAGCCCCTCGAGCCTGTTACACAGGAACAGGAGGAGGCCCATTCAGCCCATCGAGCCTGTACACAGGAACAGGAGGAGACCATTCAGCCCCTCGAGCCTGTTACACAGGAAAAGGAGGAGGCCATTCAGCCCCTCGAGCCTGTTACACAGGAACAGGAGGAGGCATTCAGCCCCTCGAGCATGTTACACCGGAACAGGAGGAGGCCATTCAAGCACCTCGAGCCCTGTTACACAGGAACAGGAGGAGGCCCATTCAGCCCCTCGAGCCTGTTAGCACAGGAACAGGAGGAGGCCATTCAGCCCCTCGAGCCTGTTACACAGGAACAGGAGGAGGCCATTCAGCCCCTCGAGCCTGTTACACAGTAACAGAGGAGGCCCATTCAGCCTCGAGCCTGTTACACAGGAACAGGAGGAGGCCATTCAGCCCTCGAGCCTGTTACACAGGAACAGGAGGAGGCACATTCAGACCCTAGAGCCTGTTACACAGGAACAGGAGGAGGCCATTCAGCCCCTCGAGCCGTTACACAGGAACAGGAGGAGGCCATTCAGCCCCTCGAGCCTGTTACACAGGAATAGGAGGAGGCCATTCAGCCCCTCGAGCCTGTTACACAGGAACAGGAGGAGGCCATTCAGCCTTTCGAGCCTGTTACACAGAACAGGAGGAGGCCATTCAGCCCCTCGAGCCTGTTACATTGGAACAGGAGGAGGCCATTCAGCCCCTCGAGCTTGTTACACAGGACAGGAGGAGGGCCATTCAGCCCCTCGAGCCTGTTACACAGGAACAGGAGGAGACATTCAGCCCTCGAGCTGTTACACAGGAACAGGAGGAGGCCATTCAGCCCCTCGAGCCTGTTACAAGGAACAGGAGGAGGCCATTCAGCCCCTCGAGCCTGTTTACGCAACACAGGAGGAGGCCATTCAGCACCTCGAGCCTGTTACATAGGAACAGGAGGAGGCCATTCAGCCCTCGAGCCTGTTACACAGGAACAGGAGGAGGCCATTCAGCCCTCGAGCCTGTTACATGGAACAGGAGGAGGCCATTCAGCCCCTCGAGCCTGTTACACAGGAACAGGAGGAGGCCATTCAGCCCCTCGAGCCTGTTACACAGGAACAGGAGGAGGACATTCAGCCCCTCGAGCCTGTTACACAGGAACAGGAGGAGGCCATTTCAGCCCTCGAGCCTGTTACACAGGAACAGGAGGAGCCCATTCAGCCCCTCGAGCCTGTTACACAGGAACAGGAGGAGGCCCATTCAGCCCCTCGAGCCTGTTACACAGGAACAGGAGGAGGCCATTCAGCCCCTGGAGCCTGTTACACAGGAACAGGAGGAGGCCATTCAGCCCTTCGAGCTGTTACACAGGAATAGGACAGGAGGAGGCCATTCAGCCCATCGAGCTTGTTACACAGGAACAGGAGGAGCCATTCAGCCCCTCGAGCCTGTTACACAGGAACAGGAGAAGCCATTCAGCCCCTCGAGCCTGTTACACAGGAACAGGAGGAGGCCATTCAGCCCCTCGAGCCTGTTACACAGAAACAGGAGGAGGCCATTCAGCCCCTCGAGCCTGTTACACAGGAACAGGAGGAGGCCATTCAGCCCCTCGAGCCTGTTACATCAGAACAGGAGGAGGCCATTCAGCCCCTCGAGCCTGTTACACAGGAACAGGAGGAGGCCATTCAGCCCCTCGAGCCTGTTATACAGAAGAGGAGGAGACCATTCAGCCCCTCGAGCCTGTTACACAGGAACAGGAGGCCCATTCAGCCCCTCGAGCCTGTTACACAGGAACAGGAGGAGGCCATTCAGCCCTCGAGCCTGTTACAGAGGAACAGGAGGAGACCATTCAGCCCTCGAGCCTGTTACACAGGAACAGGAGGAGGCCATTCAGCCCCTCGAGCCTGTTACACAGGAACAGGAGGAGGCCATTCAGCCCCTCGAGCCTGTTACACAGGAACAGGAGGAGGCCATTCAGCCCTCGAGTTGTTACA
>JASTWF010000887.1:0-35015 GCA_030390025.1 Squalus acanthias | reverse complement strand
AGCCTGTTACACAGGAACAGGAGGAGGCCCATTCGGCTTCTCAAGTCTGTTACACAGGAACAGGAGGAGGCCATTCGGCCCCTCGAGCCTGTTACACAGGAACAGGAGGAGGCCATTCAGCCTCTCAAGCCTGTTACATCGGAACAGGAGGAGGCCATTCAACCCCTCGAGCCATTTACACAGGAACAGGAGGAGGCCCATTCGGCTTCTCAAGCCTGTTACACAGGAACAGGAGGAGGCCCATTCGGCCCCTCGAGCCTGTTACACAGGAACAGGAGGAGGCCATTCGGCCCCTCGAGCCTGTTACACAGGAACAGGAGGAGGCCATTCAGCCTCTCAAGCCTGTTACATCGGAACAGGAGGAGGCCATTCAGCCCCTTGAGCCTGTTACACAGGAACAGTAGGAGACCATTCAGTTCCTTGAGCCTGTTACATTAGGAACAGGGGTAGGCCATTCAGCCCCTCGAGCCTGTTACATAGAAAGAGGAGGAGGCCATTCAGCCCCTCGAGCCTGTTACACAGGAACAGGATGAGGCTGTTCAGTCCCAGGAGCCTGTAACACAGGAACAGGAGGAGGCCCATTCATCCCCTCGAGCCTGTTACACAGGAACAGGAGGAGGCCTATTCAGCCCCTCGAGCCTGTTACATAGAAACAGGAGGAGGCCATTCAGGCCCACGAGTCTGTTACATTAGGAACAGGAGGAGGCCATTCAGCCCCTCGAGTCTGTTACACAGGAACAGGAGGAGGCTGTTCAGTCCCACGAGCCTGTTACACAGGAACAGGAGGAGGCTGTTCAGTCCCACGATCCTGTAACACAGGAACAGGAGGAGGCCCATTCAGTACCACGAGCCTGTTACACAGGAACAGGAGGAGGCCATTCAGCCCCTCGAATCTTTAACACAGGAACAGGAGGAGGCCATTCAGCCCCTCGAGCTGGTTACACAGGAACAGGAGGAGGCCATTCAGCACCTCAAAATGTTACACAGGTACAGGAGGAGGCCATTCAGTGCCTCGAGCGAGTTACACAGGAACAGGAGGAGGCCATTCAGTCCCTCGAGCCTGTTACACAGGAGCAGGAGGAGGCCATTCAGCCCCTCGAGCCTGTTACACAGGAACAGGAGGAGGCCATTCAGCCCCTCGAGCCTGTTACACAGGAACAGGAGGAGGCCATTCAGCCCCTCGAGCCTGTTACACAGGAACAGGAGGAGGCCATTCAGCCCCTCGAGCCTGTTACACAGGTACAGGAGGAGGCCCATACAGATCCTCGAACCTGTTACACAGGAACAGTAGTAGGCCATTCAGCCCCTCGAAACTTAAATACAGGAACAGGAGGAGGCCATTCAGACAGTCAAAAATGTTACACAGGAACAGGTTGAGGCCATTCAACCCCTCGAGCCTGTTACACAGGAACAGGAGGAGGCCATTCAGCCCCTCGAGCCTGTTACACAGGAACAGGAGGAGGCCATTCAGCCCCACAAGCCTGTTACACAGGAATGGGAGGAGGCCATTCAGCCCCTCGAGCCTGTTACACAGGAACAGGAGGCGGCCATTCAGCCCCTCGAGCCTGTTACACAGGAACAGGAGGAGGCCATTCAGCCACTCAAGGTTTTTACACAGGAACAGGAGGAGGCCACCCAGCCCCTCGAGGCTGTTACATAGGAACAGGAGGAGCCAATTCAGCACCTTGAGCCTGTTTCACAGGAACAGGAGGATGCCATTCAGCCCCTCGAGCCTGTTGCACAGGAACAGGAGGAGGCCCAGAAAGCCCCTCGAGCCGGTTACACAGGAACAGGAGGAGGCCATTCAGCCCCTCGAGCCTGTTACACAGGAACAGGAGGCGGCCATTCATCCACTCAAGGTTGTTACACAGGTACAGGAGGAGGCCATTCATCCACTCAAGGTTGTTACACAGGAACAGGAGGAGGCCATTCAGCACCTTGAGCCTCTTACACAGGAACAGGAGGAGGCCATTCAGCCCATCGAGCTTGTTACACAGGAACAGGAGGAGTCCAGTCAGCCCCTCGAGTCTGTTACACAGGAACAGGAGGAGGCCATTCAGCCCCTCGAGCTTGTAACACAGGAACAGGAGGAGCCCATTCAACCCCTCGAGCCTGTTACACAGGAACAGGAGGAGGCCATTCAGCCGCTCGAGCCTGTTACACAGGAACAGGAGGCGGCCATTCATCCACTCAAAGTTGTTACACAGGTACAGGAGGAGGCCATTCAGCCCCTCGAGCCTGTTACACAGGAACAGGAGGCGGCCATTCATCCACTTAAGGTTGTTACACAGGAACAGGAGGAGGCCATTCAGCCCCTTGAGCCTCTTACACAGGAACAGGAGGAGGCCATTCAGCCCCTCGAGCCTATTACACAGTAACAGGAGGAGTCCATTCAGCCCCTCGAGCCTGTTACATAGGAACAGGAGGAGGCCATTCAGCCCCTCGAGCCTGTTACACAGGAACAGGAGGAGGCCATTCAGCCCCTCGAGTCTGTTACTTAGAAACAGGAGGAGGCCATTCAACCGCTCGAGCCTGTTACACAGGAACAGGAGGAGGCCATTCAACCCCTCGAGCCTGTTACACAGGAACAGGAGGCGGCCATTCATCCACTCAAGGTTGTTACACAGGTACATTAGGAGGCCATTCATCCACTCGAGGTTGTTACACAGGAACAGGAGGAGGCCTTTCAGCACCTTGAGCCTCTTACACAGGAAGAGGAGGAGGCCATTCCGCCCATCGAGCCTGTTACACAGGAACAGGAGGAGGCCATTCAGCCCCTCGTGCCTGTTACACAGGGACAGGAGGAGGCCATCCAGCCCCTCGAAGCTGTTACATAGGAACAGGAGGCGGCCATTCATCCACTCAAGGTTGTTACACAGGAACAGGAGGAGGCCATTCATCCACTAAAGTTTGTTACACAGGAGCAGGAGGAGGCCATTCAGCCCCTTGAACCTCTTACACAGGAACAGGAGGAGGCCATTCAGCCACTCGAGCCTTTTACACTGGTACAGGAGGATGGCATTCAGCCCCTCGAGCCTGGTACACAGGAACAGGAGGAGGCCATTCATCCGCTCAAGTTTATTACACAGGACCAGGAAGAGGCCATTCAGCCCCTTGAGCCTCTTACACAGGAACAGGAGGGGGCCATTCAGCCCATCGAGCCTGTTACACAGGAACAGGAAGAGGCCCATTCAGCCCCTCGAGCCTGTTACACAGGAACAGGAGGAGGCCATTCAGCCCCTCGAGCCTGTTACACAGGAACAGGAGGAGGCCATTCAGCCCCTCGAGCCTGTTACACAGGAACAGGAGGCGGCCATTCATCCACTCAAGGTTGTTACACAGGTACAGGAGGAGGCCATTCAGCCCCTCGAGCCTGTTACACAGGAACAGGAGGAGGCCATTCAGCCCCTCGAGCCTGTTACACAGGAACAGGAGGAGGCCATCCAGCCCCTCGAGCCTGTTACATCGAAACAGGAAGAGGCCAATTCCGCCCATCGAGCCTGTTACACAGGAAAAGGAGGAGGCCATTCAGGCTCCTAGATCCGGTTACGCACGAACAGGAGGAATCCATTCAGCCCCTCGAGCCTGTTACACAGGAACAGGAGGAGGCCCATTCGGCCCCTCGAGCCTGTTACACAGGAACAGGAGGAGGCCCATTCGGCTTCTCAAGCCTGTTACACAGGAACAGGAGGAGGCCCATTCGGCCCCTCGAGCCTGTTACACAGGAACAGGAGGAGGCCATTCAGCCTCTCGAGCCTGTTACATCGGAACAGGAGGAGGCCATTCAGCCCCTCGAGCCATTTACACAGGAACAGGAGGAGGCCATTCAGTTCCTTGAGCCTGTTACATTAGGAACAGGGGTAGGCCATTCAGCCCCTCGAGCCTGTTACATAGAAAGAGGAGGAGGCCATTCAGCCCCTCGAGCCTGTTACACAGGAACAGGATGAGGCTGTTCAGTCCCACGAGCCTGTAACACAGGAACAGGAGGAGGCCCATTCAGCCCCTCGAGCCTGTTACACAGGAACAGGAGGAGGCCTATTCAGCCCCTCGAGCCTGTTACATAGAAACAGGAGGAGGCCATTCAGGCCCACGAGTCTGTTACATTAGGAACAGGAGGAGGCCATTCAGCCCCTCGAGCCTGTTACACAGGAACAGGAGGAGGCTGTTCAGTCCCACGAGCCTGTTACACAGGAACAGGAGGAGGCTGTTCAGTCCCACGAGCCTGTAACACAGGAACAGGAGGAGGCCCATTCAGTACCACGAGCCTGTTACACAGGAACAGGAGAGGCCATTCAGCCCCTCGAATCTTTAACACAGGAACAGGAGGAGGCCATTCAGCCCCTCGAGCTGGTTACACAGGAACAGGAGGAGGCCATTCAGCCCCTCAAAAATGTTACACAGGTACAGGAGGAGGCCATTCAGTGCCTCGAGCGAGTTACACAGGAACAGGAGGAGGCCATTCAGTCCCTCGAGCCTGTTACACAGGAGCAGGAGGAGGCCATTCAGCCCCTCGAGCCAGTTACACAGGAACAGGAGGAGGCCATTCAGCCCCTCGAGCCTGTTACACAGGAACAGGAGGAGGCCATTCAGCCCCTCGAGCCTGTTACACAGGAACAGGAGGAGGCCATTCAGCCCCTCGAGCCTGTTACACAGGTACAGGAGGAGGCCCATACAGATCCTCGAACCTGTTACACAGGAACAGTAGTAGGCCATTCAGCCCCTCGAAACTTAAATACAGGAACAGGAGGAGGCCATTCAGACAGTCAAAAATGTTACACAGGAACAGGTTGAGGCCATTCAACCCCTCGAGCCTGTTACACAGGAACAGGAGGAGGCCATTCAGCCCCTCGAGCCTGCTACACAGGAACAGGAGGAGGCCATTCAGCCCCTCAAGCCTGTTACACAGGAACAGCAGGAGGCCCATTCAGCCCCACGAGTCTGTTACACAGGAACAGCAGGAGGCCATTCAGCCCCACAAGCCTGTTACACAGGAATGGGAGGAGGCCATTCAGCCCCTCGAGCCTGTTACACAGGAACAGGAGGCGGCCATTCAGCCCCTCGAGCCTGTTACACAGGAACAGGAGGAGGCCATTCAGCCACTCGAGCCTGTTGCACAGGAACAGGAGGAGGCCCAGAAAGCCCCTCGAGCCGGTTACACAGGAACAAGAGGAGGCCATTCAGCCCCTCGAGCCTGTTACACAGGAACAGGAGGCGGCCATTCATCCACTCAAGGTTGTTACACAGGTACAGGAGGAGGCCATTCATCCACTCAAGGTTGTTACACAGGAACAGGAGGAGGCCATTCAGCACCTTGAGCCTCTTACACAGGAACAGGAGGAGGCCATTCAGCCCATCGAGCTTGTTACACAGGAACAGGAGGAGTCCAGTCAGCCCCTCGAGTCTGTTACACAGGAACAGGAGGAGGCCATTCAGCCCCTCGAGCTTGTAACACAGGAACAGGAGGAGCCCATTCAACCCCTCGAGCCTGTTACACAGGAACAGGAGGAGGCCATTCAGCCGCTCGAGCCTGTTACACAGGAACAGGAGGCGGCCATTCATCCACTCAAAGTTGTTACACAGGTACAGGAGGAGGCCATTCAGCCCCTCGAGCCTGTTACACAGGAACAGGAGGCGGCCATTCATCCACTTAAGGTTGTTACACAGGAACAGGAGGAGGCCATTCAGCCCCTTGAGCCTCTTACACAGGAACAGGAGGAGGCCATTCAGCCCCTCGAGCCATTTACACAGTAACAGGAGGAGGCCATTCAGCCCCTCGAGCCTATTACACAGTAACAGGAGGAGTCCATTCAGCCCCTCGAGCCTGTTACATAGGAACAGGAGGAGGCCATTCAGCCCCTCGAGCCTGTTACACAGGAACAGGAGGAGGCCATTCAGCCCCTCGAGTCTGTTACTTAGAAACAGGAGGAGGCCATTCAAACGCTCGAGCCTGTTACACAGGAACAGGAGGAGGCTGTTCAGTCCCACGAGCCTGTTACACAGGAACAGGAGGAGGCTGTTCAGTCCCACGATCCTGTAACACAGGAACAGGAGGAGGCCCATTCAGTACCACGAGCCTGTTACACAGGAACAGGAGGAGGCCATTCAGCCCCTCGAATCTTTAACACAGGAACAGGAGGAGGCCATTCAGCCCCTCGAGCTGGTTACACAGGAACAGGAGAAGGCCATTCAGCCCCTCAAAAATGTTACACAGGTACAGGAGGAGGCCATTCAGTGCCTCGAGCGAGTTACACAGGAACAGGAGGAGGCCATTCAGTCCCTCGAGCCTGTTACACAGGAGCAGGAGGAGGCCATTCAGCCCCTCGAGCCAGTTACACAGGAACAGGAGGAGGCCATTCAGCCCCTCGAGCCTGTTACACAGGAACAGGAGGAGGCCATTCAGCCCCTCGAGCCTGTTACACAGGAACAGGAGGAGGCCATTCAGCCCCTCGAGCCTGTTACACAGGTACAGGAGGAGGCCCATACAGATCCTCGAACCTGTTACACAGGAACAGTAGGAGGCCATTCAGCCCCTCGAGCCTGTTACACAGGAACAGGAGGAGGCCATTCAGCCCTCGAGCATGTTACACAGGAACAGGAGGAGGCCATTCAGCCCCTCGAGCCTGTTACACAGGAACAGGAGGAGGCCATTCAGCCCCTCGAGCCTGTTACACAGGAACAGGAGGAGGCCATTCAGCCCCACAAGCCTGTTACACAGGAACAGGAGGAGGCCATTCAGCCCCTCGAGCCTGTTACACAGGAACAGGAGGAGGCCATTCAGCCCCTCGAGCCTGTTACACAGGAACAGGAGGAGGCCATTCAGCCACTCAAGGTTGTTACACAGGAACAGGAGGAGGCCATTCAGCCCCTCGAGCTGTTACACAGGAACAGGAGGAGGCCAATTCAGCCCCTCGAGCCTGTTACACAGGAACAGGAGGAGGCCATTCAGCCCCTCGAGCCTGTTACACAGGAACAGGAGGAGGCCATTCAGCCCCTCGAGCCTGTTACACAGGAACAGGAGGAGGCCATTCAACCCCTCGAGCCTGTTACACAGGAACAGGAGGAGGCCATTCAACCCCTCGAGCCTGTTACACAGGAACAGGAGGCGGCCATTCATCCACTCAAGGTTGTTACACAGGTACATTAGGAGGCCATTCATCCACTCGAGGTTGTTACACAGGAACAGGAGGAGGCCTTTCAGCACCTTGAGCCTCTTACACAGGAACAGGAGGAGGCCATTCCGCCCATCGAGCCTGTTACACAGGAACAGGAGGAGGCCATTCAGCCCCTCGTGCCTGTTACACAGGGACAGGAGGAGGCCATCCAGCCCCTCGAGGCTGTTACATAGGAACAGGAGGCGGCCATTCATCCACTCAAGGTTGTTACACAGGAACAGGAGGAGGCCATTCATTCACTCAAGTTTGTTACACAGGAACAGGAGGAGGCCATTCAGCCCCTTGAACCTCTTACACAGGAACAGGAGGAGGCCATTCAGCCACTCGAGCCTTTTACACTGGTACAGGAGGAGGCATTCAGCCCCTCGAGCCTGTACACAGGAACAGGAGGAGGCCATTCATCCGCTCAAGTTTATTACACAGGACCAGGAGAGGCCATTCAGCCCCTCGAGCCTCTTACACAGGAACAGGAGGGGGCCATTCAGCCCATCGAGCCTGTTACACAGGAACAGGAGAGGCCCATTCAGCCCCTCGAGCCTGTTACACAGGAACAGGAGGAGGCCATTCAGCCCCTCGAGCCTGTTACACAGGAACAGGAGACGGCCATTCAGCCCTCGAGCCTGTTACACAGGAACAGGAGGCGGCCATTCATCCACTCAAGGTTGTTACACAGGAACAGGAGGAGGCCATTCAGCCCCTCGAGCCTGTTACACAGGAACAGGAGGAGGCCATTCAGCCCCTCGAGCCTGTTACACAGGAACAGGAGGAGGCCATTCAGCCCCTCGAGCCTGTTACATAGGAACAGGAGGAGGCCATTCAGCCCCTCGAGCCTGTTACACAGGAACAGGAGGAGGCCCATTCAGGCTCCTAGATCCGGTTACGCACGAACAGGAGGAATCCATTCAGCCCCTCGAGCCTGTTACACAGGAACAGGAGGAGGCCCATTCGGCCCCTCGAGCCTGTTACACAGGAACAGGAGGAGGCCCATTCGGCTTCTCGAGCCTGTTACACAGGAACAGGAGGAGGCCCATTCGGCCCCTCGAGCCTGTTACACAGGAACAGGAGGAGGCCATTCAGCCTCTCGAGCCTGTTACATCGGAACAGGAGGAGGCCATTCAGCCCCTCGAGCCATTTACACAGGAACAGGAGGAGGCCATTCAGTCCCTCGAGCCTGTTACATTAGGAACAGGGGTAGGCCATTCAGCCCCTCGAGCCTGTTACATAGAACAGGAGGAGGCCATTCAGCCCCTCGAGCCTGTTACACAGGAACAGGAGGAGGCTGTTCAGTCCCTCGAGCCTGTAACACAGGAACAGGAGGAGGCCCATTCAGCCCCTCGAGCCTGTTACACAGGAACAGGAGGAGGCCTATTCAGCCCCTCGAGCCTGTTACATAGAAACAGGAGGAGGCCATTCAGGCCCACGAGTCTGTTACATTAGGAACAGGAGGAGGCCATTCAGCCCCTCGAGCCTGTTACACAGGAACAGGAGGAGGCTGTTCAGTCCCACGAGCCTGTTACACAGGAACAGGAGGAGGCTGTTCAGTCCCACGATCCTGTAACACAGGAACAGGAGGAGGCCCATTCAGTACCACGAGCCTGTTACACAGGAACAGGAAGAGGCCATTCAGCCCCTCGAATCTTTAACACAGGAACAGGAGGAGGCCATTCAGCCCCTCGAGCTGGTTACACAGGAACAGAAGGAGGCCATTCAGCCCCTCAAAAATGTTACACAGGTACAGGAGGAGGTCATTCAGTGCCTCGAGCGAGTTACACAGGAACAGGAGGAGGCCATTCAGTCCCTCGAGCCTGTTACACAGGAGCAGGAGGAGGCCATTCAGCCCCTCGAGCCTGTTACACAGGAACAGGAGGAGGCCATTCAGCCCCTCGAGCCTGTTACACAGGAACAGGAGGAGGCCATTCAGCCCCTCGAGCCTGTTACACAGGAACAGGAGGAGGCCATTCAGCCCCTCGAGCCTGTTACACAGGAACAGGAGGAGGCCCATACAGACCTCGAACCTGTTACACAGGAACAGTAGTAGGCCATTCAGCCCCTCGAACTTAAATACAGGAACAGGAGGAGGCCATTCAGACAGTCAAAACTGTTACACAGGAACAGGTTGAGGCCATTCAACCCCTCGAGCCTGTTACACAGGAACAGGAGGAGGCCATTCAGCCCCTCGAGCCTGCTACACAGGAACAGGAGGAGGCCATTCAGCCCCTCAAGCCTGTTACACAGGAACAGAGGAGGCCCATTCAGCCCCACGAGTCCTGTTACACAGGAACAGGAGGAGGCCATTCAGCCCCACAAGCCTGTTACACAGGAACAGGAGGAGGCCATTCAGCCCCTCGAGCCTGTTACACAGGAACAGGAGGCGGCCATTCAGCCCCTCGAGCCTGTTACACAGGAACAGGAGGAGGCCATTCAGCCACTCGAGCCTGTTGCACAGGAACAGGAGGAGGCCCAGTGAGCCCCTCGAGCCTGTTACACAGGAACAGGAGGAGGCCATTCAGCCCCTCGAGCCTGTTACACAGGAACAGGAGGCGGCCATTCATCCACTCAAGGTTGTTACACAGGTACAGGAGGAGGCCATTCATCCACTCAAGGTTGTTACACAGGAACAGGAGGAGGCCATTCAGCACCTTGAGCCTCTTACACAGGAACAGGAGGAGGCCATTCAGCCCATCGAGCCTGTTACACAGGAACAGGAGGAGTCCAGTCAGCCCCTCGAGTCTGTTACACAGGAACAGGAGGAGGCCATTCAGCCCCTCGAGCTTGTAACACAGGAACAGGAGGAGCCCATTCAACCCCTCGAGCCTGTTACACAGGAACAGGAGGAGGCCATTCAGCCCCTCGAGCCTGTTACACAGGAACAGGAGGCGGCCATTCATCCACTCAAAGTTGTTACACAGGTACAGGAGGAGGCCATTCAGCCCCTCGAGCCTGTTACACAGGAACAGGAGGCGGCCATTCATCCACTCAAGGTTGTTACACAGGAACAGGAGGAGGCCATTCAGCCCCTTGAGCCTCTTACACAGGAACAGGAGGAGGCCATTCAGCCCCTCGAGCCATTTACACAGTAACAGGAGGAGGCCATTCAGCCCCTCGAGCCTATTACACAGTAACAGGAGGAGTCCATTCAGCCCCTCGAGCCTGTTACATAGGAACAGGAGGAGGCCATTCAGCCCCTCGAGCCTGTTACACAGGAACAGGAGGAGGCCATTCAGCCCCTCGAGTCTGTTACTTAGAAACAGGAGGAGGCCATTCAAACGCTCGAGCCTGTTACACAGGAACAGGAGGAGGCTGTTCAGTCCCACGAGCCTGTTACACAGGAACAGGAGGAGGCTGTTCAGTCCCACGATCCTGTAACACAGGAACAGGAGGAGGCCCATTCAGTACCACGAGCCTGTTACACAGGAACAGGAGGAGGCCATTCAGCCCCTCG
The DNA here is from genome assembly GCA_030390025.1 of Squalus acanthias. Taxonomy (NCBI): domain Eukaryota; kingdom Metazoa; phylum Chordata; class Chondrichthyes; order Squaliformes; family Squalidae; genus Squalus; species Squalus acanthias. The sequence goes on along the minus strand of JASTWF010000887.1, from coordinate 24,401 downwards.
AATCTTTAACACAGGAACAGGAGGAGGCCATTCAGCCCCTCGAGCTGGTTACACAGGAACAGGAGGAGGCCATTCAGCCCCTCAAAATGTTACACAGGTACAGGAGGAGGCCATTCAGTGCCTCGAGCGAGTTACACAGGAACAGGAGGAGGCCATTCAGTCCCTCGAGCCTGTTACACAGGAGCAGGAGGAGGCCATTCAGCCCCTCGAGCCTGTTACACAGGAACAGGAGGAGGCCATTCAGCCCCTCGAGCCTGTTACACAGGAACAGGAGGAGGCCATTCAGCCCCTCGAGCCTGTTACACAGGAACAGGAGGAGGCCATTCAGCCCCTCGAGCCTGTTACACAGGTACAGGAGGAGGCCATACAGATCCTCGAACCTGTTACACAGGAACAGTAGTAGGCCATTCAGCCCCTCGAAACTTAAATACAGGAACAGGAGGAGGCCATTCAGACAGTCAAAAATGTTACACAGGAACAGGTTGAGGCCATTCAACCCCTCGAGCCTGTTACACAGGAACAGGAGGAGGCCATTCAGCCCCTCGAGCCTGTTACACAGGAACAGGAGGAGGCCATTCAGCCCCACAAGCCTGTTACACAGGAATGGGAGGAGGCCATTCAGCCCCTCGAGCCTGTTACACAGGAACAGGAGGCGGCCATTCAGCCCCTCGAGCCTGTTACACAGGAACAGGAGGAGGCCATTCAGCCACTCAAGGTTTTTACACAGGAACAGGAGGAGGCCACCCAGCCCCTCGAGGCTGTTACATAGGAACAGGAGGAGCCAATTCAGCACCTTGAGCCTGTTTCACAGGAACAGGAGGATGCCATTCAGCCCCTCGAGCCTGTTGCACAGGAACAGGAGGAGGCCCAGAAAGCCCCTCGAGCCGGTTACACAGGAACAGGAGGAGGCCATTCAGCCCCTCGAGCCTGTTACACAGGAACAGGAGGCGGCCATTCATCCACTCAAGGTTGTTACACAGGTACAGGAGGAGGCCATTCATCCACTCAAGGTTGTTACACAGGAACAGGAGGAGGCCATTCAGCACCTTGAGCCTCTTACACAGGAACAGGAGGAGGCCATTCAGCCCATCGAGCTTGTTACACAGGAACAGGAGGAGTCCAGTCAGCCCCTCGAGTCTGTTACACAGGAACAGGAGGAGGCCATTCAGCCCCTCGAGCTTGTAACACAGGAACAGGAGGAGCCCATTCAACCCCTCGAGCCTGTTACACAGGAACAGGAGGAGGCCATTCAGCCGCTCGAGCCTGTTACACAGGAACAGGAGGCGGCCATTCATCCACTCAAAGTTGTTACACAGGTACAGGAGGAGGCCATTCAGCCCCTCGAGCCTGTTACACAGGAACAGGAGGCGGCCATTCATCCACTTAAGGTTGTTACACAGGAACAGGAGGAGGCCATTCAGCCCCTTGAGCCTCTTACACAGGAACAGGAGGAGGCCATTCAGCCCCTCGAGCCTATTACACAGTAACAGGAGGAGTCCATTCAGCCCCTCGAGCCTGTTACATAGGAACAGGAGGAGGCCATTCAGCCCCTCGAGCCTGTTACACAGGAACAGGAGGAGGCCATTCAGCCCCTCGAGTCTGTTACTTAGAACAGGAGGAGGCCATTCAACCCCTCGAGCCTGTTACACAGGAACAGGAGGAGGCCATTCAACCCCTCGAGCCTGTTACACAGGAACAGGAGGCGGCCATTCATCCACTCAAGGTTGTTACACAGGTACATTAGGAGGCCATTCATCCACTCGAGGTTGTTACACAGGAACAGGAGGAGGCCTTTCAGCACCTTGAGCCTCTTACACAGGAAGAGGAGGAGGCCATTCCGCCCATCGAGCCTGTTACACAGGAACAGGAGGAGGCCATTCAGCCCCTCGTGCCTGTTACACAGGGACAGGAGGAGGCCATCCAGCCCCTCGAAGCTGTTACATAGGAACAGGAGGCGGCCATTCATCCACTCAAGGTTGTTACACAGGAACAGGAGGAGGCCATTCATCCACTAAAGTTTGTTACACAGGAGCAGGAGGAGGCCATTCAGCCCCTTGAACCTCTTACACAGGAACAGGAGGAGGCCATTCAGCCACTCGAGCCTTTTACACTGGTACAGGAGGATGGCATTCAGCCCCTCGAGCCTGGTACACAGGAACAGGAGGAGGCCATTCATCCGCTCAAGTTTATTACACAGGACCAGGAAGAGGCCATTCAGCCCCTTGAGCCTCTTACACAGGAACAGGAGGGGGCCATTCAGCCCATCGAGCCTGTTACACAGGAACAGGAAGAGGCCCATTCAGCCCCTCGAGCCTGTTACACAGGAACAGGAGGAGGCCATTCAGCCCCTCGAGCCTGTTACACAGGAACAGGAGGAGGCCATTCAGCCCCTCGAGCCTGTTACACAGGAACAGGAGGCGGCCATTCATCCACTCAAGGTTGTTACACAGGTACAGGAGGAGGCCATTCAGCCCCTCGAGCCTGTTACACAGGAACAGGAGGAGGCCATTCAGCCCCTCGAGCCTGTTACACAGGAACAGGAGGAGGCCATCCAGCCCCTCGAGCCTGTTACATCGAAACAGGAAGAGGCCAATTCCGCCCATCGAGCCTGTTACACAGGAAAAGGAGGAGGCCATTCAGGCTCCTAGATCCGGTTAAGCACGAACAGGAGGAATCCATTCAGCCCCTCGAGCCTGTTACACAGGAACAGGAGGAGGCCCATTCGGCCCCTCGAGCCTGTTACACAGGAACAGGAGGAGGCCCATTCGGCTTCTCAAGCCTGTTACACAGGAACAGGAGGAGGCCCATTCGGCCCCTCGAGCCTGTTACACAGGAACAGGAGGAGGCCTTTCAGCCTCTCGAGCCTGTTACATCGGAACAGGAGGAGGCCATTCAGCCCCTCGAGCCATTTACACAGGAACAGGAGGAGGCCATTCAGTTCCTTGAGCCTGTTACATTAGGAACAGGGGTAGGCCATTCAGCCCCTCGAGCCTGTTACATAGAAAGAGGAGGAGGCCATTCAGCCCCTCGAGCCTGTTACACAGGAACAGGATGAGGCTGTTCAGTCCCAGGAGCCTGTAACACAGGAACAGGAGGAGGCCCATTCATCCCCTCGAGCCTGTTACACAGGAACAGGAGGAGGCCTATTCAGCGCCTCGAGCCTGTTACATAGAAACAGGAGGAGGCCATTCAGGCCCACGAGTCTGTTACATTAGGAACAGGAGGAGGCCATTCAGCCCCTCGAGCCTGTTACACAGGAACAGGAGGAGGCTGTTCAGTCCCACGAGCCTGTTACACAGGAACAGGAGGAGGCTGTTCAGTCCCACGATCCTGTAACACAGGAACAGGAGGAGGCCCATTCAGTACCACGAGCCTGTTACACAGGAACAGGAAGAGGCCATTCAGCCCCTCGAATCTTTAACACAGGAACAGGAGGAGGCCATTCAGCCCCTCGAGCTGGTTACACAGGAACAGAAGGAGGCCATTCAGCCCCTCAAAAATGTTACACAGGTACAGGAGGAGGTCATTCAGTGCCTCGAGCGAGTTACACAGGAACAGGAGGAGGCCATTCAGTCCCTCGAGCCTGTTACACAGGAGCAGGAGGAGGCCATTCAGCCCCTCGAGCCAGTTACACAGGAACAGGAGGAGGCCATTCAGCCCCTCGAGCCTGTTACACAGGAACAGGAGGAGGCCATTCAGCCCCTCGAGCCTGTTACACAGGAACAGGAGGAGGCCATTCAGCCCCTCGAGCCTGTTACACAGGTACAGGAGGAGGCCCATACAGATCCTCGAACCTGTTACACAGGAACAGTAGTAGGCCATTCAGCCCCTCGAAACTTAAATACAGGAACAGGAGGAGGCCATTCAGACAGTCAAAAATGTTACACAGGAACAGGTTGAGGCCATTCAACCCCTCGAGCCTGTTACACAGGAACAGGAGGAGGCCATTCAGCCCCTCGAGCCTGCTACACAGGAACAGGAGGAGGCCATTCAGCCCCTCAAGCCTGTTACACAGGAACAGCAGGAGGCCCATTCAGCCCCACGAGTCTGTTACACAGGAACAGCAGGAGGCCATTCAGCCCCACAAGCCTGTTACACAGGAATGGGAGGAGGCCATTCAGCCCCTCGAGCCTGTTACACAGGAACAGGAGGCGGCCATTCAGCCCCTCGAGCCTGTTACACAGGAACAGGAGGAGGCCATTCAGCCACTCGAGCCTGTTGCACAGGAACAGGAGGAGGCCCAGAAAGCCCCTCGAGCCGGTTACACAGGAACAAGAGGAGGCCATTCAGCCCCTCGAGCCTGTTACACAGGAACAGGAGGAGGCCATTCATCCACTCAAGGTTGTTACACAGGTACAGGAGGAGGCCATTCATCCACTCAAGGTTGTTACACAGGAACAGGAGGAGGCCATTCAGCACCTTGAGCCTCTTACACAGGAACAGGAGGAGGCCATTCAGCCCATCGAGCTTGTTACACAGGAACAGGAGGAGTCCAGTCAGCCCCTCGAGTCTGTTACACAGGAACAGGAGGAGGCCATTCAGCCCCTCGAGCTTGTAACACAGGAACAGGAGGAGCCCATTCAACCCCTCGAGCCTGTTACACAGGAACAGGAGGAGGCCATTCAGCCGCTCGAGCCTGTTACACAGGAACAGGAGGCGGCCATTCATCCACTCAAAGTTGTTACACAGGTACAGGAGGAGGCCATTCAGCCCCTCGAGCCTGTTACACAGGAACAGGAGGCGGCCATTCATCCACTTAAGGTTGTTACACAGGAACAGGAGGAGGCCATTCAGCCCCTTGAGCCTCTTACACAGGAACAGGAGGAGGCCATTCAGCCCCTCGAGCCATTTACACAGTAACAGGAGGAGGCCATTCAGCCCCTCGAGCCTATTACACAGTAACAGGAGGAGTCCATTCAGCCCCTCGAGCCTGTTACATAGGAACAGGAGGAGGCCATTCAGCCCCTCGAGCCTGTTACACAGGAACAGGAGGAGGCCATTCAGCCCCTCGAGTCTGTTACTTAGAAACAGGAGGAGGCCATTCAAACGCTCGAGCCTGTTACACAGGAACAGGAGGAGGCTGTTCAGTCCCACGAGCCTGTTACACAGGAACAGGAGGAGGCTGTTCAGTCCCACGATCCTGTAACACAGGAACAGGAGGAGGCCCATTCAGTACCACGAGCCTGTTACACAGGAACAGGAGGAGGCCATTCAGCCCCTCGAATCTTTAACACAGGAACAGGAGGAGGCCATTCAGCCCCTCGAGCTGGTTACACAGGAACAGGAGAAGGCCATTCAGCCCCTCAAAAATGTTACACAGGTACAGGAGGAGGCCATTCAGTGCCTCGAGCGAGTTACACAGGAACAGGAGGAGGCCATTCAGTCCCTCGAGCCTGTTACACAGGAGCAGGAGGAGGCCATTCAGCCCCTCGAGCCAGTTACACAGGAACAGGAGGAGGCCATTCAGCCCCTCGAGCCTGTTACACAGGAACAGGAGGAGGCCATTCAGCCCCTCGAGCCTGTTACACAGGAACAGGAGGAGGCCATTCAGCCCCTCGAGCCTGTTACACAGGTACAGGAGGAGGCCCATACAGATCCTCGAACCTGTTACACAGGAACAGTAGTAGGCCATTCAGCCCCTCGAAACTTAATACAGGAACAGGAGGAGGCCATTCAGACAGTCAAAATGTTACACAGGAACAGGTTGAGGCCATTCAACCCCTCGAGCCTGTTACACAGGAACAGGAGGAGGCCATTCAGCCCCTCGAGCCTGCTACACAGGAACAGGAGGAGGCCATTCAGCCCTCAAGCCTGTTACACAGGAACAGGAGGAGGCCCATTCAACCCCACGAGTCTGTTACACAGGAACAGAGGAGGCCATTCAGCCCCACGAGCCTGTTACACAGGAACAGGAGGAGGCCATTCAGCCCCTCGAGCCTGTTACACAGGAACAGGAGGCGGCCATTCAGCCCCTCGAGCCTGTTGCACAGGAACTGGAGGAGGCCATTCAGCCACTCGAGCCTGTTGCACAGGAACAGGAGGAGGCCCAGAAAGCCCCTCGAGCCGGTTACACAGGAACAAGAGGAGGCCATTCAGCCCCTCGAGCCTGTTACACAGGAACAGGAGGTGGCCATTCACCCACTCAAGGTTGTTACACAGGTACAGGAGGAGGCCATTCATCCACTCAAGGTTGTTACACAGGAACAGGAGGAGGCCATTCAGCACCTTGAGCCTCTTACACAGGAACAGGAGGAGGCCATTCAGCCCATCGAGCTTGTTACACAGGAACAGGAGGAGTCCAGTCAGCCCCTCGAGTCTGTTACACAGGAACAGGAGGAGGCCATTCAGCCCCTCGAGCTTGTAACACAGGAACAGGAGGAGCCATTCAACCCCTCGAGCCTGTTACACAGGAACAGGAGGAGGCCATTCAGCCGCTCGAGCCTGTTACACAGGAACAGGAGGCGGCCATTCACCCACTCAAAGTTGTTACACAGGTACAGGAGGAGGCCATTCAGCCCCTCGAGCCTGTTACACAGGAACAGGAGGCGGCCATTCATCCACTTAAGGTTGTTACACAGGAACAGGAGGAGGCCATTCAGCCCCTTGAGCCTCTTACACAGGAACAGGAGGAGGCCATTCAGCCCCTCGAGCCTATTACACAGTAACAGGAGGAGGCCATTCAGCCCCTCGAGCCTATTACACAGTAACAGGAGGAGTCCATTCAGCCCCTCGAGCCTGTTACATAGGAACAGGAGGAGGCCATTCAGCCCCTCGAGCCTGTTACACAGTAACAGGAGGAGTCCATTCAGCCCCTCGAGCCTGTTACACAGGAACAGGAGGAGGCCATTCAACCCCTCGAGCCTGTTACACAGGAACAGGAGGCGGCCATTCATCCACTCAAGTTTGTTACACAGGTACATTAGGAGGCCATTCATCCACTCGAGGTTGTTACACAGGAACAGGAGGAGGCCTTTCAGCACCTTGAGCCTCTTACACAGGAAGAGGAGGAGGGCATTCAGCCCCTCGAGCCTGTTACACAGGAACAGGAGGAGGCCATTCAGCCCTTCGAGCCTGTTACACAGGAACAGGAGGAGCCCATTCTGCCCCTCGAGCCTGTTACATTAGGAACAGGAGGTGCCCATTCAGCCCCTCGAGCCTGTTACACAGGAACAGGAGGAATCCAATCAGCCCCTCGAGCCTGTTACACAGGAACAGGAGGAGGCCAATTCGGCCCATCGAGCCTGTTACTGAGGAACAGGAGGAGGCCAATTCGACCCCTCAAGCCTGTTACACAGGAGCAGGAGGAGGCCCATTCAGTCCCTCGAGCCTGTTACACAGGAACAGGAGGAGGCCATTCAGCCTCTCGAGCCTGTTACATAGGAACAGGAGAAGGCCATTCATCCCCTCGAGCCTGTTGCACAGGAACAGGAGGAGGCCATCCAGCCCCTCGAGCCTGTTACACAGGAACAGGAGGAGGCCATTCAGCCCCTCGAGCCTGTTACACAGGAACAGGAGGAGGCCATTCAGCCCATCGAGCCTGTTACACAGGAACAGGTGGAGCCCATTCAGCCCCTCGAGCCTGTTACACAGGAACAGGAGGAGGCCATTCAGCCCCTCGAGCCTGTTGCACAGGAACAGGAGGCGGCCATTCATCCACTCAAGGTTGTTACACAGGTACAGGAGGAGGCCATTCATCCCCTCGAGCCTCTTACACAGGACCAGGAGGAGGCCATTCAGTCCCACGAGCCTGTTACATCGAAACAATAGGAGGCCATTCAGCCCCTCGAGTCTGTTACATAGAAAAAGGAGGAGGCCATTCATCCACTCGAGCCTGTTACACAGGAACAGGAGGAGGCCATTCAGCCCCTCGAGCTTCTTACACAGGAAAAGGAGGAGGCCATTCAGCCCATCGAGCCTGTTACACAGGAACAGGAGGAGGCCATTCAGCCACTCGAGCCTGTTACACAGGAACAGGAGGCGGCCCATTCAGCCCCTCGAGCATGTTACACAGGAACAGGAGGCGGCCATTCATCCTCTCAAGTTTGTTACACAGCAACAGGAGGAGGCCATTCAGCCCCTCGAACCTTTAACACAGGAACAGGAGGAGGCCATTCAGCCCCTCGAGCTGCTTACACAGGAACAGGAGGAGGCCATTCAGCCCCTCAAAAATGTTACACAGGAACAGGAGGAGGCCATTCAGTGCCTCGAGCCTGTTACACAGGAACAGGAGGAGGCCATTCAGCCCCTCGAGCCTGTTACACAGGAACAGGAGGAGGCCATTCAGCCCCTCGAGCCTGTTACACAGGAACAGGAGGAGGCCATTCAGCCCCTCGAGCCTGTTACACAGGAACAGGAGGAGGCCCATTCAGATCCTCGAACCTGTTACACAGGAACAGTAGGAGGCCATTCAGTCCGATGAGCCTGTTACACAGGAACAGGAGGAGACCATTCAGCCCCTCGAGCCTGTCACATTAGGAACAGGGGGAGGCCATTCAGTCCCACGAGCCTGTTACATAGAAACAGTAGGAGGCCATTCAGCCCCTCGAGCCTGTTACATAGAAACAGGAGGAGGTCATTCAGCCCCTCGAGCCTGTTACACAGGAACAGGAGGAGGCCAATTCGGCCCCTCGAGCCTGTTACACAGGAACAGGAGGAGGGCATTCAGCCCCTCGAGCCTGTTACACAGGAACAGGAGGAGGCCATTCAGCCCTTCGAGCCTGTTACACAGGAACAGGAGGAGCCCATTCAGCCCCTCGAGCCTGTTACATTAGGAACAGGAGGAGCCCATTCAGCCCCTCGAGCCTGTTACATTAGGAACAGGAGGAATCCATTCAGCCCCTCGAGCCTGTTACACAGGAACAGGAGGCGGCCATTCATCCACTCAAGTTTGTTACACAGGTACAGGAGGAGGCCATTCATCCCCTCGAGCCTGTTACACAGGAACAGGAGGAGGCCATTCAGTCCCTCGAGCCTGTTACATAGGAACAGGAGGAGGCCATTCAGCCCCTCGAGCCTGTTACACAGGAACAGGAGGAGGCCATTCAGCCACTCGAGCCTGTTACACAGGAACAGGAGGAGGCCATTCATCCACTCAAGGTTGTTACACAGGAACAGGAGGAGGCCATTCAGCACCTCGAGCCTCTTACACAGGAACAGGAGGAGGCCATTCAGCCCATCGAGCCTGTTACACAGGAACAGGAGGAGGCCATTCAGCCCCTCGAGCCTGTTACACAGGAACAGGAGGAGGCCATTCAGCCCCTCGAGCCTGTTACACAGGAACAGGAGGAGGCCATTCAGCCCCTCGAGCCTGTTACACAGGAACAGGAGGAGGCCAATTCAGCCACTCGAGCCTGTTACACAGGAACAGGAGGAGGCCCATTCAGCCCCTCGAGCCTGTTACACAGGAACAGGAGGCGGCCATTCATCCTCTCAAGTTTGTTACACAGCAACAGGAGAAGGCCCATTCAGACCCTCGAGCCTGTTACACAGGAACAGGAGGAGTCCATTCAAACCCTCAAGCCTGTTACATAGGAACAGGAGGAGGTCATTCAGCCCCTTTAGCCTGTTACATAGGAACAGGAGGAGGCCATTCATCCACTCAAGGTTGTTACACAGGTACAGGAGGAGGCCATTCATCCACTCCAGGTTGTTACAGAGGAACAGGAGAAGGCCATTCAGCACCTTGAGCCTCTTACACAGGAACAGGAGGAGGCCATTCAGCCCATCGAGCCTGTTACACAGGAACAGGAGGAGGCCATTCAGCCCCTCGTGCCTGTTACACAGGAACAGGAGGAGGCCATCCAGCCCCTCGAGCCTGTTACATAGGAACAGGAGGAGGCCATTCAGCCCCTCGAGCCTGTTGCACAGGAACAGGAGGCGGCCATTCATCCACTCAAGGTTGTTACACAGGTACAGGAGGAGGCCATTCATCCCCTCGAGCCTCTTACACAGGAACAGGAGGAGGCCATTCAGTCCCACGAGCCTGTTACATAGAAACAGTAGGAGGCCATTCAGCCCCTCGAGTCTGTTACATAGAAACAGGAGGAGGCCATTCATCCACTCGAGCCTGTTACACAGGAACAGGAGGAGGCCATTCATCCACTCAAGGTTGTTACACAGGTACAGGAGGAGGCCATTCATCCACTCAAGGTTGTTACACAGGAACAAGAGGAGGCCATTCAGCCCCTCGAGCCTCTTACACAGGAAAAGTAGGAGGCCATTCAGCCCATCGAGTCTGTTACACAGGAACAGGAGGAGGCCATTCAGCCCCTCGAGCCTGTTACACAGGAACAGGAAGAGGCCATTCAGCCCCTCGAGCCTGTTACACAGGAACAGGAGGCGGCCATTCATCCACTCAAGGTTGTTACACAGGTACAGGAGGAGGCCATTCATCCCCTCGAGCCTCTTGCACAGGACCAGGAGGAGGCCATTCAGTCCCACGAGCCTGTTACATAGAAACAGTAGGAGGCCATTCAGCCCCTCGAGTCTGTTACATAGGAACAGGAGGAGGTCATTCAGCCCCACTAGCCTGTTACATAGGAACAGGAGGAGGCCATTCAGCCCCTCGTGCCTGTTACACAGGAACAGGAGGAGGCCATTCATCCACTCGAGCCTGTTACACAGGAACAGGAGGAGGCCATTCAGCCCCTCGAGCCTGTTACACAGGAACAGGAGGAGGCCATTCAGCCCCTCGAGCCTGTTACACAGGAACAGGAGGCGGCCATTCAGCCCCTCGAGCTTGTTACACAGGAACAGGAGGAGGCCATTCATCCTCTCAAGGTTGTTACACAGGAACAGGAGCAGGCCATTGATCCACTCAAGTTTGTTACACAGCAACAGGAGGAGGCCATTCAGCCCCTCGAGCCTGTTACACAGGAACAGGAGAAGGCCCATTCAGACCCTCGAGCCTGTTACACAGGAACAGGAGGAGTCCATTCAAACCCTCAAGCCTGTTACATAGGAACAGGAGGAGGTCATTCAGCCCCTCTAGCCTGTTACATAGGAACAGGAGGAGGCCATTCAGCACCTTCAGCCTGTTACACAGGAACAGGAGGCGGCCATTCATCCACTCAAGGTTGTTACACAGGTACAGGAGGAGGCCATTCATCCACTCCAGGTTGTTACAGAGGAACAGGAGAAGGCCATTCAGCACCTTGAGCCTCTTACACAGGAACAGGAGGAGGCCATTCAGCCCCTCGAGCCTGTTACACAGGAACAGGAGGAGGCCATTCAGCCCCTCGTGCCTGTTACACAGGAACAGGAGGAGGCCCAGTCAGGCCCTCGAGCCTTTTACACAGGTACAGGAGGAGGCCATTCAGCCCCTCGAGTCTGTTACACAGCAACAGGAGGAGGCCATTCAGCCGCTCAAAGTTGTTACACAGGTACAGGAGGAGGCCATTCAGCCACTCGAGGCTGTTACACAGGAACAGGAGGAGGCCATTCATCCACTCAAGTTTGTTACACAGGAACAGGAGGAGGCCATTCAGCCCCTTGAGCCTCTTACACAGGAACAGGAGGAGGCCCATTCAGCCCCTCGAGCCTGTTACACAGGAACAGGAGGAGGCCATTCAGCACCTTGAGCCTGTTACACAGGAACAGGAGGAGGCCATTCAGCCCCTCGTTCCTGTTACACAGGAACAGGAGGAGGCCCAGTCAGCCCCTCGAGCCTGTTACACAGGAACAGGAGGAGGCCATTCAGCCCCTCGAGCCTGTTACACAGCAACAGGAGGAGGCCATTCAGCCCCTCGAGCCTGTTACACAGGAACAGGAGAAGGCCATTCAGCCCCTCGAGCCTGTTACACAGGAACAGGAGGAGGCCATTCAGCACCTCGAGCCTGTTACACAGGAACAGGAGGAGGCCATTCAGCCCCTCGAGCCTGTCACACAGGAACAGGAGGAGGCCATTAAACCCCTCGAGCTCTTTACACAGGGATAGGAGGAGGCCATTTAATCCCTCGAGACTGTTACACAGGAACAGGAGGAGGCCATTCAGCCCCTCGAGCTGTTACACAGGAACAGGAGGAGGCCATTCAGCCCCTCGAGCCTGTTACACAGGAACAGGAGGAGGCCATTCAGCCCCTCGTGCCTGTTACACAGGAACAGGAGGTGGCCATTCAGTCCCTCGAGCCTGTTACACAGGAACAGGAGGAGGCCATTCAGCCCCTCGATCCTGTTACACAGGAACAGGAGAAGGCCATTCAGCCCCTCGAGCCTTTTACACAGGAACAGGAGGAGGCCATTCAGCCCCTCGAGCCTGATACACAGGAACAGGAGGAGGCCATTCTGCCCCTCGAGCCTGTTACATAGGAACAGGAGGAGCCCATTCAGCCCTCGAGCCTGTTACACAGGAACAGGAGGAGGCCATTCAGCCCCTCAAGCCTGTTACACAGGAACAGGAGGAGGCCATTCAGCCCCTCGAGCCTGTTACACAGGAACAGGAGGAGGCCATTCAGCCCCTCGAGCCTGTTACACAGGAACAGGAGGAGGCCATTCTGCCCCTCGAGCCTGTTACATAGGAACAGGAGGAGCCATTCAGCCCTTGAGCCTGTTACACAGGAACAGGAGGAGGCCATTCAGCCCCTCGAGCCTGTTACACAGGAACAGGAGAGGCCATTCAGCCCCTCGAGCCTGTTACACAGGAACAGGAGGAGGCCATTCAGCCCCTCGAGCCTGTTACACAGGAACAGGAGGAGGCCATTCAGCCCCTCGAGCCTGTTACACAGGAACAGGAGGAGGCCATTCAGCGCCTCGAGCCTGTTACACAGGAACAGAGGAGGCCATTCAGCCCCTCGAGCTTGTTACACAGGAACAGGAGGAGGCATTCAGCCCCTCGAGCCTGTTACACAGGAACAGGAGGAGGCCATTCAGCCCTCGAGCCTGTTACACAGGAACAGGAGGAGGTCATTCAGCCCCTCGAGCCTGTTACACAGGAACAGGAGGAGGCCCATTCAGCCCCTCGAGCCTGTTACACAGGAACAGGAGGAGGCCATTCAGCCGCTCGAGCCTGTTACACAGGAACAGGAGGAGGTCATTCAGCCCCTCGAGCCTGTTACACAGGAACAGGTGGAGGCCCATTCAGCCCCTCGAGCCTGTTACACAGGAACAGGAGGAGGTCATTCAGCCCCTCGAGCCTGTTACACAGGAACAGGAGGAGGCCTTTCAGCCCCTCGAGCCTGTTACACAGGAACAGGAGGCGGCCATTCAGCCCCTCTAGCCTGTTACACAGGAACAGGAGAAGGCCATTCAGCCCCTCTAGCCTGTTACACAGGAACAGGAGGCGGCCATTCAGCCCCTCGAGCCTGTTACACAGGAACAGGAGGAGGCCATTCAGCCCATCGAGCCTGTTACACAGGAACAGGAGGAGGCCATTCAGCCCCTCGAGCCTGTTGCACAGGAACAGGAGGAGGCCATTCAGCCCCTCGAGCCTGTTACACAGGAACAGGAGAGGACCATTCAGGGACTGAGGGACTGAGAATGAGGGAAAGTTTTCGATGCATTAATCTTCTCCTTTTTTTTGGAAATTCATGGAATAATTTTACAGCGGTACAGAACTCTGGTGAGACCCTATCTGGAGTCAGTGTGTTCAGTTGTGGGCCTCACAACTCAGGAAGGATATATTAGCCTTGGAGGGGGAGCAGCGCAGATTCACCTGAATGATACCTGGGGCTAAAAGTGTTAAATCACGAGGCTAATCTTTTATTCCCTCGAGTTTAGAAGATTAAGGGGTGATCTATTCGAGGTGTTTTAGATGATTACAGGATTCGATAGGGTAGAGAGAGAGAGAAACTATTTCCTCTGGTGGGGGGAGTCCAGAACAAGGGGGCATCACCTTAAAATTAGAGCCAGGCCGTTCAGGGGTGATGTCAGGAAGCACTTCTTCACACAAAGGGCGGTGGAAATCTGAAACTCTCTCGTAGAATCATAGAATCTCACAGCACAAAAGGAGGCCATTCAGCCCATCGTGTCTGTGCCGGCTCTTTGGGGGAAAAATTCGTCCCCTTAGACCCTCCTGTTAGTGCCAGCAGATGGCGCTAATGGGGGTTGCTACAGCAGCATTGCCGGAACGAGGCGAATCCAGCGACGCACGGCAAATCCGGCCTCCCCGTAGCGCCGCCGGTAAGCCGTATTGACGAGAACGTCGACGCCAAGTGGATCATGACGTCAGTGAGTGTGCAACGTTCACTGACCGCCCGAGCTGCGAAGCTGATTCTCGCCACTTACCTTAGCGCCGGGAGAAAACACCGACCGGGAGAGCTGGCGCGCAGCACCAGGAAGCCGGCTCCAGGGACGTTATTTAAAGGGATCACCAGCAATCACTCGCAGCTGTCAGGTTAGTGCAGTTTCATTGGTTTCTTGTCAGTTTCACCCACTGCAAGAGTTTCGTTCCGTAATTTCAGGTTTCTTTTGTGTCAGGAGTCTTGTGGCAACTAAAAAGTAGTTACATTTATTCTTCAACGATTCAAACTGCGAAACTTGGTCACATTAATGGGGGCTGTACTGGCATTTGCCACCTCGCCCTTCTGGATCTACGGCGGAGGGCGCGTAGGCAGCGAGAAAGATGGGAACATGTGTGCAGAGAGATGAGGAGGGGCATCAATGCTCTCACCAGGAGGCCTTACCCTCTGAGGATATTCCGAGAGCACTTCTCCTACCTTCAATGAAGCGAGGGGGAGTGTGTTAGAAGGCTCAGCTTCACCAAGGAGGTGGTGACAGAACTCTGCCACCTCCTGCAAGCAGACCTCGAGCCTCACACCAGGATGACGTAAAGCCCACATCCCCATTGCTCGCCACACCCCCATCATTCCATCCCTCTGGCAGGCCCTTTCACAGCGCCAAGCTGAAATGACAGACACCACAAAAGAAAGGTAAGTGAATTAATAAATTTATCAAAAATCAGTGAACACCTATTTACACCAAAAATATTAACTAATCACCCTTGTGCAATCCCTTAGTGCCTCTCGTTGCTGTGCCTTTGCCTACTCTAGTGCTCCTATGAAGTGTTGGCCCAGTGGCTGCAGCAGGGCTGGTGGAAGGCTGCTGAGTGTCTGTGCGGGAGACTTCAGATGGCCTTGCAGGACGCCCTCGACCAGCTCTGGGCCTGGAAGGCCCGGCTGTAGACTGCACCACCTCAGCATGGGCGGCAGCAGTCTGGGCTGGCTGGATGACAGGCAGCGACAAGGGCAATGGCGGAGTGGCAGTGGTGGGAGCAGGAATGCTGTCATCCCGAGAGAGGACAGCAGCTTCCTACTCCACTGACACACTGTCACTCCCCCGGGGCAGCACCTCAGCATCCCTAGCAATCTGTTGCAGCACAGATTGCTGGCCTGCTGAGACACCGTGAAAGCCCCGGTCGACGGTGGTAGACCCAGCCACGATGGCAGCAGTCAGAGCTTGCGTGGCATCAAGCTGAGACTGCATGAGAGCAGGCTGAGATTGGATGCCACCAAGCATAGACTGCATTACAGCACTAAAACATTGCGTCGCTTCCGCCTGTGCTGCAATGGAAGCTGTGACATCGCCCATCACACGCGGCATCAGGTCTGGGTCACCACGGTCTCTCTGGGAGTCCATCATCCTTTCCAGACTGGTGTGCGCAGAGCTCTGTGCAATGTTGGAGGCGGACTCCTCCACACTCCTTACCATTGCCAAGAGGGTCTCGGGCACCCTTGCCATTGCACCCATCATCTCCGTGTGCGTACCCATCACCCTTCTTCTAAAGGCCTCCCCATCGAGGTCCTCATCTGAGTCCTGTGCAGCACGAACTCACCCTCCGGGGAGAGCTGGCCCCCGAGCTACCCTTTCCCCCTGGCCTTGCTGCAGCCCGCTCATCCCCGGTGCCTCACCCTGTGCAGATCCCACTACTACACTAGCCTCTAAAGAACGCGGAGTGCCAGTATCTGAGCTGGTGCCTGCGGGCGAGACATGCAGTGACGCGGTGTGTTCTTCCTGCTCCTCTTCTCCCGCCTCGCTCTCTACGGTGCCCTCAGGGACCGGCTGCTCAGGTGCTTGCTCAGTATCTGAAAGCATAAAGGCACAAGAGTCGGGTTAAGGTGAGGGGAGGGGGGCAGGAAGGGAGAAATGCATGCATACAGCATGATTAGCTGGAAAGTGGGAAAGGCTTGTGGGGTGAGGGGGAAGTGGAATGTGAGAAGAAGGAGTAGGGATGAACATTCCATTGTTGTCCCCAAGGGGGTCAATGTCACCGATGGCCACAGCGCCCACCACCTGGCTCCCAATGTTTTGCAACACTTGATTCTCCAGCTCAGACACTGGTTGGGTGTCGTCTTGTCCCCCGCCTGTGCGCTCCTGCTCGCTCCTGTTGTGAGCCACCTTGGCCTGCAAGAGAAAGGAAAGTGTGTGAGTGAGTGTGGAGCAATGTGTTTGGGACATGTGCCTGCCATAGTTGAATAGCTGTCATTGTGTGCAAGGTGTGAGATGTGGGTGTGAGTGTTGGTAGGTGGAGATTGTTGGTGGGTGAGTGCTGGGGGTGTGGTGCTTTGGGCAGTGTGTGCAGACTGAGGTTCAGATGGTGGCATGTAGCATTTGTTGAAGCATTGACTCACCCTGACCACCCGAGTGAGGTTGCTAAATTTCTTCCTGCACTGTGTGGGGGTCCTGGGGACCACAGTGCTGCCCGAGACGTGCTGGGCTACCTCCCTCCACATGGTGCGGAAGACTTGCGGCGAGGGCCTCCTGCCACTTGCCGGGTACAGCACCGCCCTCCGTCTCTCCACAGCGAAAACCAATGCTTCATCGCAGAATCTGCGGGCTCTCTCCCTGGGGCGTGGACCTGCCATGAGCACAGCTGCTTCAGTCCACCGGCTCCTTCTCTATGTTCTGCTTCTGCTGGCTGAGGCAGCTGCAGAGCCAGCAATGCTGAGAATGAAGTGCTGCATCATCAATGAACCTCCCCATTAAGTCGTGAAAAAAAAATCCTGTGGCAGTGATTGACATGAATCTGTCGTTCATGAAAGAAAAACTTATGAAATAATACTGAGTGGCCTGTGGGTGGCGCTGTCCAGGGAGAGTATAAATACTCGGGCACGGGCCCAGCTTGCGTAGGACATTCTTAACAGGAACTAGTGAAGGACACAACTCAATCTCCATGTTGTAAAACAGTTGATTAAAGCTTTGTTTAACGCTTAGACCAAGTGCCTAGTAGTTTTCTTACGTCAATGATGACTTGCGATTAGACTGTACCCGATATTGGTCCACCCTTTGAGTGTAACGCCAATGAGCTTGGGTTTTAAGACTTGTATTAGGACCCCAATCACTTTTTTGAGCAGTGAGCATGAATTTTGCATGCGGTATAAAGCATCTGCGCCTGGCGCTAAATCTCCAACTTTTCTACTGACACGGCCCATTCCTGGGCTATAATGAATTTCTAGTCCTATGCCTCGATTTATGAAGCCCAGGATCCCATCTGCTTTATTCACAGCTTTGTCAAACTATCCTGCCACCGTCAGAGATTTGTGTACGAACACCCCCAGGTCTCTCTGTTCCTGCACTCCCTTTAAAATTGTACCCTTTAGTTCATATTGCCTCTCCTCGTTCTTCCTACCAAAATGTATCACTTCACACTTCTCTGCGTTAAATTTCATCTTCCATGTGTCTAACTCCTCCTGAAGTCTGTTCCGATCCACCTCATTGCTCACAGTGTCAGCTGTGGCTCACTGGGTAGCTCGCTCGCCTCTGAGTCAGAAGGTTGTGGGTTCAAGTCCCACTCCAGAGACTTGAACTCAAAAAATCTAGGCCGACACTCTAATGCAGTACTGAGGGAGCGCCGCACTGTCGGAGGGGCAGTACTGAGGGAGCGCCGCACTGTCGGAGGGGCGGTACTGAGGGAGAGCCGCACTGTCGGAGGGGCGGTACTGAGGGAGCGCCGCACTGTCGGAGTGGCAGTACTGAGGGAGAGCTGCACTGTCGGAGGAGCAGTACTGAGGGAGAGCTGCACTGTCGGAGGGGCAGTACTGAGGGAGCGTCGCACTGTCAGAGGGGCAGTACTGAGGGAGCGCCGCACTGTCGGAGGGGCAGTACTGAGTGAGCGCTGCACTGTCGGAGGGGCAGTACTGAGGGAGCGCCGCACTGTCGGAGGGGCAGTACTGAGGGAGCGCTGCACTGTCGGAGGGGCAGTACTGAGTGAGCGCCGCACTGTCGGAGGGGCAGTACTGAGGTAGCGCCGCACTGTCGGAGGGGCAGTACTGAGGGAGCGCTGCACTGTCGGAGGGGCAGTACTGAGGGAGCGCCGCACTGTCGGAGGGGCAGTACTGAGGGAGAGCCGCACTGTCGGAGGGGCAGTACTGAGGGAGAGCTGCACTGTCGGAGGGGCAGTACTGAGTGAGCGCTGCACTGTCGGAGAGGCAGTACTGAGGGAGCGCCGCACTGACGGAGGGGCAGTACTGAGTGAGTGCTGCACTGTCGGAGAGGCAGTACTGAGGGAGAGCTGCACTGTCGGAGGGGCAGTACTGAGGGAACGCTGCACTGTCGGAGGGGCAGCACTGAGGGAGCACCGCACTGTCGGAGGGGCAGTACTGAGGGAGAGCCGCACTGTCGGAGGGGCAGTACTGAGGGAGAGCTGCACTGTCGGAGGGGCAGTACTGAGTGAGCGCTGCACTGTCGGAGAGGCAGTACTGAGGGAGCGCCGCACTGTCGGAGGGGCAGTACTGAGTGAGTGCTGCACTGTCGGAGAGGCAGTACTGAGGGAGAGCTGCACTGTCGGAGGGGCAGTACTGAGGGAACGCTGCACTGTCGGAGGGGCAGCACTGAGGGAGCACCGCACTGTCGGAGGGGCAGTACTGAGGGAGCGCCGCACTGTCGGAGGGGCAGCACTGAGGGAGCACCGCACTGTCGGAGGTGCCGTCTTTCGGATGAGATGTTAAACCGAGGCCCCGTCTGCTCTCTCAGGTGGACGTCAAAGATCCCACGGAGTTCTCCACGGTGTCCTGGGGCCAATATTTATCCCTCAATCAACATCACAAAAAACACTATCTGGTCATTATCACATTGCTGTTTTGTGGGAGCTTGCTGTGCGCAAATTGGCTGCCACATTTCCTACATTACAACAGTGACTACACTCCAAAAAGTACTTCATTTGCCGAAAAGCGCTTTGGGACGTCCTGAGGTTGTGAAAGGCGCTATATAAATGTAAGTCTTTTTTTCTGTTTACTACATATCCGATTTTCGTATCATCTGTAAACTTTGAAATGATGCCCTGTATACCCAAGTTTACATCATTAATATAAATCATAAAGAGCAGTGGTCCTAATACCGCCCCCTGGGGGACACCACCGTATACCTCCCTCCAGTCTGAACAACAACCGTTCACCACTACTCTCAGCTTTCAGTCCCTCAGTTAATTCTGTATCCACACTGCCACTGGCCCTTTAATCCCAGGGGATTCAATTGTGCTAACAAGTCTATTATGTGGCACTTTGTCAAACGCCTTTTGGAAGTCTATATACATAACATCAACCGCACTGCCCTCATCCACCCTCTCCGTTACTTCAAACAGCTGTGGATGCTGGGGCTCGATTGGAGCTTTCAAGGCTTAGATTGGGTCAGGGTATCGAGGGATATGGAGCAAAGGCGGATAAATGGGGTTGAGGTACAAATCAGCCATGATCGAATTGAATGGCGGAACAGGCTCGAGGGGCTGAATGGGCCTCCTCCTGTTCCTGTGTAACAGGCTCGAGGGGCATAATGGCCTCCTCCTGTTCCTGTGTAACAGGCTCGAGGGGCATAATGGCCTCCTCCTGTTCCTCTGTAACAGGCTCGAGGGGCATAATGGCCTCCTCCTGTTCCTGTGTAACAGGCTCAAGGGGGCTGAATGGCCTCCTCCTGTTCCTGTGTAACAGGCTCAAGGGGGCTGAATGGGCTCCTCCTGTTCCTGTGTAACAGGCTCAAGGGGGCTGAATGGCCTCCTCCTGTTCCTGTGTTCCTAAAGTGTTCTACCCAGCAGCCTGTTCTAGCTTGTCCTGGTTTCTGCAGGGTCTGTGCCTGGACAGCAGGTGGCAGCCATGCCACATCTCCCTTCCTCCATCTGTGTGGCTCCATCCAGGCTGGCTGTGTGTTGCACCCTCGCCCTCCCTCCTCCCCCCTCGCCCTCCCTCCTTCCCCCTCGCCCTCATGCCCCGCCCTCCCTCCATCCCCCCTCCCCCTGCCTGTTTTCCTGTTTTTGTGTCGGAGAGCTTGGAGTTGGCACCGAGTGGCCACTCTGTTTTCACAGGTGCCAGGGCAGGAAGGGGTGACAACTGGCCCGGCAAGACAGCGCTGTACACAGAGTACTGAGATAGTGGCACAGCTGGCAAAGAGAGAGAGAGAGAGCGAGAGACACGTAGACACACACACACACACACACACAGACACACAGACACACACACACACACACACAGACACAGACACACACACACACACACAGACACACACAGACACACACACACACAGACACACACACACACACAGACACAGACACACACAGACACACACACAGACACACACACACACACAGACACACACACACACACACACAGACACAGACACACACAGACACACACACACACACAGACACACACACACACACACACACACACACAGACACACACACACACAGACACACACACACACACACAGACACAGACACACACACACACAGACACACACACACAGACACACACAGACACGCACAGACACAGACACACACACAGACACACACACACACAGACACACACACAGACACACACACACACAGACACACACAGACACACACACACACACAGACACACACAGACACACAGACAAAACACGTGTACACAGACACACAGACACACACACGCACGCAGGTATACTCACACATAGAATCATAGAAAGTTACAGCACGGAAGGAGGCCATTTCGGCCCATTGTGTCCGTGCCGGCCAACAAAGAGCTATCCAGCCTAATCCCACTTCCCAGCTCTTGGTCCGTAGCCCTGCAGGTTACAGCATCCCAAGTGCACATCCAAGTACTTTTTAAATGTGGTTAGGGTTCCTGCCTCTACCACCCTTTCAGGCAGTGAGTTCCAGAATCCCACCACCCTCTGGGTGAAGAAATTTCCCCTCAAATCCCCTCTAAACCTTCCCCCAATTACTTTAAATCTGTGCCCCCTGGTTTTTGACCCCTCTGCTAAGGGAAATAGGTCCTTTCTATCCACTTTATCTCGGCCCCTCATAATTTTATACAACTCAATAAGGTCTCACCTCAGCCTCCTCTGTTCCAAGGAAAACAGACCCAGCCTATCCAGTCTTTCCTCATAGCTAAGATTCTCTACTCCCGGCAACATCCTTGTAAATCTCCTCTGCACCCCCTCGAGTGCAATCACATCTTTCCTGTAATGTGGTGACCAGAACTGCACGCAGTGCTCTAGCTGAGGCCTAACCAGTGTTTTATACAGTTGAAGCATAACCCCCCTGCTCTTGTATTCTATGCCACGGCTAACAAAGGCAAGCATTCCGTATGCCTTCTTAACCACCTTATCCACCTGGCCTGCTACCTTCAGGGATCTGTGGACATGCACTCCAAGGTCCCTCTGTTCCTCTGCACTTCTCAGTGTCCTACCATTTAATGTGTATTCCCTTTCCTTGTTAACACTCCCCAAATGTGTTACCTTGCGCTTGTCCGTATACACACACACACAGACACACAGAGTACTGTGATACTAGGATAGCTGGCACAGGTACAGTGACATACACACAACAAAAATTTGTATTTAAATAGCGCCGTTAACACAGTAAAACATCCCAGGGTGCTGTACCTGCCCTGGGAGTGTTTGATGGGACAGTGTAGAGGGAGCTTTACTCTGTATCTAACCCGTGCTGTACCTGCCCTGGGAGTGTTTGATGGGACAGTGTAGAGGGAGCTTTACTCTGTATCTAACCCGTGCTGTACCTGCCCTGGGAGTGTTTGATGGGACAGTGTAGGGGGAGCTTTACTCTGTATCTAACCCGTGCTGTACCTGCCCTGGGAGTGTTTGATGGGACAGTGTAGAGGGAGCTTTACTCTGTCTCTAACCCGTGCTGTACCTGCCCTGGGAGTGTTTGATGGGACAGTGTAGAGGGAGCTTTACTCTGTCTCTAACCCGTGCTGTACCTGCCCTGGGAGTGTTTGATGGGACAGTGTAGAGGGAGCTTTACTCGGTATCTAACCCATGCTGTACCTGCCCTGGGAGTGTTTGATGGGACAGTGTAGAGGGAGCTTTACTCTGTCTCTAACCCTGTGCTGTACCTGCCCTGGGAGTGTGTGATGGGACAGTGTAGAGGGAGCTTTACTCTGTATCTAACCCGTACTGTACCTGCCCTGGGAGTGTTTGATGGGACAGTGTAGAGGGAGCTTTACTCTGTATCTAACCCGTGCTGTACCTGCCCTGGGAGTGTTTGATGGGACAGTGTAGAGGGAGCTTTACTCTGTATCTAACCCGTGCTGTACCTTCCCTGGGACCACAAATATTTAAGAATATTTCACTGATATCCCCCTGCCTTTCTGTGTTGCTGTTAAATGAGTAAATCAGTGTTTGGGCTATCGACGTCTTCCTGCGAGTGTCGTGTACAGTCCTGCTGTGTGTTTAAGTTCCCCTGTGTGATGATACCCCCAGCTCTCTCTCCCTGCCCACTCAGGATTCTGAAATCGATCTTTATCTCGGCCCAGCATACAAGACCAGCTCTAATACCAGCAGTGCACTGCTCTGCATTCTTCAGGTAACAGGGTGGCCTGGCCCAGCCCTGGGGGTAGGGTCGCATGTTCACTCAGTGTCTGTCCACGGCACTTCAGAAGCAGTGTTAACCCTGGCTATGCCGCTAGCATTCTCGCCTCTGAGTCAGAAGGTTACTTCGAGTCTACAGCACAGAAACAGTGCTCCCTCAGTACTGCCCCTCTTACAGTGCGGCGCTCCCTCAGTACTGCCCCTCCCACAGTGCGGCGCTCCCTCAGTACCGCCCCTCCCACAGTGCAGCGCTCCCTCAGTACTGCCCCTCCGACAGTGCAGCGCTCCCTCAGTACTGCCCCTCCGACAGTGCAGCGCTCCCTCAGTACTGCCCCTCCGACAGTGCGGCGCTCCCTCAGTACTGCCCCTCCGACCGTGCAGCGCTCCCTCAGTACTGCCCCTCCGACAGTGCGGCGCTCCCTCAGTACTGCCCCTCCGACAGTGCGGCGCTCCCTCAGTACCGCCCCTCCGACAGTGCGGCGCTCCCTCAGTACTGCCCCTCCGACAGTGCGGCGCTCCCTCAGTACCGCCCCTCCGACAGTGCGGCGCTCCTTCAGTACTGCCCCTCCGACAGTGCAGCGCTCCTTCAGTACTGCCCCTCTGACAGTGCGGCACTCCCTCAGTACTGCCCCTCCGACAGTGCGGCGCTCCTTCAGTACTGCCCCTCTGACAGTGCAGCGCTCCCTCAGTACTGCCCCTCCGACAGTGCGGCGCTCCCTCAGTACTGTTCCTCCGACAGTGCGGCGCTCCCTCAGTACTGCCCCTCCGACAGTGCGGCGCTCCCTCAGTACTGCCCCTCCGACAGTGCGGCGCTCCCTCAGTACTGCCCCTCCGACAGTGCAGCGCTCCCTCAGTACTGCCCCCCCGACAGTGCAGCGCTCCCTCAGTACTGCCCCTCCGACAGTGCGGCGCTCCCTCAGTACTGCCCCCCCGACAGTGCGGCGCTCCCTCAGTACTGCCCCTCCGACAGTGCGGCGCTCCCTCAGTACTGCCCCTCCGACAGTGCGGCGCTCCCTCAGTACTGCCCCTCCGACAGTGCGGCGCTCCCTCAGTACTGTTCCTCCGACAGTGCGGCGCTCCCTCAGTACTACCCCCCCGACAGTGCAGCGCTCCCTCAGGACTGACACTGGGAGTGTCGGCCTGGATTAGGGGCTCAAATCTGATGAGTGCAACTCAAACCCATGACCTACTGTCTCAGAGGTCAGAGTGCAACCGCTGAGGAGCCTCCGGCCTACTCGCTCTCTGACCTGATCTCGCTCCTGGTCGAACCGTGTAAGCCCCACACCCCACCCCCGCCCCCGCCGGTCCCCCCTAGTCACGTGACAGCCATCCCACACATGTGCAACAAGTGTTTGTGAAGAAGCGTTGGAGCAATTAGCTCACTCATCGGCCTGTTCAGTAATCTCTGCTCACTCTCTCGTTTAAGGGCCCGGCTTGTAAACAGCCTTTCCTTTGCCCCAAGAGGGGCAGGAGTGCAGGTTAGGAGCCTGTCACCAGCTCATTAAGCCGTCCCTGCCCGTGTGCGTTGGCTGCTAAGCAACCAGCTTCTCAGCTGGCGAGCTGAACAACTCACTCACGGCAAAAACAAGCTCTGGTTACAGAGAGGCCTGCGACTACAGCACTGCAGGAGAAGAGGGAGAGCGCGAGAGAGAGAGAGAGAGAGGGAGGGG
>JASTWF010000886.1:0-167206 GCA_030390025.1 Squalus acanthias | reverse complement strand
TCTATATAAACCCCCGAACCCCTCGATTAGATTCCAGCCTGTAACTCACTCGGGTATCTGTTATTCTATATATAAACCCCGAACCCCTCGATTAGATTCCAGCCTGTAACTCACTCCGGGTATCTGTTATTCTATATATAAACCCCCCGAACCCCTCGATTAGATTCCAGCCTGTAACTCACTCCGGGTATCTGTTATTTATATATAACCCCCGAACCCTCGATTAGATTCCAGCCTGTAACTCACTCCTGGGTATCTGTTATTCTATATAAACCCCCCAAACCCTCGATTAGATTCCAGCCTGTAACTCACTCCCGGGTATCTGTTATTCTATATATAAACCCCCGAACCCCTCGATTAGATTCCAGCCTGTAACTCACTCCGGGTATCTGTTATTCTATATATAAACCCCCGAACCCTCGATTAGATTCCAGCCTGTAACTCACTCCGGGTATCTGTTATTCTATATTAACCCCCCAAACCCTCGATTAGATTCCAGCCTGTAACTCACTCCCGGGTATCTGTTATTCTATATAAAACCCCCGAAACCCCTCGATTAGATTCCAGCCTGTAACTCACTCCGAGGTATCTGTTATTCTATATATAAACCCCCGAACCCTCGATTAGATTCCAGCCTGTAACTCACTCCCGGGTATCTGTTATTCTATATATAAACCCACGAACCCTCGATTAGATTCCAGCCTGTAACTCACTGGGTATCTGTTATTCTATATATAAAACCCCCGAACCCCTCGATTAGATTCCAGCCTGTAAACTCTCCCGGGTATCTGTTATTCTATATATAAACCCCCGAACCCCTCGATTAGATTCCAGCCTGTAATCACTCCCGGGTATCTGTTATTCTATATATAAACCCCAACCCCTCGATTAGATTCCAGCCTGTAACTCACTCCGGGTATCTGTTATTCTATATAAACCCCCGAACCCCTCGATTAGATTCCAGCCTGTAACTCACTCCGGGTATCTGTTATTCTATATATAAACCCCCGAACCCCTCGATTAGATTCCAGCCTGTAACTCACTCCCGGGTATCTGTTATTCTATATATAAACCCCCGAACCCCTCGATTAGATTCCAGCCTGTAACTCACTCCGGGTATCTGTTATTCTATATAAAAACCCCCAACCCTCGATTAGATTCCAGCCTGTAACTCACTCCGGGTATCTGTTATTCTATATATAAACCCCCGAACCCTCGATTAGATTCCAGCCTGTAACTCACTCCCGGGTATCTGTTATTCTATATATAAACCCCCGAACCCCTCGATTAGATTCCAGCCTGTAACTCACTCCCGGGTATCTGTTATTCTATATATAAACCCCCCGAACCCCTCGATTAGATTCCAGCCTGTAACTCACTCCCGGGTATCTGTTATTCTATATATAAACCCCCCGAACCCCTCGATTAGATTCCAGCCTGTAACTCACTCCGGGTATCTGTTATTCTATATATAAACCCACCGAACCCTCGATTAGATTCCAGCCTGTAACTCACTCCCGGGTATCTGTTATTTATATATAAAACCCCGAAACCCTCGATTAGATTCCAGCCTGTAACTCACTCCGGGTATCTGTTTTCTATATATAAACCCCCGAACCCTCGATTAGATTCCAGCCTGTATCTCACCCGGGTATCTGTTATTCTATATAAACCCCCCGAACCCCTCGATTAGATTCCAGCCTGTAACTCACTCCCGGGTATCTGTTATTCTATATATAAACACCCCGAAACCCTCGATTAGATTCCAGCCTGTAACTCACTCCGGGTATCTGTTATTCTATATATAAACCCCCGAACCCCTCGATTAGATTCCAGCCTGTAACTCACTCCCGGGTATCTGTTATTCTATATATAAACCCCGAACCCCTCGATTAGATTCCAGCCTGTAACTCACTCCCGGGTATCTGTTATTCTATATATAAACCACCGAACCCTCGATTAGATTCCAGCCTGTAACTCACTCCCGGGTATCTGTTATTCTATATATAAACCCCCGAACCCCTCGATTAGATTCCAGCCTGTAACTCACTCCTGGGTATCTGTTATTCTATATATAAACCCCCCGAACCCCCGATTAGATTCCAGCCTGTAACTCACTCCGGGTATCTGTTATTCTATATATAAACCCCCGAACCCCTCGATTAGATTCCAGCCTGTAACTCACTCCCGGGTATCTGTTATTCTATATATAAACCCCGAACCCCTCGATTAGATTCCAGCCTGTAACTCACTCCGGGTATCTGTTATTCTATATATAAACCCCCCGAACCCTCGATTAGATTCCAGCCTGTAACTCACTCCGGGTATCTGTTATTCTATATAAACCCCCGAACCCCTCGATTAGATTCCAGCCTGTAACTCACTCCCGGGTATCTGTTATTCTATATATAAACCCCGAACCCCTCGATTAGATTCCAGCCTGTAACTCACTCCCGGGTATCTGTTATTTATATATAAACCCCTGAACCCTCGATTAGATTCCAGCCTGTAACTCACTCCCGGGTATCTGTTATTCTATATATAAACCCCGAAACCTCGATTAGATTCCAGCCTGTAACTCACTCCGGGTATCTGTTATTCTATATATAAACCCCCGAACCCTCGATTAGATTCCAGCCTGTAACTCACTCCCGGGTATCTGTTATTCTATATATAAACCCCGAACCCCTCGATTAGATTCCAGCCTGTAACTCACTCCGGGGTATCTGTTATTCTATATATAAACCCCGAACCCTCGATTAGATTCCAGCCTGTAACTCACTCCTGGGTATCTGTTATTCTATATAAAAACCCCAAACCCCTCGATTAGATTCCAGCCTGTAACTCACTCCCGGGTATCTGTTATTCTATATATAAACCCCCGAAACCCTCGATTAGATTCCAGCCTGTAACTCACTCCGGGTATGTTATTCTATATATAAACCCCGAACCCTCGATTAGATTCCAGCCTGTAACTCACTCCTGGGTATCTGTTATTCTATATATAAACCCCCGAACCCTCGATTAGATTCCAGCCTGTAACTCACTCCGGTATCTGTTATTCTATATATAAACCCCCGAACCCCTCGATTAGATTCCAGCCTGTAACTCACTCCGGGTATCTGTTATTCTATATATAAAACCCCCGAACCCCTCGATTAGATTCCAGCCTGTAACTCACTCCGGGTATCTGTTATTTTATATAAACCCGAACCCCTCGATTAGATTCCAGCCTGTAACTCACTCCGGGTATCTGTTATTCTATATATAAACCCCCGAACCTCGATTAGATTCCAGCCTGTAACTCACTCCCGGGTATCTGTTATTCTATATATAAAACCCCCGAAACCCTCGATTAGATTCCAGCCTGTAACTCACTCCCGGGTATCTGTTATTCTATATATAAACACCCCGAACCCTCGATTAGATTCCAGCCTGTAACTCACTCCCGGGTATCTGTTATTCTATATATAAACCCCGAACCCCTCGATTAGATTCCAGCCTGTAACTCACTCCTGGGTATCTGTTATTCTATATATAAACCCCCGAACCCCTCGATTAGATTCCAGCCTGTAACTCACTCCTGGGTATCTGTTATTCTATATATAAACCCCCGAACCCCTCGATTAGATTCCAGCCTGTAACTCACTCCCGGGTATCTGTTATTCTATATATAAACCCCGAAACCCTCGATTAGATTCCAGCCTGTAACTCACTCCCGGGTATCTGTTATTCTATATATAAACCCCGAACCCCTCGATTAGATTCCAGCCTGTAACTCACTCCCGGTATCTGTTATTCTATATATAAACCCCCCCAAAACCCTCGATTAGATTCCAGCCTGTAACTCACTCCCGGGTATCTGTTATTCTCTATATAAAACACCCCGAACCCCTCGATTAGATTCAGCCTGTAACTCACTCCGGGTATCTGTTATTCTATATATAACCCCCGGAACCCTCGATTAGATTCCAGCCTGTAACTCACTCCGGGTATCTGTTATTCTATTATAAACCCCCAAACCCTCGATTAGATTCCAGCCTGTAACTCACTCCGGGTATCTGTTATTCTATATATAAACCCCGACCCCTCGATTAGATTCCAGCCTGTAACTCACTCCGGGTATCTGTTATTCTATATAAAACCACCCGAACCCTCGATTAGATTCCAGCCTGTAACTCACTCCGGGTATCTGTTATTCTTATATAAACCCGAACCCCTCGATTAGATTCCAGCCTGTAACTCACTCCCGGGTATCTGTTATTCTATATATAAACCCCCGAACCCCTCGATTAGATTCCAGCCTGTAACTCACTCCCGGGTATCTGTTATTCTATATATAAACCCCCGAACCCCTCGATTAGATTCCAGCCTGTAACTCACTCCGGGTATCTGTTATTCTATATATAACCCCCGAACCCCTCGATTAGATTCCAGCCTGTAACTCACTCCGGGTATCTGTTATTCTATATAAAACCCCGAACCCTCGATTAGATTCCAGCCTGTAACTCACTCCCGGGTATCTGTTATTCTATATATAAACCCCGAACCCCTCGATTAGATTCCAGCCTGTAACTCACTCCGGGTATCTGTTATTCTATATATAAAACCCCGAACCCCTCGATTAGATTCCAGCCTGTAACTCACTCCCGGGTATCTGTTATTCTATATATAAACCCCCGAAACCCTCGATTAGATTCCAGCCTGTAACTCACTCCGGGTATCTGTTATTCTATATATAAACCCCCGAACCCTCGATTAGATTCCAGCCTGTAACTCACTCCCGGGTATCTGTTATTCTATTTATAACCCCGAACCCCTCGATTAGATTCCAGCCTGTAACTCACTCCGGGTATCTGTTATTCTATATATAAACCCCCGAACCCTCGATTAGATTCCAGCCTGTAACTCACTCCGGGTATCTGTTATTCTTATATAAACCCCCGAACCCCTCGATTAGATTCCAGCCTGTAACTCACTCCCGGGTATCTGTTATTCTATATATAAACCCCGAAACCTCGATTAGATTCCAGCCTGTAACTCACTCCCGGGTATCTGTTATTCTATATATAAACCCCGAACCCCTCGATTAGATTCCAGCCTGTAACTCACTCCCGGGTATCTGTTATTCTATATAAACCCCCGAACCCTCGATTAGATTCCAGCCTGTAACTCACTCCGGGTATCTGTTATTCTATATATAAACCCCCCCGAACTCGATTAGATTCCAGCCTGTAACTCACTCCCGGGTATCTGTTATTCTATGTTAACCCCCCGAACCCCTCGATTAGATTCCAGCCTGTAACTCACTCCCGGGTATCTGTATTTCTATATATAAACCCGAACCCCTCGATTAGGTTCCAGCCTGTAAATCACTCCTGGGTATCTGTTATTCTATTAAACCCCCGAACCCCTCGATTAGATTCCAGCCTGTAACTCACTCCCGGGTATCTGTTATTCTATATATAAACCCCCCGAACCCCTCGATTAGATTCCAGCCTGTAACTCACTCCCGGGTATCTGTTATTCTATATATAAAACCCCCGAACCCTCGATTAGATTCCAGCCTGTAACTCACTCCCGGGTATCAGATATTCTATATATAAACACCCCGAATCCTCGATTAGATTCAAGCCTGTAACTCACTCCCGGGTATCTGTTATTCTATATATATAAACACACCGAACCCCTCGATTAGATTCCAGC
Source organism: Squalus acanthias (assembly GCA_030390025.1). Classification (NCBI taxonomy): domain Eukaryota; kingdom Metazoa; phylum Chordata; class Chondrichthyes; order Squaliformes; family Squalidae; genus Squalus; species Squalus acanthias. Next base: position 161,500 of record JASTWF010000886.1, on the reverse strand, counting down.
CTGTAACTCACTCCCGGGTATCTGTTATTCTATATATAAACCCCCGAACACCTCGATTAGATTCCAGCCTGTAACTCACTCCCGGGTATCTGTTATTCTATATAAAAACTTCCCAAACGCCTCGATTAGATTCCAGCCTGTAACTCACTCCGGGTATCTGTTATTCTATATATAAACCCCCCGAACCCCTCGATTAGATTCCAGCCTGTAACTCACTCCCGGGTATCTGTTATTCTATATAAACCCCCGAACCCTCGATTAGATTCCAGCCTGTAACTCACTCCCGGGTATCTGTTATTCTATATATAAACCCCCGAACACCTCGATTAGATTCCAGCCTGTAACTCACTCCCGGGTATCAGTTATTCTATATATAAACCCCCGAACCCCTCGATTAGATTCCAGCCTGTAACTCACTCCCGGGTATCTGTTATTCTATATATAAACCCCCCGAAACCCTCGATTAGATTCCAGCCTGTAACTCACTCCGGGTATCTGTTATTCTATATATAAACCACCGAACCCTCGATTAGATTCCAGCCTGTAACTCACTCCCGGGTATCTGTTATTCTATATATAAACCCCCGAACCCTCGATTAGATTCCAGCCTGTAACTCACTCCGGGTATCTGTTATTCTATATATAAACCCCCCGAACCCCTCGATTAGATTCCAGCCTGTAACTCACTCCGGGTATCTGTTATTCTATATATAAACCCCCGAACCCCTCGATTAGATTCCAGCCTGTAACTCACTCCGGGTATCTGTTATTCTATATATAAACCCCCGAACCCCTCGATTAGATTCCAGCCTGTAACTCACTCCGGGTATCTGTTATTCTATATATAAACCCCCCGAACCCTCGATTAGATTCCAGCCTGTAACTCACTCCGGGTATCTGTTATTCTATATAAAACCCCGAAACCCTCGATTAGATTCCAGCCTGTAACTCACTCCCGGGTATCTGTTATTCTATATATAAAACACCCGAACCCCTCGATTAGATTCCAGCCTGTAACTCACTCCGGGTATCTGTTATTCTATATATAAACCCCCCGAACCCCTCGATTAGATTCCAGCCTGTAACTCACTCCGGGTATCTGTTATTCTATATATAAACCCGAACCCCTCGATTAGATTCCAGCCTGTAACTCACTCCCGGGTATCTGTTATTCTATATATAAACCCCCGAACCCCTCGATTAGATTCCAGCCTGTAACTCACTCCGGGTATCTGTTATTCTATATATAAACCCCCGAACCCCTCGATTAGATTCCAGCCTGTAACTCACTCCCGGGTATCTGTTATTCTATATAACCCCCCGAACCCCTCGATTAGATTCCAGCCTGTAACTCACTCCGGGTATCTGTTATTCTATATATAAACCCCCGAAACCCTCGATTAGATTCCAGCCTGTAACTCACTCCGGGTATCTGTTATTCTATATAAACCCCACCCGAACTCGATTAGATTCCAGCCTGTAACTCACTCCGGGTATCTGTTATTCTATATATAAACCCCCCGAACCCTCGATTAGATTCCAGCCTGTAACTCACTCCGGGTATCTGTTATTCTATATATAAACCCCCGAACCCCTCGATTAGATTCCAGCCTGTAACTCACTCCGGGTATCTGTTATTCTATATATAAACCCCCCGAACCCCTCGATTAGATTCCAGCCTGTAACTCACTCCCGGGTATCGTTATTCTATATATAAACCCCGAACCCTCGATTAGATTCCAGCCTGTAACTCACTCCCGGGTATCTGTTATTCTATATATAACCCCCCGAACCCCCGATTAGATTCCAGCCTGTAACTCACTCCCGGGTATCTGTTATTCTATATATAACCCCCGAACCCTCGATTAGATTCCAGCCTGTAACTCACTCCCGGGTATCTGTTATTCTATATATAAAACCCCGAACCCTCGATTAGATTCCAGCCTGTAACTCACTCCGGGTATCTGTTATTCTATATATAAACCCCCCGAACCCCTCGATTAGATTCCAGCCTGTAACTCACTCCCGGGTATCTGTTATTCTATATATAAACCCCCCGAACCCTCGATTAGATTCCAGCCTGTAACTCACTCCCGGGTATCTGTTATTCTATATATAAACCCCCGAAACCCTCGATTAGATTCCAGCCTGTAACTCACTCCGGGTATCTGTTATTCTATATATAAACCCCCGAACCCCTCGATTAGATTCCAGCCTGTAACTCACTCCGGGTATCTGTTATTCTATATATAAACCCCCGAAACCTCGATTAGATTCCAGCCTGTAACTCACTCCGGGTATCTGTTATTCTATATATAAACCCCGAACCCCTCGATTAGATTCCAGAATGTAACTCACTCCCGGGTATCTGTTATTTTATATATAAACCCCGAACCCCTCGATTAGATTCCAGCCTGTAACTCACTCCGGGTATCTGTTATTCTATATATAACCCCCGAACCCTCGATTAGATTCCAGCCTGTAACTCACTCCGGGTATCTGTTATTCTATATATCCCCAACCCCTCGATTAGATTCAGCCTGTAACTCACTCCGGGTATCTGTTATTCTATATATAAAACCCCCGAACCCTCGATTAGATTCCAGCCTGTAACTCACTCCCGGGTATCTGTTATTCTATATATAAACCCCCCGAACCCCTCGATTAGATTCCAGCCTGTGTAACTCACTCCGGGTATCTGTTATTCTATATATAAACCCCCGAAACCCCTCGATTAGATTCCAGCCTGTAACTCACTCCCGGGTATCTGTTATTCTATATATAAACCCCCGAACCTCGATTAGATTCCAGCCTGTAACTCACTCCGGGTATCTGTTATTCTATATATAACCCCCCGAACCTCGATTAGATTCCAGCCTGTAACTCACTCCGGGTATCTGTTATTCTATATATAAACCCCGAACCCTCGATTAGATTCCAGCCTGTAACTCACTCCCGGGTATCTGTTATTCTATATATAAACCCGAACCCCTCGATTAGATTCCAGCCTGTAACTCACTCCCGGGTATCTGTTATTCTATATATAAACCCCGAACCCCTCGATTAGATTCCAGCCTGTAACTCACTCCCGGGTATTGTTATTCTATATAAAACCCCCGAACCCTCGATTAGATTCCAGCCTGTAACTCACTCCCGGGTATCCGTTATTCTATATATAACCCCGAACCCCTCGATTAGATTCCAGCCTGTAACTCACTCCGGGTATCTGTTATTCTATATATAACCACCCCCGAACCCTCGATTAGATTCCAGCCTGTAACTCACTCCGGGTATCTGTTATTCTATATATAAAACCCCCGAACCCCTCGATTAGATTCCAGCCTGTAACTCTCCCGGGTATCTGTTATTCTATATAAACCCCCCAAACCCTCGATTAGATTCCAGCCTGTAACTCACTCCCGGGTATCTGTTCTTCTATATATAAACCCCCCGAACCCTCGATTAGATTCCAGCCTGTAACTCACTTCCGGGTATCTGTTATTCTATATATAAACCCCCGAACCCTCGACCCCTCGATTAGATTCCAGCCTGTAACTCACTCCGGGTATCTGTTATTCTATATATAAACCCCCCGAACCCTCGATTAGATTCCAGCCTGTAACTCACTCCCGGGTATCTGTTATTCTATATATAAATCCCCCCGAACCCCTCGATTAGATTCCAGCCTGTAACTCACTCCCGGGTATCTGTTATTCTATATATAAACCCCCCGACCCCTCGATTAGATTCCAGCCTGTAACTCACTCCCGGGTATCTGTTATTCTATATATAAACCCCCGAACCCCTCGATTAGATTCCAGCCTGTAACTCACTCCCGGGTATTGTTATTCTATATATAAACCCCCGAACCCTCGATTAGATTCCAGCCTGTAACTCACTCCCGGGTATCTGTTATTCTATATATAAACCCCCCGAACCCTCGATTAGATTCCAGCCTGTAACTCACTCCGGGTATTGTTATTCTATATATAACCCCCGAACCCCTCGATTAGATTCCAGCCTGTAACTCACTCCGGGTATCTGTTATTCTATATATAAACCCCCGAACCCCTCGATTAGATTCCAGCCTGTAACTCACTCCGGGTATCTGTTATTCTATATATAAACCCCCCAAACCCTCGATTAGATTCCAGCCTGTAACTCACTCCGGGTATCTGTTATTCTATATATAAACCCCCGAACCCTCGATTAGATTCCAGCCTGTAACTCACTCCCGGGTATCTGTTATTCTATATAAACCCCCCGAACCCTCGATTAGATTCCAGCCTGTAACTCACTCCCGGGTATCTGTTATTCTATATATAAACCCCCCGAACCCTCGATTAGATTCCAGCCTGTAACTCACTCCGGGTATCTGTTATTCTATATATAAACCCCCGAACCCCTCGATTAGATTCCAGCCTGTAACTCACTCCCGGGTATCTGTTATTCTATATATAAACCCCCGAACCCCTCGATTAGATTCCAGCCTGTAACTCTCCCGGGTCTGTTATTCTATATATAAACCCCCGAACCTCGATTAGATTCCAGCCTGTAACTCACTCCGGGTATCTGTTATTCTATATAAACCCCCCGAACCACTCGATTAGATTCCAGCCTGTAACTCACTCCCGGGTATCTGTTATTCTATATATAAACCCCCGAACCCCTCGATTAGATTCCAGCCTGTAACTCACTCCCGGGTATCTGTTATTCTATATAAACCCCCGAACCCCTCGATTAGATTCCAGCCTGTAACTCACTCCCGGGTATCTGTTATTCTATATTAAAACCCCCCGACCCCTCGATTAGATTCCAGCCTGTAACTCACTCCCGGGTATCTGTTATTCTATATATAAACCCCCGAAACCCTCGATTAGATTCCAGCCTGTAACTCACTCCTGGGTATCTGTTATTCTATTAAACCGCCGAACCACTCGATTAGATTCCATTCAGTAACTAACTCCTGGGTATCTGTTATTCTATATATAACCCCCGAAACCCTCGATTAGATTCCAGCCTGTAACTCACTCCCGGGTATCTGTTATTCTATATATAAACCCCGAACCCCTCGATTAGATTCCAGCCTGTAACTCACTCCGGGTATCTGTTATTCTATATATAAACCCCCCGAACCCCTCGATTAGATTCCAGCCTGTAACTCACTCCGGGTATCTGTTATTCTATATATAAACCCCGAACCCTCGATTAGATTCCAGCCTGTAACTCACTCCCGGGTATCTGTTATTCTATATATAAACCCCCGAACCCCTCGATTAGATTCCAGCCTGTAACTCACTCCCGGGTATCTGTTATTCTATATATAAACCCCCGAACCCTCGATTAGATTCCAGCCTGTAACTCACTCCGGGTATCTGTTATTCTATATATAAACCCCCGAAACCCTCGATTAGATTCCAGCTGTAACTCACTCCGGGTATCTGTTATTCTATATATAAAACCCCGAACCCTCGATTAGATTCCAGCCTGTAACTCACTCCCGGGTATCTGTTATTCTATATATAAACCCCCGAACCCTCGATTAGATTCCAGCCTGTAACTCACTCCGGGTATCTGTTATTCTATATATAAACCCCGAACCCCTCGATTAGATTCCAGCCTGTAACTCACTCCCGGGTATCTGTTATTCTATATATAAACCCCCGAACCCCTCGATTAGATTCCAGCCTGTAACTCACTCCCGGGTATCTGTTATTCTTATATAAACCCCCCGAACCCCTCGATTAGATTCCAGCCTGTAACTCACTCCGGGTATCTGTTATTCTATATATAAACCCCCCGAACCCCTCGATTAGATTCCAGCCTGTAACTCACTCCCGGGTGTCTGTTATTCTATATATAACCCCCGAACCTCGATTAGATTCCAGCCTGTAACTCACTCCCGGGTATCTGTTATTCTATATATAAACCCCCGAACCCCTCGATTAGATTCCAGCCTGTAACTCACTCCCGGGTATCTGTTATTCTATATATAAACCCCCGAACCCCTCGATTAGATTCCAGCCTGTAACTCACTCCCGGGTATCTGTTATTCTATATATAAACCCCCGAACCCCTCGATTAGATTCCAGCCTGTAACTCACTCCCGGGTATCTGTTATTCTATATATAAACCCCCCGAACCCCTCGATTAGATTCCAGCCTGTAACTCACTCCCGGGTATCTGTTATTCTATATATAAACCCCCGAACCCCTCGATTAGATTCCAGCCTGTAACTCACTCCGGGTATCTGTTATTTCTATATAAACCCCCGAACCCCTCGATTAGATTCCAGCCTGTAACTCACTCCGGGTATCTGTTATTCTATATAAACCCCCCGAACCCCTCGATTAGATTCCAGCCTGTAACTCACTCCCGGGTATCTGTTATTCTATATATAAACCCCCGAACCCCTCGATTAGATTCCAGCCTGTAACTCACTCCGGGTATCTGTTATTCTATATATAACCCCCCGAACCCTCGATTAGATTCCAGCCTGTAACTCACTCCGGGTATCTGTTATTCTATATATAAACCCCCGAACCCCTCGATTAGATTCCAGCCTGTAACTCACTCCCGGGTATCTGTTATTCTATATATAAACCCCCCGAACCCCTCGATTAGATTCCAGCCTGTAACTCACTCCGGGTATCTGTTATTCTATATATAAAACCCCCGAACCCTCGATTAGATTCCAGCCTGTAACTCACTCCCGGGTATCTGTTATTCTATATATAAACCCCCGACCCCTCGATTAGATTCCAGCCTGTAACTCACTCCCGGGTATCTGTTATTCTATATATAAACCCCCCGAACCCCTCGATTAGATTCCAGCCTGTAACTCACTCCGGGTATCTGTTATTCTATATATAAACCCCCGAACCCTCGATTAGATTCCAGCCTGTAACTCACTCCCGGGTATCTGTTATTCTATATATAAACCCCCGAACCCTCGATTAGATTCCAGCCTGTAACTCACTCCCGGGTATCTGTTATTCTATATATAAACCCCCCGAACCCCTCGATTAGATTCCAGCCTGTAACTCACTCCCGGGTATCTGTTATTCTATATATAAACCCCCGAACCCCTCGATTAGATTCCAGCCTGTAACTCACTCCGGGTATCTGTTATTCTATATATAAACCCCCGAACCCCTCGATTAGATTCCAGCCTGTAACTCACTCCCGGGTATCTGTTATTCTATATATAACCCCCCGAACCCTCGATTAGATTCCAGCCTGTAACTCACTCCCGGGTATCTGTTATTCTATATATAAAACCCCCGAACCCCTCGATTAGATTCCAGCCTGTAACTCACTCCCGGGTATCTGTTATTCTATATATAAACCCCCCGAACCCCTCGATTAGATTCCAGCCTGTAACTCACTCCCGGGTATCTGTTATTCTATATATAAACCCCCGAACCCTCGATTAGATTCCAGCCTGTAACTCACTCCCGGGTATCTGTTATTCTATATATAAACCCCCGAACCCTCGATTAGATTCCAGCCTGTAACTCACTCCCGGGTATCTGTTATTCTATATATAAACCCCCGAACCCCTCGATTAGATTCCAGCCTGTAACTCACTCCCGGGTATCTGTTATTCTATATATAAACCCCCCGAACCCCTCGATTAGATTCCAGCCTGTAACTCACTCCCGGGTATCTGTTATTCTATATATAAACCCCCGAACCCCTCGATTAGATTCCAGCCTGTAACTCACTCCCGGGTATCTGTTATTCTATATATAAACCCCCGAACCCTCGATTAGATTCCAGCCTGTAACTCACTCCGGGTATCTGTTATTCTATATATAAACCCCCGAACCCCTCGATTAGATTCCAGCCTGTAACTCACTCCGGGTATCTGTTATTCTATATATAAACCCCCGAACCCCTCGATTAGATTCCAGCCTGTAACTCACTCCCGGGTATCTGTTATTCTATATATAAACCCCCGAACCCTCGATTAGATTCCAGCCTGTAACTCACTCCCGGGTATCTGTTATTCTATATATAAACCCCCCGAACCCCTCGATTAGATTCCAGCCTGTAACTCACTCCGGGTATCTGTTATTCTATATATAAACCCCCGAACCCTCGATTAGATTCCAGCCTGTAACTCACTCCCGGGTATCTGTTATTCTATATATAAACCCCCGAACCCCTCGATTAGATTCCAGCCTGTAACTCACTCCCGGGTATCTGTTATTCTATATATAAACCCCCCGAACCCTCGATTAGATTCCAGCCTGTAACTCACTCCGGGTATCTGTTATTCTATATAAACCCCCAAACCCCTCGATTAGATTCCAGCCTGTAACTCACTCCCGGGTATCTGTTATTCTATATATAAACCCCCGAAACCCTCGATTAGATTCCAGCCTGTAACTCACTCCCGGGTATCTGTTATTCTATATATAAACCCCCCGAACCCCTCGATTAGATTCCAGCCTGTAACTCACTCCCGGGTATCTGTTATTCTATATATAAACCCCCGAACCCCTCGATTAGATTCCAGCCTGTAACTCACTCCGGGTATCTGTTATTCTATATAAACCCCCCGAACCCCTCGATTAGATTCCAGCCTGTAACTCACTCCGGGTATCTGTTATTCTATATATAAACCCCCGAACCCCTCGATTAGATTCCAGCCTGTAACTCACTCCGGGTATCTGTTATTCTATATATAAACCCCCGAACCCCTCGATTAGATTCCAGCCTGTAACTCACTCCGGGTATCTGTTATTCTATATATAAAACCCCCGAACCCTCGATTAGATTCCAGCCTGTAACTCACTCCCGGGTATCTGTTATTCTATATATAAACCCCCCGAACCCTCGATTAGATTCCAGCCTGTAACTCACTCCCGGGTATCTGTTATTCTATATATAAACCCCCGAACCCCTCGATTAGATTCCAGCCTGTAACTCACTCCCGGGTATCTGTTATTCTATATATAAACCCCCCGAACCCCTCGATTAGATTCCAGCCTGTAACTCACTCCCGGGTATCTGTTATTCTATATATAAACCCCCCGAACCCCTCGATTAGATTCCAGCCTGTAACTCACTCCGGGTATCTGTTATTCTATATATAAACCCCCGAACCCCTCGATTAGATTCCAGCCTGTAACTCACTCCCGGGTATCTGTTATTCTATATATAAACCCCCGAACCCCTCGATTAGATTCCAGCCTGTAACTCACTCCCGGGTATCTGTTATTCTATATATAAACCCCCCGAACCCTCGATTAGATTCCAGCCTGTAACTCACTCCGGGTATCTGTTATTCTATATATAAACCCCCCGAACCCCTCGATTAGATTCCAGCCTGTAACTCACTCCCGGGTATCTGTTATTCTATATATAAACCCCCGAACCCCTCGATTAGATTCCAGCCTGTAACTCACTCCCGGGTATCTGTTATTCTATATATAAACCCCCCGAACCCTCGATTAGATTCCAGCCTGTAACTCACTCCCGGGTATCTGTTATTCTATATATAAACCCCCCGAACCCCTCGATTAGATTCCAGCCTGTAACTCACTCCGGGTATCTGTTATTCTATATATAAACCCCCCGAACCCCTCGATTAGATTCCAGCCTGTAACTCACTCCCGGGTATCTGTTATTCTATATATAAACCCCCGAACCCCTCGATTAGATTCCAGCCTGTAACTCACTCCCGGGTATCTGTTATTCTATATATAAACCCCCGAACCCCTCGATTAGATTCCAGCCTGTAACTCACTCCCGGGTATCTGTTATTCTATATATAAACCCCCGAACCCCTCGATTAGATTCCAGCCTGTAACTCACTCCCGGGTATCTGTTATTCTATATATAAACCCCCGAACCCCTCGATTAGATTCCAGCCTGTAACTCACTCCGGGTATCTGTTATTCTATATATAAAACCCCCGAACCCCTCGATTAGATTCCAGCCTGTAACTCACTCCCGGGTATCTGTTATTCTATATATAAACCCCCGAACCCCTCGATTAGATTCCAGCCTGTAACTCACTCCCGGGTATCTGTTATTCTATATATAACCCCCCGAACCCCTCGATTAGATTCCAGCCTGTAACTCACTCCCGGGTATCTGTTATTCTATATATAAACCCCCGAACCCCTCGATTAGATTCCAGCCTGTAACTCACTCCCGGGTATCTGTTATTCTATATATAAACCCCGAACCCCTCGATTAGATTCCAGCCTGTAACTCACTCCCGGGTATCTGTTATTCTATATATAAACCCCCCGAACCCCTCGATTAGATTCCAGCCTGTAACTCACTCCCGGGTATCTGTTATTCTATATAAACCCCCCGAACCCCTCGATTAGATTCCAGCCTGTAACTCACTCCCGGGTATCTGTTATTCTATATATAAAACCCCCGAACCCCTCGATTAGATTCCAGCCTGTAACTCACTCCCGGGTATCTGTTATTCTATATATAAACCCCCCGAACCCCTCGATTAGATTCCAGCCTGTAACTCACTCCCGGGTATCTGTTATTCTATATATAAACCCCCCGAACCCCTCGATTAGATTCCAGCCTGTAACTCACTCCCGGGTATCTGTTATTCTATATATAAACCCCCGAACCCCTCGATTAGATTCCAGCCTGTAACTCACTCCCGGGTATCTGTTATTCTATATAAAACCCCCGAACCCCTCGATTAGATTCCAGCCTGTAACTCACTCCGGGTATCTGTTATTCTATATATAAACCCCCCGAACCCTCGATTAGATTCCAGCCTGTAACTCACTCCCGGGTATCTGTTATTCTATATATAAACCCCCCGAACCCCTCGATTAGATTCCAGCCTGTAACTCACTCCCGGGTATCTGTTATTCTATATATAAACCCCCCGAACCCCTCGATTAGATTCCAGCCTGTAACTCACTCCCGGGTATCTGTTATTCTATATATAACCCCCCGAACCCCTCGATTAGATTCCAGCCTGTAACTCACTCCCGGGTATCTGTTATTCTATATATAAACCCCCCGAACCCCTCGATTAGATTCCAGCCTGTAACTCACTCCCGGGTATCTGTTATTCTATATATAAACCCCCCGAACCCCTCGATTAGATTCCAGCCTGTAACTCACTCCCGGGTATCTGTTATTCTATATATAAACCCCCCGAACCCCTCGATTAGATTCCAGCCTGTAACTCACTCCCGGGTATCTGTTATTCTATATATAAACCCCCGAACCCCTCGATTAGATTCCAGCCTGTAACTCACTCCCGGGTATCTGTTATTCTATATATAAACCCCCCGAACCCCTCGATTAGATTCCAGCCTGTAACTCACTCCCGGGTATCTGTTATTCTATATATAAACCCCCCGAACCCCTCGATTAGATTCCAGCCTGTAACTCACTCCCGGGTATCTGTTATTCTATATATAAACCCCCCGAACCCCTCGATTAGATTCCAGCCTGTAACTCACTCCCGGGTATCTGTTATTCTATATATAAACCCCCGAACCCCTCGATTAGATTCCAGCCTGTAACTCACTCCCGGGTATCTGTTATTCTATATATAAACCCCCCGAACCCCTCGATTAGATTCCAGCCTGTAACTCACTCCCGGGTATCTGTTATTCTATATATAAACCCCCCGAACCCCTCGATTAGATTCCAGCCTGTAACTCACTCCCGGGTATCTGTTATTCTATATATAAACCCCCGAACCCCTCGATTAGATTCCAGCCTGTAACTCACTCCCGGGTATCTGTTATTCTATATATAAACCCCCCGAACCCCTCGATTAGATTCCAGCCTGTAACTCACTCCCGGGTATCTGTTATTCTATATATAAACCCCCCGAACCCTCGATTAGATTCCAGCCTGTAACTCACTCCCGGGTATCTGTTATTCTATATATAAAACCCCCGAACCCCTCGATTAGATTCCAGCCTGTAACTCACTCCCGGGTATCTGTTATTCTATATATAAACCCCCCGAACCCCTCGATTAGATTCCAGCCTGTAACTCACTCCCGGGTATCTGTTATTCTATATAAACCCCCCGAACCCCTCGATTAGATTCCAGCCTGTAACTCACTCCCGGGTATCAGTTATTCTATATATAAACCCCCGAACCCCTCGATTAGATTCCAGCCTGTAACTCACTCCCGGGTATCTGTTATTCTATATATAAACCCCCGAACCCCTCGATTAGATTCCAGCCTGTAACTCACTCCCGGGTATCTGTTATTCTATATATAAACCCCCGAACCCTCGATTAGATTCCAGCCTGTAACTCACTCCGGGTATCTGTTATTCTATATATAAACCCCCCGAACCCCTCGATTAGATTCCAGCCTGTAACTCACTCCGGGTATCTGTTATTCTATATATAAACCCCCCGAACCCTCGATTAGATTCCAGCCTGTAACTCACTCCCGGGTATCTGTTATTCTATATATAAACCCCCGAACCCCTCGATTAGATTCCAGCCTGTAACTCACTCCCGGGTATCTGTTATTCTATATATAAACCCCCGAACCCCTCGATTAGATTCCAGCCTGTAACTCACTCCCGGGTATCTGTTATTCTATATAAACCCCCCGAACCCTCGATTAGATTCCAGCCTGTAACTCACTCCCGGGTATCAGTTATTCTATATATAAACCCCCGAACCCCTCGATTAGATTCCAGCCTGTAACTCACTCCCGGGTATCTGTTATTCTATATATAAACCCCCCGAACCCCTCGATTAGATTCCAGCCTGTAACTCACTCCCGGGTATCTGTTATTCTATATATAAACCCCCGAACCCCTCGATTAGATTCCAGCCTGTAACTCACTCCCGGGTATCTGTTATTCTATATATAAACCCCGAACCCCTCGATTAGATTCCAGCCTGTAACTCACTCCCGGGTATCTGTTATTCTATATATAAACCCCCCGAACCCCTCGATTAGATTCCAGCCTGTAACTCACTCCCGGGTATCTGTTATTCTATATATAAACCCCCCGAACCCCTCGATTAGATTCCAGCCTGTAACTCACTCCCGGGTATCTGTTATTCTATATATAAACCCCCGAACCCCTCGATTAGATTCCAGCCTGTAACTCACTCCCGGGTATCTGTTATTCTATATATAAACCCCCCGAACCCCTCGATTAGATTCCAGCCTGTAACTCACTCCCGGGTATCTGTTATTCTATATAAAACCCCCCGAACCCCTCGATTAGATTCCAGCCTGTAACTCACTCCCGGGTATCTGTTATTCTATATATAAACCCCCGAACCCCTCGATTAGATTCCAGCCTGTAACTCACTCCCGGGTATCTGTTATTCTATATATAAACCCCCGAACCCCTCGATTAGATTCCAGCCTGTAACTCACTCCCGGGTATCTGTTATTCTATATATAAACCCCCGAACCCCTCGATTAGATTCCAGCCTGTAACTCACTCCCGGGTATCTGTTATTCTATATATAAACCCCCGAACCCCTCGATTAGATTCCAGCCTGTAACTCACTCCCGGGTATCTGTTATTCTATATATAAACCCCCCGAACCCCTCGATTAGATTCCAGCCTGTAACTCACTCCCGGGTATCTGTTATTCTATATATAAACCCCCCGAACCCTCGATTAGATTCCAGCCTGTAACTCACTCCCGGGTATCTGTTATTCTATATATAAAACCCCCGAACCCCTCGATTAGATTCCAGCCTGTAACTCACTCCCGGGTATCTGTTATTCTATATATAACCCCCGAACCCCTCGATTAGATTCCAGCCTGTAACTCACTCCCGGGTATCTGTTATTCTATATATAAACCCCCCGAACCCCTCGATTAGATTCCAGCCTGTAACTCACTCCCGGGTATCTGTTATTCTATATATAAACCCCCCGAACCCCTCGATTAGATTCCAGCCTGTAACTCACTCCCGGGTATCTGTTATTCTATATATAAACCCCCGAACCCCTCGATTAGATTCCAGCCTGTAACTCACTCCCGGGTATCTGTTATTCTATATATAAACCCCCGAACCCCTCGATTAGATTCCAGCCTGTAACTCACTCCCGGGTATCTGTTATTCTATATATAAAACCCCGAACCCTCGATTAGATTCCAGCCTGTAACTCACTCCCGGGTATCTGTTATTCTATATATAAACCCCCCGAACCCCTCGATTAGATTCCAGCCTGTAACTCACTCCCGGGTATCTGTTATTCTATATATAAACCCCCGAACCCCTCGATTAGATTCCAGCCTGTAACTCACTCCCGGGTATCTGTTATTCTATATATAAACCCCCGAACCCCTCGATTAGATTCCAGCCTGTAACTCACTCCCGGGTATCTGTTATTCTATATATAAACCCCCGAACCCCTCGATTAGATTCCAGCCTGTAACTCACTCCCGGGTATCTGTTATTCTATATATAAACCCCCCGAACCCTCGATTAGATTCCAGCCTGTAACTCACTCCCGGGTATCTGTTATTCTATATATAAACCCCCCGAACCCTCGATTAGATTCCAGCCTGTAACTCACTCCCGGGTATCTGTTATTCTATATATAAACCCCCCGAACCCCTCGATTAGATTCCAGCCTGTAACTCACTCCCGGGTATCTGTTATTCTATATATAAACCCCCCGAACCCCTCGATTAGATTCCAGCCTGTAACTCACTCCCGGGTATCTGTTATTCTATATATAAACCCCCGAACCCCTCGATTAGATTCCAGCCTGTAACTCACTCCCGGGTATCTGTTATTCTATATATAAACCCCCGAACCCCTCGATTAGATTCCAGCCTGTAACTCACTCCCGGGTATCTGTTATTCTATATATAAACCCCCGAACCCTCGATTAGATTCCAGCCTGTAACTCACTCCCGGGTATCTGTTATTCTATATATAAACCCCCGAACCCCTCGATTAGATTCCAGCCTGTAACTCACTCCCGGGTATCTGTTATTCTATATATAAACCCCCGAACCCCTCGATTAGATTCCAGCCTGTAACTCACTCCCGGGTATCTGTTATTCTATATAAACCCCCCGAACCCCTCGATTAGATTCCAGCCTGTAACTCACTCCGGGTATCTGTTATTCTATATATAAACCCCCCGAACCCTCGATTAGATTCCAGCCTGTAACTCACTCCCGGGTATCTGTTATTCTATATATAAACCCCCGAACCCCTCGATTAGATTCCAGCCTGTAACTCACTCCCGGGTATCTGTTATTCTATATATAAACCCCCGAACCCCTCGATTAGATTCCAGCCTGTAACTCACTCCGGGTATCTGTTATTCTATATATAAACCCCCCGAAACCCTCGATTAGATTCCAGCCTGTAACTCACTCCCGGGTATCTGTTATTCTATATATAAACCCCCGAACCCCTCGATTAGATTCCAGCCTGTAACTCACTCCCGGGTATCTGTTATTCTATATATAAACCCCGAACCCCTCGATTAGATTCCAGCCTGTAACTCACTCCCGGGTATCTGTTATTCTATATATAAACCCCCGAACCCCTCGATTAGATTCCAGCCTGTAACTCACTCCCGGGTATCTGTTATTCTATATATAAACCCCCCGAACCCCTCGATTAGATTCCAGCCTGTAACTCACTCCCGGGTATCTGTTATTCTATATATAAACCCCCCGAACCCCTCGATTAGATTCCAGCCTGTAACTCACTCCCGGGTATCTGTTATTCTATATATAAACCCCCGAACCCTCGATTAGATTCCAGCCTGTAACTCACTCCCGGGTATCTGTTATTCTATATATAAACCCCCCGAACCCCTCGATTAGATTCCAGCCTGTAACTCACTCCCGGGTATCTGTTATTCTATATATAAACCCCCCGAACCCCTCGATTAGATTCCAGCCTGTAACTCACTCCGGGTATCTGTTATTCTATATATAAACCCCCGAACCCCTCGATTAGATTCCAGCCTGTAACTCACTCCCGGGTATCTGTTATTCTATATATAAACCCCCCGAACCCCTCGATTAGATTCCAGCCTGTAACTCACTCCCGGGTATCTGTTATTCTATATATAAACCCCCCGAACCCCTCGATTAGATTCCAGCCTGTAACTCACTCCCGGGTATCTGTTATTCTATATATAAACCCCCGAACCCCTCGATTAGATTCCAGCCTGTAACTCACTCCCGGGTATCTGTTATTCTATATATAAACCCCCGAACCCCTCGATTAGATTCCAGCCTGTAACTCACTCCCGGGTATCTGTTATTCTATATATAAACCCCCGAACCCTCGATTAGATTCCAGCCTGTAACTCACTCCCGGGTATCTGTTATTCTATATATAAACCCCCGAACCCCTCGATTAGATTCCAGCCTGTAACTCACTCCCGGGTATCTGTTATTCTATATATAAACCCCCGAACCCCTCGATTAGATTCCAGCCTGTAACTCACTCCCGGGTATCTGTTATTCTATATATAAACCCCCGAACCCCTCGATTAGATTCCAGCCTGTAACTCACTCCCGGGTATCTGTTATTCTATATATAAACCCCCCGAACCCCTCGATTAGATTCCAGCCTGTAACTCACTCCCGGGTATCTGTTATTCTATATATAAACCCCCGAACCCCTCGATTAGATTCCAGCCTGTAACTCACTCCCGGGTATCTGTTATTCTATATATAAACCCCCCGAACCCTCGATTAGATTCCAGCCTGTAACTCACTCCCGGGTATCTGTTATTCTATATATAAACCCCCGAACCCTCGATTAGATTCCAGCCTGTAACTCACTCCCGGGTATCTGTTATTCTATATATAAACCCCCGAACCCCTCGATTAGATTCCAGCCTGTAACTCACTCCCGGGTATCTGTTATTCTATATATAAACCCCCGAACCCCTCGATTAGATTCCAGCCTGTAACTCACTCCCGGGTATCTGTTATTCTATATATAAACCCCCCGAACCCCTCGATTAGATTCCAGCCTGTAACTCACTCCCGGGTATCTGTTATTCTATATATAAACCCCCGAACCCCTCGATTAGATTCCAGCCTGTAACTCACTCCCGGGTATCTGTTATTCTATATATAAACCCCCGAACCCCTCGATTAGATTCCAGCCTGTAACTCACTCCCGGGTATCTGTTATTCTATATATAAACCCCCGAACCCCTCGATTAGATTCCAGCCTGTAACTCACTCCCGGGTATCTGTTATTCTATATATAAACCCCCCGAACCCCTCGATTAGATTCCAGCCTGTAACTCACTCCCGGGTATCTGTTATTCTATATATAAACCCCCCGAACCCCTCGATTAGATTCCAGCCTGTAACTCACTCCCGGGTATCTGTTATTCTATATATAAACCCCCGAACCCCTCGATTAGATTCCAGCCTGTAACTCACTCCCGGGTATCTGTTATTCTATATATAAACCCCCCGAACCCCTCGATTAGATTCCAGCCTGTAACTCACTCCCGGGTATCTGTTATTCTATATATAAACCCCCCGAACCCCTCGATTAGATTCCAGCCTGTAACTCACTCCCGGGTATCTGTTATTCTATATATAAACCCCCGAACCCCTCGATTAGATTCCAGCCTGTAACTCACTCCCGGGTATCTGTTATTCTATATATAAACCCCCGAACCCTCGATTAGATTCCAGCCTGTAACTCACTCCCGGGTATCTGTTATTCTATATATAAACCCCCGAACCCCTCGATTAGATTCCAGCCTGTAACTCACTCCCGGGTATCTGTTATTCTATATATAAACCCCCGAACCCCTCGATTAGATTCCAGCCTGTAACTCACTCCCGGGTATCTGTTATTCTATATATAAACCCCCCGAACCCTCGATTAGATTCCAGCCTGTAACTCACTCCCGGGTATCTGTTATTCTATATATAAAACCCCCGAACCCCTCGATTAGATTCCAGCCTGTAACTCACTCCCGGGTATCTGTTATTCTATATATAAACCCCCCGAACCCCTCGATTAGATTCCAGCCTGTAACTCACTCCGGGTATCTGTTATTCTATATATAAACCCCCCGAACCCCTCGATTAGATTCCAGCCTGTAACTCACTCCCGGGTATCTGTTATTCTATATATAAACCCCCGAACCCCTCGATTAGATTCCAGCCTGTAACTCACTCCGGGTATCTGTTATTCTATATATAAACCCCCGAACCCTCGATTAGATTCCAGC
Organism: Squalus acanthias; assembly: GCA_030390025.1. Taxonomy (NCBI): domain Eukaryota; kingdom Metazoa; phylum Chordata; class Chondrichthyes; order Squaliformes; family Squalidae; genus Squalus; species Squalus acanthias. Next base: position 143,303 of record JASTWF010000886.1, on the reverse strand, counting down.
CTGTAACTCACTCCGGGTATCTGTTATTCTATATATAAACCCCCGAACCCCTCGATTAGATTCCAGCCTGTAACTCACTCCCGGGTATCTGTTATTCTATATATAAACCCCCGAACCCCTCGATTAGATTCCAGCCTGTAACTCACTCCCGGGTATCTGTTATTTATATATAAACCCCCCGAACCCCTCGATTAGATTCCAGCCTGTAACTCACTCCCGGGTATCTGTTATTCTATATATAAACCCCCGAACCCCTCGATTAGATTCCAGCCTGTAACTCACTCCCGGGTATCTGTTATTCTATATATAAAACCCCCGAACCCCTCGATTAGATTCCAGCCTGTAACTCACTCCCGGGTATCTGTTATTCTATATATAAACCCCCGAACCCCTCGATTAGATTCCAGCCTGTAACTCACTCCCGGGTATCTGTTATTCTATATATAAACCCCCCGAACCCCTCGATTAGATTCCAGCCTGTAACTCACTCCCGGGTATCTGTTATTCTATATATAAACCCCGAACCCCTCGATTAGATTCCAGCCTGTAACTCACTCCCGGGTATCTGTTATTCTATATATAAACCCCCCGAACCCCTCGATTAGATTCCAGCCTGTAACTCACTCCCGGGTATCTGTTATTCTATATATAAACCCCCGAACCCCTCGATTAGATTCCAGCCTGTAACTCACTCCCGGGTATCTGTTATTCTATATATAAACCCCCCGAACCCCTCGATTAGATTCCAGCCTGTAACTCACTCCCGGGTATCTGTTATTCTATATATAAACCCCCGAACCCCTCGATTAGATTCCAGCCTGTAACTCACTCCCGGGTATCTGTTATTCTATATATAAACCCCCCGAACCCCTCGATTAGATTCCAGCCTGTAACTCACTCCCGGGTATCTGTTATTCTATATATAAACCCCCGAACCCCTCGATTAGATTCCAGCCTGTAACTCACTCCCGGGTATCTGTTATTCTATATATAAACCCCCGAACCCCTCGATTAGATTCCAGCCTGTAACTCACTCCCGGGTATCTGTTATTCTATATATAAACCCCCGAAACCCTCGATTAGATTCCAGCCTGTAACTCACTCCCGGGTATCTGTTATTCTATATATAAACCCCCCGAACCCCTCGATTAGATTCCAGCCTGTAACTCACTCCCGGGTATCTGTTATTCTATATATAAAACCCCGAACCCCTCGATTAGATTCCAGCCTGTAACTCACTCCCGGGTATCTGTTATTCTATATATAAACCCCCGAACCCCTCGATTAGATTCCAGCCTGTAACTCACTCCCGGGTATCTGTTATTCTATATATAAACCCCCCGAACCCCTCGATTAGATTCCAGCCTGTAACTCACTCCCGGGTATCTGTTATTCTATATATAAACCCCCGAACCCCTCGATTAGATTCCAGCCTGTAACTCACTCCCGGGTATCTGTTATTCTATATATAAACCCCCCGAACCCCTCGATTAGATTCCAGCCTGTAACTCACTCCCGGGTATCTGTTATTCTATATATAAACCCCCCGAACCCCTCGATTAGATTCCAGCCTGTAACTCACTCCGGGTATCTGTTATTCTATATATAAACCCCCGAAACCCTCGATTAGATTCCAGCCTGTAACTCACTCCCGGGTATCTGTTATTCTATATATAAACCCCCGAACCCCTCGATTAGATTCCAGCCTGTAACTCACTCCCGGGTATCTGTTATTCTATATATAAACCCCCGAACCCCTCGATTAGATTCCAGCCTGTAACTCACTCCCGGGTATCTGTTATTCTATATATAAACCCCCGAACCCTCGATTAGATTCCAGCCTGTAACTCACTCCCGGGTATCTGTTATTCTATATATAAACCCCCGAACCCCTCGATTAGATTCCAGCCTGTAACTCACTCCCGGGTATCTGTTATTCTATATATAAACCCCCGAACCCCTCGATTAGATTCCAGCCTGTAACTCACTCCCGGGTATCTGTTATTCTATATATAAACCCCCCGAACCCTCGATTAGATTCCAGCCTGTAACTCACTCCCGGGTATCTGTTATTCTATATATAAACCCCCGAACCCCTCGATTAGATTCCAGCCTGTAACTCACTCCCGGGTATCTGTTATTCTATATATAAACCCCCGAACCCCTCGATTAGATTCCAGCCTGTAACTCACTCCCGGGTATCTGTTATTCTATATATAAACCCCCGAACCCCTCGATTAGATTCCAGCCTGTAACTCACTCCCGGGTATCTGTTATTCTATATATAAACCCCCCGAACCCCTCGATTAGATTCCAGCCTGTAACTCACTCCCGGGTATCTGTTATTCTATATATAAACCCCCGAACCCCTCGATTAGATTCCAGCCTGTAACTCACTCCCGGGTATCTGTTATTCTATATATAAACCCCCGAACCCCTCGATTAGATTCCAGCCTGTAACTCACTCCCGGGTATCTGTTATTCTATATATAAACCCCCCGAACCCCTCGATTAGATTCCAGCCTGTAACTCACTCCCGGGTATCTGTTATTCTATATATAAACCCCCGAACCCCTCGATTAGATTCCAGCCTGTAACTCACTCCCGGGTATCTGTTATTCTATATATAAACCCCCGAACCCCTCGATTAGATTCCAGCCTGTAACTCACTCCCGGGTATCTGTTATTCTATATATAAACCCCCCGAACCCCTCGATTAGATTCCAGCCTGTAACTCACTCCGGGTATCTGTTATTCTATATATAAACCCCCGAACCCTCGATTAGATTCCAGCCTGTAACTCACTCCGGGTATCTGTTATTCTATATATAAACCCCCGAACCCCTCGATTAGATTCCAGCCTGTAACTCACTCCCGGGTATCTGTTATTCTATATATAAACCCCCGAACCCCTCGATTAGATTCCAGCCTGTAACTCACTCCCGGGTATCTGTTATTCTATATATAAACCCCCCGAACCCCTCGATTAGATTCCAGCCTGTAACTCACTCCCGGGTATCTGTTATTCTATATATAAACCCCCCGAACCCTCGATTAGATTCCAGCCTGTAACTCACTCCCGGGTATCTGTTATTCTATATATAAACCCCCCGAAACCCTCGATTAGATTCCAGCCTGTAACTCACTCCCGGGTATCTGTTATTCTATATATAAACCCCCCGAACCCCTCGATTAGATTCCAGCCTGTAACTCACTCCCGGGTATCTGTTATTCTATATATAAACCCCCGAACCCCTCGATTAGATTCCAGCCTGTAACTCACTCCCGGGTATCTGTTATTCTATATATAAACCCCCCGAACCCCTCGATTAGATTCCAGCCTGTAACTCACTCCCGGGTATCTGTTATTCTATATATAAACCCCCGAACCCCTCGATTAGATTCCAGCCTGTAACTCACTCCCGGGTATCTGTTATTCTATATATAAACCCCCGAACCCCTCGATTAGATTCCAGCCTGTAACTCACTCCCGGGTATCTGTTATTCTATATATAAACCCCCGAACCCCTCGATTAGATTCCAGCCTGTAACTCACTCCCGGGTATCTGTTATTCTATATATAAACCCCGAACCCCTCGATTAGATTCCAGCCTGTAACTCACTCCCGGGTATCTGTTATTCTATATATAAACCCCCCGAACCCCTCGATTAGATTCCAGCCTGTAACTCACTCCCGGGTATCTGTTATTCTATATATAAACCCCCCGAAACCCTCGATTAGATTCCAGCCTGTAACTCACTCCCGGGTATCTGTTATTCTATATATAAACCCCCGAACCCCTCGATTAGATTCCAGCCTGTAACTCACTCCCGGGTATCTGTTATTCTATATATAAACCCCCGAACCCCTCGATTAGATTCCAGCCTGTAACTCACTCCCGGGTATCTGTTATTCTATATATAAACCCCCCGAACCCCTCGATTAGATTCCAGCCTGTAACTCACTCCCGGGTATCTGTTATTCTATATATAAACCCCCCGAACCCCTCGATTAGATTCCAGCCTGTAACTCACTCCCGGGTATCTGTTATTCTATATATAAACCCCCGAACCCCTCGATTAGATTCCAGCCTGTAACTCACTCCCGGGTATCTGTTATTCTATATATAAACCCCCGAACCCCTCGATTAGATTCCAGCCTGTAACTCACTCCCGGGTATCTGTTATTCTATATATAAACCCCCGAACCCCTCGATTAGATTCCAGCCTGTAACTCACTCCCGGGTATCTGTTATTCTATATATAAACCCCCCGAACCCCTCGATTAGATTCCAGCCTGTAACTCACTCCCGGGTATCTGTTATTCTATATATAAACCCCCGAACCCCTCGATTAGATTCCAGCCTGTAACTCACTCCCGGGTATCTGTTATTCTATATATAAACCCCGAAACCCTCGATTAGATTCCAGCCTGTAACTCACTCCCGGGTATCTGTTATTCTATATATAAACCCCCGAACCCCTCGATTAGATTCCAGCCTGTAACTCACTTCGGGTATCTGTTATTCTATATATAAACCCCCCGAACCCCTCGATTAGATTCCAGCCTGTAACTCACTCCCGGGTATCTGTTATTCTATATATAAACCCCCCGAACCCCTCGATTAGATTCCAGCCTGTAACTCACTCCCGGGTATCTGTTATTCTATATATAAACCCCCCGAACCCTCGATTAGATTCCAGCCTGTAACTCACTCCCGGGTATCTGTTATTCTATATATAAACCCCCGAACCCTCGATTAGATTCCAGCCTGTAACTCACTCCCGGGTATCTGTTATTCTATATATAAACCCCCGAACCCCTCGATTAGATTCCAGCCTGTAACTCACTCCGGGTATCTGTTATTCTATATATAAACCCCCGAACCCCTCGATTAGATTCCAGCCTGTAACTCACTCCCGGGTATCTGTTATTCTATATATAAACCCCCGAACCCCTCGATTAGATTCCAGCCTGTAACTCACTCCCGGGTATCTGTTATTCTATATATAAACCCCCGAACCCCTCGATTAGATTCCAGCCTGTAACTCACTCCCGGGTATCTGTTATTCTATATATAAACCCCCGAACCCCTCGATTAGATTCCAGCCTGTAACTCACTCCGGGTATCTGTTATTCTATATATAAACCCCCGAACCCCTCGATTAGATTCCAGCCTGTAACTCACTCCCGGGTATCTGTTATTCTATATATAAACCCCCGAACCCTCGATTAGATTCCAGCCTGTAACTCACTCCCGGGTATCTGTTATTCTATATATAAACCCCCGAACCCCTCGATTAGATTCCAGCCTGTAACTCACTCCCGGGTATCTGTTATTCTATATATAAAACCCCCGAACCCTCGATTAGATTCCAGCCTGTAACTCACTCCCGGGTATCTGTTATTCTATATATAAACCCCCCGAACCCCTCGATTAGATTCCAGCCTGTAACTCACTCCCGGGTATCTGTTATTCTATATATAACCCCCCGAACCCCTCGATTAGATTCCAGCCTGTAACTCACTCCCGGGTATCTGTTATTCTATATATAAACCCCCGAACCCCTCGATTAGATTCCAGCCTGTAACTCACTCCCGGGTATCTGTTATTCTATATATAAACCCCCGAACCCCTCGATTAGATTCCAGCCTGTAACTCACTCCCGGGTATCTGTTATTCTATATATAAACCCCCCGAACCCCTCGATTAGATTCCAGCCTGTAACTCACTCCGGGTATCTGTTATTCTATATATAAACCCCCCGAACCCCTCGATTAGATTCCAGCCTGTAACTCACTCCCGGGTATCTGTTATTCTATATATAAACCCCCGAACCCCTCGATTAGATTCCAGCCTGTAACTCACTCCCGGGTATCTGTTATTCTATATATAAACCCCCGAACCCCTCGATTAGATTCCAGCCTGTAACTCACTCCCGGGTATCTGTTATTCTATATATAACCCCCCGAACCCCTCGATTAGATTCCAGCCTGTAACTCACTCCCGGGTATCTGTTATTCTATATATAAACCCCCGAACCCTCGATTAGATTCCAGCCTGTAACTCACTCCCGGGTATCTGTTATTCTATATATAAACCCCCGAACCCCTCGATTAGATTCCAGCCTGTAACTCACTCCCGGGTATCTGTTATTCTATATATAAACCCCCGAACCCTCGATTAGATTCCAGCCTGTAACTCACTCCCGGGTATCTGTTATTCTATATATAAACCCCCCGAACCCCTCGATTAGATTCCAGCCTGTAACTCACTCCCGGGTATCTGTTATTCTATATATAAACCCCCCGAACCCCTCGATTAGATTCCAGCCTGTAACTCACTCCCGGGTATCTGTTATTCTATATATAAACCCCCGAACCCCTCGATTAGATTCCAGCCTGTAACTCACTCCCGGGTATCTGTTATTCTATATATAAAACCCCCTACCCCTCGATTAGATTCCAGCCTGTAACTCACTCCCGGGTATCTGTTATTCTATATATAAACCCCCGAACCCCTCGATTAGATTCCAGCCTGTAACTCACTCCCGGGTATCTGTTATTCTATATATAAACCCCCGAACCCCTCGATTAGATTCCAGCCTGTAACTCACTCCCGGGTATCTGTTATTCTATATATAAACCCCCGAACCCCTCGATTAGATTCCAGCCTGTAACTCACTCCCGGGTATCTGTTATTCTATATATAAACCCCCCGAACCCCTCGATTAGATTCCAGCCTGTAACTCACTCCCGGGTATCTGTTATTCTATATATAAACCCCCCGAACCCCTCGATTAGATTCCAGCCTGTAACTCACTCCCGGGTATCTGTTATTCTATATATAAACCCCCGAACCCCTCGATTAGATTCCAGCCTGTAACTCACTCCCGGGTATCTGTTATTCTATATATAAACCCCCCGAACCCCTCGATTAGATTCCAGCCTGTAACTCACTCCCGGGTATCTGTTATTCTATATATAAACCCCCGAACCCCTCGATTAGATTCCAGCCTGTAACTCACTCCCGGGTATCTGTTATTCTATATATAAACCCCCTCGAACCCCTCGATTAGATTCCAGCCTGTAACTCACTCCCGGGTATCTGTTATTCTATATATAAACCCCGTCGGAACCCTCGATTAGATTCCAGCCTGTAACTCACTCCCGGGTATCTGTTATTCTATATATAAACCCCCGAACCCCTCGATTAGATTCCAGCCTGTAACTCACTCCCGGGTATCTGTTATTCTATATATAAACCCCCCGAACCCCTCGATTAGATTCCAGCCTGTAACTCACTCCCGGGTATCTGTTATTCTATATATAAACCCCCCGAACCCTCGATTAGATTCCAGCCTGTAACTCACTCCCGGGTATCTGTTATTCTATATATAAACCCCCGAACCCCTCGATTAGATTCCAGCCTGTAACTCACTCCGGGTATCTGTTATTCTATATATAAACCCCCCGAACCCTCGATTAGATTCCAGCCTGTAACTCACTCCCGGGTATCTGTTATTCTATATATAAACCCCCCGAACCCCTCGATTAGATTCCAGCCTGTAACTCACTCCCGGGTATCTGTTATTCTATATATAAAACCCCCTAACCCTCGATTAGATTCCAGCCTGTAACTCACTCCCGGGTATCTGTTATTCTATATATAAACCCCCCGAACCCCTCGATTAGATTCCAGCCTGTAACTCACTCCCGGGTATCTGTTATTCTATATATAAACCCCCCGAACCCCTCGATTAGATTCCAGCCTGTAACTCACTCCCGGGTATCTGTTATTCTATATATAAACCCCCCGAACCCCTCGATTAGATTCCAGCCTGTAACTCACTCCCGGGTATCTGTTATTCTATATATAAACCCCCGAACCCCTCGATTAGATTCCAGCCTGTAACTCACTCCCGGGTATCTGTTATTCTATATATAAACCCCCCGAACCCCTCGATTAGATTCCAGCCTGTAACTCACTCCCGGGTATCTGTTATTCTATATATAAACCCCCGAACCCCTCGATTAGATTCCAGCCTGTAACTCACTCCCGGGTATCTGTTATTCTATATATAAACCCCCGAACCCTCGATTAGATTCCAGCCTGTAACTCACTCCCGGGTATCTGTTATTCTATATATAAACCCCCCGAACCCCTCGATTAGATTCCAGCCTGTAACTCACTCCCGGGTATCTGTTATTCTATATATAAACCCCCCGAACCCCTCGATTAGATTCCAGCCTGTAACTCACTCCCGGGTATCTGTTATTCTATATATAAACCCCCGAACCCCTCGATTAGATTCCAGCCTGTAACTCACTCCGGGTATCTGTTATTCTATATATAAACCCCCCGAACCCCTCGATTAGATTCCAGCCTGTAACTCACTCCGGGTATCTGTTATTCTATATATAAACCCCCGAACCCCTCGATTAGATTCCAGCCTGTAACTCACTCCCGGGTATCTGTTATTCTATATATAAACCCCCCGAACCCCTCGATTAGATTCCAGCCTGTAACTCACTCCCGGGTATCTGTTATTCTATATATAAACCCCCCGAACCCCTCGATTAGATTCCAGCCTGTAACTCACTCCCGGGTATCTGTTATTCTATATATAAACCCCCGAACCCCTCGATTAGATTCCAGCCTGTAACTCACTCCGGGTATCTGTTATTCTATATATAAACCCCCCGAACCCCTCGATTAGATTCCAGCCTGTAACTCACTCCCGGGTATCTGTTATTCTATATATAAACCCCCGAACCCCTCGATTAGATTCCAGCCTGTAACTCACTCCCGGGTATCTGTTATTCTATATATAAACCCCCGAACCCCTCGATTAGATTCCAGCCTGTAACTCACTCCCGGGTATCTGTTATTCTATATATAAAACCCCCGAACCCCTCGATTAGATTCCAGCCTGTAACTCACTCCGGGTATCTGTTATTCTATATATAAAACCCCCGAACCCCTCGATTAGATTCCAGCCTGTAACTCACTCCCGGGTATCTGTTATTCTATATATAAACCCCCGAACCCCTCGATTAGATTCCAGCCTGTAACTCACTCCGGGTATCTGTTATTCTATATATAAACCCCCCGAACCCCTCGATTAGATTCCAGCCTGTAACTCACTCCCGGGTATCTGTTATTCTATATATAAACCCCCGAACCCCTCGATTAGATTCCAGCCTGTAACTCACTCCCGGGTATCTGTTATTCTATATATAAACCCCCGAACCCCTCGATTAGATTCCAGCCTGTAACTCACTCCGGGTATCTGTTATTCTATATATAAACCCCCGAACCCCTCGATTAGATTCCAGCCTGTAACTCACTCCCGGGTATCTGTTATTCTATATATAAACCCCGAACCCCTCGATTAGATTCCAGCCTGTAACTCACTCCCGGGTATCTGTTATTCTATATATAAACCCCCGAACCCCTCGATTAGATTCCAGCCTGTAACTCACTCCCGGGTATCTGTTATTCTATATATAAACCCCCCGAACCCCTCGATTAGATTCCAGCCTGTAACTCACTCCCGGGTATCTGTTATTCTATATATAAACCCCCGAACCCCTCGATTAGATTCCAGCCTGTAACTCACTCCCGGGTATCTGTTATTCTATATATAACCCCCCGAACCCCTCGATTAGATTCCAGCCTGTAACTCACTCCCGGGTATCTGTTATTCTATATATAAACCCCCCGAACCCCTCGATTAGATTCCAGCCTGTAACTCACTCCCGGGTATCTGTTATTCTATATATAAACCCCCCGAACCCCTCGATTAGATTCCAGCCTGTAACTCACTCCCGGGTATCTGTTATTCTATATATAAACCCCCGAACCCCTCGATTAGATTCCAGCCTGTAACTCACTCCCGGGTATCTGTTATTCTATATATAAACCCCCCGAACCCCTCGATTAGATTCCAGCCTGTAACTCACTCCCGGGTATCTGTTATTCTATATATAAACCCCCGAACCCCTCGATTAGATTCCAGCCTGTAACTCACTCCCGGGTATCTGTTATTCTATATATAACCCCCCGAACCCCTCGATTAGATTCCAGCCTGTAACTCACTCCCGGGTATCTGTTATTCTATATATAAACCCCCCGAACCCTCGATTAGATTCCAGCCTGTAACTCACTCCCGGGTATCTGTTATTCTATATATAAACCCCCGAACCCCTCGATTAGATTCCAGCCTGTAACTCACTCCCGGGTATCTGTTATTCTATATATAAACCCCCGAACCCCTCGATTAGATTCCAGCCTGTAACTCACTCCCGGGTATCTGTTATTCTATATATAAACCCCCGAACCCCTCGATTAGATTCCAGCCTGTAACTCACTCCCGGGTATCTGTTATTCTATATATAAACCCCCCGAACCCCTCGATTAGATTCCAGCCTGTAACTCACTCCCGGGTATCTGTTATTCTATATATAACCCCCCGAACCCCTCGATTAGATTCCAGCCTGTAACTCACTCCCGGGTATCTGTTATTCTATATATAAACCCCCCGAAACCCTCGATTAGATTCCAGCCTGTAACTCACTCCCGGGTATCTGTTATTCTATATATAAACCCCCTCGATTAGATTCCAGCCTGTAACTCACTCCCGGGTATCTGTTATTCTATATATAAACCCCCCGAACCCCTCGATTAGATTCCAGCCTGTAACTCACTCCCGGGTATCTGTTATTCTATATATAAACCCCCGAACCCCTCGATTAGATTCCAGCCTGTAACTCACTCCCGGGTATCTGTTATTCTATATATAAACCCCCGAACCCCTCGATTAGATTCCAGCCTGTAACTCACTCCCGGGTATCTGTTATTCTATATATAAACCCCCCGAACCCCTCGATTAGATTCCAGCCTGTAACTCACTCCCGGGTATCTGTTATTCTATATATAAACCCCCCGAACCCCTCGATTAGATTCCAGCCTGTAACTCACTCCCGGGTATCTGTTATTCTATATATAAACCCCCGAACCCCTCGATTAGATTCCAGCCTGTAACTCACTCCCGGGTATCTGTTATTCTATATATAAACCCCCCGAACCCCTCGATTAGATTCCAGCCTGTAACTCACTCCCGGGTATCTGTTATTCTATATATAAACCCCCCGAAACCCTCGATTAGATTCCAGCCTGTAACTCACTCCCGGGTATCTGTTATTCTATATATAAACCCCCGAACCCCTCGATTAGATTCCAGCCTGTAACTCACTCCCGGGTATCTGTTATTCTATATATAAACCCCCGAACCCCTCGATTAGATTCCAGCCTGTAACTCACTCCCGGGTATCTGTTATTCTATATATAAACCCCCGAACCCCTCGATTAGATTCCAGCCTGTAACTCACTCCCGGGTATCTGTTATTCTATATATAAACCCCCCGAACCCCTCGATTAGATTCCAGCCTGTAACTCACTCCCGGGTATCTGTTATTCTATATATAAACCCCCGAAACCCTCGATTAGATTCCAGCCTGTAACTCACTCCGGGTATCTGTTATTCTATATATAAACCCCCGAACCCCTCGATTAGATTCCAGCCTGTAACTCACTCCCGGGTATCTGTTATTCTATATATAAACCCCCGAACCCCTCGATTAGATTCCAGCCTGTAACTCACTCCCGGGTATCTGTTATTCTATATATAAACCCCCGAACCCCTCGATTAGATTCCAGCCTGTAACTCACTCCCGGGTATCTGTTATTCTATATATAAACCCCCGAACCCCTCGATTAGATTCCAGCCTGTAACTCACTCCCGGGTATCTGTTATTCTATATATAAACCCCCGAACCCTCGATTAGATTCCAGCCTGTAACTCACTCCCGGGTATCTGTTATTCTATATATAAACCCCCGAACCCCTCGATTAGATTCCAGCCTGTAACTCACTCCCGGGTATCTGTTATTCTATATATAAACCCCCGAACCCCTCGATTAGATTCCAGCCTGTAACTCACTCCCGGGTATCTGTTATTCTATATATAAACCCCCCGAACCCCTCGATTAGATTCCAGCCTGTAACTCACTCCCGGGTATCTGTTATTCTATATATAAACCCCCGAACCCCTCGATTAGATTCCAGCCTGTAACTCACTCCCGGGTATCTGTTATTCTATATATAAACCCCCGAACCCTCGATTAGATTCCAGCCTGTAACTCACTCCCGGGTATCTGTTATTCTATATATAAACCCCCCGAACCCCTCGATTAGATTCCAGCCTGTAACTCACTCCCGGGTATCTGTTATTCTATATATAAACCCCCGAACCCCTCGATTAGATTCCAGCCTGTAACTCACTCCCGGGTATCTGTTATTCTATATATAAACCCCCGAACCCCTCGATTAGATTCCAGCCTGTAACTCACTCCCGGGTATCTGTTATTCTATATATAAACCCCCCGAACCCCTCGATTAGATTCCAGCCTGTAACTCACTCCCGGGTATCTGTTATTCTATATATAAAACCCCCTACCCCTCGATTAGATTCCAGCCTGTAACTCACTCCCGGGTATCTGTTATTCTATATATAAACCCCCCGAACCCCTCGATTAGATTCCAGCCTGTAACTCACTCCCGGGTATCTGTTATTCTATATATAAACCCCCGAACCCCTCGATTAGATTCCAGCCTGTAACTCACTCCCGGGTATCTGTTATTCTATATATAAACCCCCGAACCCCTCGATTAGATTCCAGCCTGTAACTCACTCCCGGGTATCTGTTATTCTATATATAAACCCCCGAACCCCTCGATTAGATTCCAGCCTGTAACTCACTCCCGGGTATCTGTTATTCTATATATAAACCCCCGAACCCCTCGATTAGATTCCAGCCTGTAACTCACTCCCGGGTATCTGTTATTCTATATATAAACCCCCGAACCCCTCGATTAGATTCCAGCCTGTAACTCACTCCCGGGTATCTGTTATTCTATATATAAACCCCCGAACCCCTCGATTAGATTCCAGCCTGTAACTCACTCCCGGGTATCTGTTATTCTATATATAAACCCCCGAACCCCTCGATTAGATTCCAGCCTGTAACTCACTCCCGGGTATCTGTTATTCTATATATAAACCCCCGAACCCCTCGATTAGATTCCAGCCTGTAACTCACTCCCGGGTATCTGTTATTCTATATATAAACCCCCGAACCCCTCGATTAGATTCCAGCCTGTAACTCACTCCCGGGTATCTGTTATTCTATATATAAACCCCCGAACCCCTCGATTAGATTCCAGCCTGTAACTCACTCCCGGGTATCTGTTATTCTATATATAAACCCCCGAACCCTCGATTAGATTCCAGCCTGTAACTCACTCCCGGGTATCTGTTATTCTATATAAAACCCCCGAACCCCTCGATTAGATTCCAGCCTGTAACTCACTCCCGGGTATCTGTTATTCTATATATAAACCCCCCGAACCCCTCGATTAGATTCCAGCCTGTAACTCACTCCCGGGTATCTGTTATTCTATATATAAACCCCCGAACCCCTCGATTAGATTCCAGCCTGTAACTCACTCCCGGGTATCTGTTATTCTATATATAAACCCCCGAACCCCTCGATTAGATTCCAGCCTGTAACTCACTCCCGGGTATCTGTTATTCTATATATAAACCCCCGAACCCCTCGATTAGATTCCAGCCTGTAACTCACTCCCGGGTATCTGTTATTCTATATATAAACCCCCGAACCCCTCGATTAGATTCCAGCCTGTAACTCACTCCCGGGTATCTGTTATTCTATATATAAACCCCCGAAACCCTCGATTAGATTCCAGCCTGTAACTCACTCCCGGGTATCTGTTATTCTATATATAAACCCCCCGAACCCCTCGATTAGATTCCAGCCTGTAACTCACTCCCGGGTATCTGTTATTCTATATATAAACCCCCGAACCCCTCGATTAGATTCCAGCCTGTAACTCACTCCCGGGTATCTGTTATTCTATATATAAACCCCCCGAACCCCTCGATTAGATTCCAGCCTGTAACTCACTCCCGGGTATCTGTTATTCTATATATAAACCCCCGAACCCCTCGATTAGATTCCAGCCTGTAACTCACTCCCGGGTATCTGTTATTCTATATATAAACCCCCGAACCCCTCGATTAGATTCCAGCCTGTAACTCACTCCCGGGTATCTGTTATTCTATATATAAACCCCCCGAACCCTCGATTAGATTCCAGCCTGTAACTCACTCCCGGGTATCTGTTATTCTATATATAAACCCCCGAAACCCTCGATTAGATTCCAGCCTGTAACTCACTCCCGGGTATCTGTTATTCTATATATAAACCCCCGAACCCCTCGATTAGATTCCAGCCTGTAACTCACTCCCGGGTATCTGTTATTCTATATATAAACCCCCGAACCCCTCGATTAGATTCCAGCCTGTAACTCACTCCCGGGTATCTGTTATTCTATATATAAAACCCCGAACCCTCGATTAGATTCCAGCCTGTAACTCACTCCCGGGTATCTGTTATTCTATATATAAACCCCCGAACCTCTCGAATAGATTCCAGCCTGTAACTCACTCCGGGTATCTGTTATTCTATATATAAACCCCCGAACCCCTCGATTAGATTCCAGCCTGTAACTCACTCCCGGGTATCTGTTATTCTATATATAAACCCCCCGAACCCCTCGATTAGATTCCAGCCTGTAACTCACTCCCGGGTATCTGTTATTCTATATATAAACCCCCCGAACCCCTCGATTAGATTCCAGCCTGTAACTCACTCCCGGGTATCTGTTATTCTATATATAAACCCCCGAAACCCCTCGATTAGATTCCAGCCTGTAACTCACTCCCGGGTATCTGTTATTCTATATATAAACCCCCCCGAACCCCTCGATTAGATTCCAGCCTGTAACTCACTCCCGGGTATCTGTTATTCCATATATAAACACCCGAACCCCTCGATTAGATTCCAGTCTGTAACTCACTCCCGGGTATCTGTTATTCTATATATAAACTCCCCCGAACCTCTCGATTAGATTCCAGCCTGTAACTCACTCCCGGGTATCTGTTATTCCATGTATAAACCCCACCGAACCCCATCGATTAGATTCCAGTCTGTAACTCACTCCCGGGTATCTGTTATTCTATATATAAACCCCCCCCCTGAACCCCTCGATTAGATTCCAGCCTGTAACTCACTCCTGGGTATCTGTTATTCTATATATAAAACCCCCGAACCCCTCGATTAGATTCCAGCCTGTAACTCACTCCTGGGTATCTGTTATTCTATATATAAACCCCCCGAACCCCTCGATTAGATTCCAGTCTGTAACTCACTCCCGGGGTACCTGTTATTCTATATATAAACCCCCCAAACCCCTCGATTAGATTCCAGCCTGTAACTCACTCCTGGGTATCTGTTATTCTATATATAAACCCCCCGATCCCCTCGATTAGATTCCAGCCTGTAACTCACTCCAAGGGTATCTGTTATTCTATATATAAACCCCCCCGAACTCCTCGATTAGATTCCAGCCTGTAACTCACTCCCGGGTATCTGTTATTCTATATATAAACCCCCCGAACCCCTCGATTAGATTCCAGCCTGTAACTCACTCCCGGGTATCTGTTATTCTATATATAAACCCCCCGAACCCCTCGATTAGATTCCAGCCTGTAACTCACTCCCGGGTATCTGTTATTCTATATATAAACCCCCCGAACCCCTCGATTAGATTCCAGCCTGTAACTCACTCCCGGGTATCTGTTATTCTATATATAAACCCCCCGAACCCCTCGATTAGATTTCAGCCTGTAACTCACTCCCGGGTATCTGTTATTCTATATATAAACCCCCCGAACCCCTCGATTAGATTCCAGCCTGTAACTCACTCCCGGGTATCTGCTATTCTATATATAAACCTCCCGAACCCCTCGATTAGATTCCAGCCTGTAACTCACTCCCGGGTATCTGTTATTCTATATATAAACCCCCCCGAACCCCTCGATTAGATTCCAGCCTGTAACTCACTCCCGGGTATCTGTTATTCTATATATAAACCCCCCGAACCCCTCGATTAGATTCCAGCCTGTAACTCACTCCCGGGTATCTGTTATTCTATATATAAATCCCCCGAACCCCTCGATTAGATTCCAGCCTGTAACTCACTCCCGGGTATCTGTTATTCTATATATAAACCCCCCGAACCCCTCGATTAGATTCCAGCCTGTAACTCACTCCCGGTTATCTGTTATTCTATATATAAACCTCCCGTACCCCTCGTTTAGATTCCAGTCTGTAACTCATCCCGGGTATCTGTTATTCTATATATAAATCCCCCGAACCCCTCAATTAGATTCCAGCCTGTAACTCACTCCCGGGTATCTGTTATTCTATATATAAACCCCCCAAACCCCTCGATTAGATTCCAGCCTGTAACTCACTCCCGGGTATCTGTTATTCTATATATAAACCCCCCGAACCCCTCGATTAGATTCCAGCCTGTAACTCACTCCCGGGTATCTGTTATTCTATATATAAACTCCCCGAACCCCTCGATTAGATTCCAGCCTGTAACTCACTCCCGGGTATCTGTTATTCTATATATAAACCCCCCGAACCCCTCGATTAGATTCCAGCCTGTAACTCACTCCCGGGTATCTGTTATTCTATATATAAACCCCCCGAACCCCTCGATTCGATCCCAGCCTGTAACTCACTCCCGGGTATCTGTTATTCTATATAAACCCCCCCGAACCCCTCGATTAGATTCCAGCCTGTAACTCACTCCCAGGTATCTGTTATACTATCTATAAAACCCCCCCGAACCCCTCGATTAGATTCCAGCCTGTAACTCACTCCCGGGTATCTGTTATTCTATATATAAACCCCCCGAACCCCTCGATTAGATTCCAGCCTGTAACTCACTCCCGGGTATCTGCTATTCTATATATAAACCCCCCAAACCCCTTGATTAGAGTCCAGCCTGTAACTGCCTCCCGGGCATCTGTTATTCTATATATAAACCCACCGAACCCCTCGATTAGATTCCAGCCTGTAACTCACTCCCGGGTATCTGTTATTCTATATATAAACCCCCCGAACCCCTCGATTAGATTCCAGCCTGTAACTCACTCCCGGGTATCTGTTATTCTATATATAAACCCCCGAACCCCTCGATTAGATTCCAGCCTGTAACTCACTCCCGGGTATCTGTTATTCTATATATAAACCCCCCGAACCCCCCGATTAGATTCCAGCCTGTAACTCACTCCCGGGTATCTGTTATTCTATATATAAACCCCCCGAACCCCTCGATTAGATTCCAGCCTGTAACTCACTCCCGGGTATCTGTTATTCTATATATAAACCCCCCGAACCCCTCGATTAGATTCCAGCCTGTAACTCACTCCCGGGTATCTGTTATTCTATATATAAACCCCCCGAACCCCTCGATTAGATTCCAGCCTGTAACTCACTCCCGGGTATCTGTTATTCTATATATAAACCCCCCGAACCCCTCGATTAGATTCCAGCCTGTAACTCACTCCTGGGTATCTGTTATTCTATATATAAACCCCCCCGAACCACTCGATTAGATTCCAGCCTGTAACTCACTCCCGGGTATCTGTTATTCTATATATAAACCGCCCAAACCCCTCGATTAGATTCCAGCCTGTAACTCACTCCTGGGTATCTGTTATTCTATATATAACCCCCCGAACCCCTCGATTAGATTCCAGCCTGTAACTCACTCCCGGGTACCTGCTATTCTATATATAAACACCCAAACCCCTCGATTAGATTCCAGCCTGTAACTGCCTCCCGGGCATCTGTTATTCTATATATAAACCCACCGAACCCCTCGATTAGATTCCAGCCTGTAACTCACTCCCGGGTATCTGTTATTCTATATATAAACCCCCGAACCCCTCGATTAGATTCCAGCCTGTAACTCACTTCGGGCATCTGTTATTCTATATATAAACCCCCCGAACCCCTCGATTAGATTCCAGCCTGTAACTCACTCCCGGGTATCTGTTATTCTATATATAAACCCCCCAAATCCCTCGATTAGATTCCAGCCTGTAACTCACTCCCGGGTATCTGTTATTCTATATATAAACCCCCCGAACCCCTCGATTAGATTCCAGTCTGTAACTCACTCCCGGTATCTGTTATTCTATATATAAACCCCCCGAACCCCTCGATTAGATTCCAGCCTGTAACTCACTCCCGGGTATCTGTTATTCTATATATAAACCTCCCGAACCCCTCGATTAGATTCCAGTCTGTAACTCACTCCCGGGTATCTGTTATTCTATATATAAATCCCCCGAACCCCTCGATTAGATTCCAGCCTGTAACTCACTCCCGGGTATCTGTTATTCTATATATAAACCCCCCGAACCCCTCGATTAGATTCCAGCCTGTAACTCACTCCCGGGTATCTGTTATTCTATATATAAACCCCCCGAACCCCTCGATTAGATTCCAGCCTGTAACTCACTCCCGGGTATCTGTTATTCTATATATAAACTCCCCGAACCCCTCGATTAGATTCCAGCCTGTAACTCACTCCCGGGTATCTGTTATTCTATATATAAACCCCCCGAACCCCTCGATTAGATTCCAGCCTGTAACTCACTCCCGGGTATCTGTTATTCTATATATAAACCCCCCGAACCCCTCGATTAGATTCCAGCCTGTAACTCACTCCCGGGTATCTGTTATTCTATATAAACCCCCCCGAACCCCTCGATTAGATTCCAGCCTGTAACTCACTCCCGGGTATCTGTTATACTATATATAAACCCCCCGAACCCCTCGATTAGATTCCAGCCTGTAACTCACTCCCGGGTATCTGTTATTCTATATATAAACCCCCCGAACCCCTCGATTAGATTCCAGCCTGTAACTCACTCCCGGGTATCTGTTATTCTATATATAAACCCCCCGAACCCCTCGATTAGATTCCAGCCTGTAACTCACTCCCGGGTATCTGTTATTCTATATATAAACCCCCGAACCCCTCGATTAGATTCCAGCCTGTAACTCACTCCCGGGTATCTGTTATTCTATATATAAACCCCCCGAACCCCTCGATTAGATTCCAGCCTGTAACTCACTCCCGGGTATCTGTTATTCTATATGTAAACCCCCGAACCCCTCGATTAGATTCCAGCCTGTAACTCACTCCTGGGTATCTGTTATTCTATATATAAACCCCCGAACCCCTCGATTAGATTCCAGCCTGTAACTCACTCCCGGGTATCTGTTATTCTATATATAAACCGCCCAAACCCCTCGATTAGATTCCAGCCTGTAACTCACTCCTGGGTATCTGTTATTCTATATATAACCCCCCGAACCCCTCGATTAGATTCCAGCCTGTAACTCACTCCCGGGTACCTGCTATTCTATATATAAACACCCCAAACCCCTTGATTAGATTCCAGCCTGTAACTGCCTCCCGGGCATCTGTTATTCTATATATAAACCCACCGAACCCCTCGATTAGATTCCAGCCTGTAACTCACTCCCGGGTATCTGTTATTCTATATATAAACCCCCGAACCCCTCGATTAGATTCCAGCCTGTAACTCACTTCGGGCATCTGTTATTCTATATATAAACCCCCCGAACCCCTCGATTAGATTCCAGCCTGTAACTCACTCCCGGGTATCTGTTATTCTATATATAAACCCCCCAAACCCCTCGATTAGATTCCAGCCTGTAACTCACTCCCGGGTATCTGTTATTCTTTATATAAACCCCCCGAACACCTCAATTAGATTCCAGTCTGTAACTCACTCCTCGGTATCTGTTATTCTATATATAAACCCCCCGAACCCCTCGATCAGATTCCAGTCTGTAACCCACTCCCGGGGTACCTGTTATTCTATATATAAACCCCCCAAACCCCTCGATTAGATTCCAGCCTGTACCTCACTCCTGGGTATCTGTTATTCTATATATAAACCCCCGAACCCCTCGATTAGATTCCAGCCTGTAACTCACTCCCGGTTATCTGTTATTCTATATATAAACCTCCCGTACCCCTCGTTTAGATTCCAGTCTGTAACTCATCCCGGGTATCTGTTATTCTATATATAAATCCCCCGAACCCCTCAATTAGATTCCAGCCTGTAACTCACTCCCGGGTATCTGTTATTCTATATATAAACCCCCCAAACCCCTCGATTAGATTGCAGCCTGTAACTCACTCCCGGGTATCTGTTATTCTATATATAAACCCCCCGAACCCCTCGATTAGATTCCAGCCTGTAACTCACTCCCGGGTATCTGTTATTCTATATATAAACTCCCCGAACCCCTCGATTAGATTCCAGCCTGTAACTCACTCCCGGGTATCTGTTATTCTATATATAAACCCCCCGAACCCCTCGATTAGATTCCAGCCTGTAACTCACTCCCGGGTATCTGTTATTCTATATATAAACCCCCCGAACCCCTCGATTCGATCCCAGCCTGTAACGCACTCCCGGGTATCTGTTATTCTATATAAACCGCCCCGAACCCCTCGATTAGATTCCAGCCTGTAACTCACTCCCGGGTATCTGCTATTCTATATATAAACCCCCCAAACCCCTTGATTAGATTTCAGCCTGTAACTCACTCCCGGGTATCTGTTATTCTATATTTCAACCCCCCGAACCCCTCGATTAGATTCCAGCCCGTAACTCACTCCCGGGTATCTGTTCTTCTATATATAAACCCCCCGAACCCCTCGATTCGATCCCAGCCTGTAACTCACTCCCGGGTATCTGTTATTCTATATATAAACCCCCCGAACCCCTCGATTAGATTCCAGCCTGTAACTCACTCCCGGGTATCTGTTATTCTATATATAACCTCCCCGAACCCCTCGATTAGATTCCAGCCTGTAACTCACTCCCGGGTATCTGTTATTCTATATATAAACCCCCCAAACCCCTCGATTAGATTCCAGCCTGTAACTCACTCCCGGGTATCTGTTATTCTATGTATAAACCCCCCAAACCCCTCGATTAGATTCCAGCCTGTAACTCACTCCCGGGTATCTGTTATTCTATATATAAACCACCCAAACCCCTCGATTAGATTCCAGCCTGTAACTCACTCCTGGGTATCTGTTATTCTATATATAAACCCCCCGAACCCCTCGATTAGATTCCAGCCTGTAACTCACTCCCGGGTACCTGCTATTCTATATATAAACACCCCAAACCCCTTGATTAGATTCCAGCCTGTAACTGCCTCCCGGGCATCTGTTATTCTATATATAAACCCACCGAACCCCTCGATTAGATTCCAGCCTGTAACTCACTCCGGGTATCTGTTATTCTATATATAAACCCCCCGAACCCCTCGATTAGATTCCAGCCTGTAACTCACTCCCGGGTATCTGTTATTCTATATATAAACCCCCCAAACCCCTCGATTAGATTCCAGCCTGTAACTCACTCCCGGGTATCTGTTATTCTTTTATATAAACCCCCCGAACACCTCAATTAGATTCCAGTCTGTAACTCACTCCTGGGTATCTGTTATTCTATATATAAACCCCCCGAACCCCTCGATGAGATTCCAGTCTGTAACCCACTCCCGGGGTACCTGTTATTCTATATATAAACCCCCCAAACCCCTCGATTAGATTCCAGCCTGTACCTCACTCCTGGGTATCTGTTATTCTATATATAAACCCCCGAACCCCTCGATTAGATTCCAGTCTGTAACTCACTCCCGGGTATCTTCTATTCTATATATAAACCCCCCCGAACCCCTCGATTAGATTCCAGCCTGTAACTCACTCCCGGGTATCTGTTATTCCATATAAACCCCCCCGAACCCCTCGATTAGATTCCAGTCTGTAACTCACTCCTGGGTATCTGTTATTCTATATATAAACCCCCCGAACCCCTCGATGAGATTCCAGTCTGTAACCCGCTCCCGGGTACCTGTTATTCTATATATAAACCCCCCAAACCCCTCGATTAGATTCCAGCCTGTACCTCACTCCTGGGTATCTGTTATTCTATATATAAACCCCCGAACCCCTCGATTAGATTCCAGTCTGTAACTCACTCCCGGGTATCTTCTATTCTATATATAAACCCCCCCGAACCCCTCGATTAGATTCCAGCCTGTAACTCGCTCCTGGGTATCTGTTATTCTATATATAAAACCCCCGAACCCCTCGATTAGATTCCAGCCTGTAACTCACTCCTGGGTATCTGTTATTCTACATATAAACCCCCCGAACCCCTCGATTAGATTCCAGTCTGTAACTCACTCCCGGGTATCTGTTATTCTATATATAAACCCCCCCGAACCCCTCGATTAGATTCCAGCCTGTAACTCACTCCCGGGTATCTGTTATTCTATATATAAACCCCCCGAACCCCTCGATTAGATTCCAGTCTGTAACTCACTCCTGGGTATCTGTTACTCTATATATAAACCCCCACCCCACCCGAACCTCTCGATTGGGTGACCTTTAACGCCCCGCCGTGATCCCCGAGGTCACTCACCCCTTTGACGAGTCCGGTGCGGATTTCGGGCCCCTTTGTGTCGAGCGCTATGGCCACACTTGTCTGGTAGAGCGGGTTGGAGGAGAAGCTGTTGGCAGCCTGCCGAATGTTTTTGATGGAGCCGGCGTGGTACTGGTGAAGACAGCGGGGAGAGAGTCAAACCGCAGCGGAGCAGGGCGTTGGGGGTGGGTGGGGGGTGTGAGGGTAACAGATACAGGAAAAGACAGACCCGGACATCACCCCCCCCCACCCCCCGGCAGAGGTGACAGTGGGGTACGGGTGAGGGTGGGGTACGGGTGAAAGTGGGGTACGGGTGAGGGTGGGGTACGGGTGAGGGTGGGGTACGGGTGAAGGTGGGGTACGGGTGAGGGTGGGGTACGGGTGAGGGTGGGGTACGGGTGAAGGTGGGGTACGGGTGAGGGTGGGGTACGGGTGAGGGTGGGGTACGGGTGAGGGTGGGGTACGGGTGAGGGTGGGGTACGGGTGGGGTACGGGTGAAAGTGGGGTACGGGTGAGGGTGGGGTACGGGTGAGGGTGGGGTACGGGTGAAGGTGGGGTACGGGTGAGGGTGGGGTACGGGTGAGGGTGGGGTACGGGTGAAGGTGGGGTACGGGTGAGGGTGGGGTACGGGTGAGGGTGGGGTACGGGTGAGGGTGGGGTACGGGTGAGGGTGGGGTACGGGTGAGGGTGGGGTACGGGTGAAGGTGGGGTACAGGTGAGCGTGGGGTACGGGTGATGGTGGGGTATGGGTGACAGTGGGGTACGGGTGAGGGTGGAGTATGGGTGAGGGTGGGGTATGGGTGAAGGTGGGGTACGGGTGAGGGTGGGGTACGGGTGAAGGTGGGGTACAGGTGAGGGTGGGGTATGGGTGAGGGTGGGGTATGGGTGACAGTGGGGTACGGGTGAGGGTGGGGTACGGCTGAGGGTGGGGTACGGGCAAAGGTGGGGTACGGGTGCAGGTGGGGTACGG
This sequence comes from Squalus acanthias, assembly GCA_030390025.1. Taxonomy (NCBI): domain Eukaryota; kingdom Metazoa; phylum Chordata; class Chondrichthyes; order Squaliformes; family Squalidae; genus Squalus; species Squalus acanthias. The sequence goes on along the minus strand of JASTWF010000886.1, from coordinate 119,779 downwards.
GTGAGGGTGGGGTACGGGTGAAGGTGGGGTAGGGGTGAGGGTGGAGTACGGGTGAAGGTGGGGTACGGGTGAAGGTGGGGTACGGGTGAGGGTGGGGTACGGGTGAGGGTGGGGTGCGGGTGAGGGTGGGGTACGGGTGAAGGTGGGGTACGGGTGAAGGTGGGGTACGGGTGAAGGTGGGGTACGGGTGAGGGTCGGGTACGGGTGAAGGTGGGGTACGGGTGAGGGTGGGGTACGGGTGAGGGTGGGGTACGGGCAAATGTGGGGTACGGGTGAGGGTGGGGTACGGGTGAGGGTGGGGTGCGGGTGAGGGTGGGGTACGGGTGAAGGTGGGGTACGGGTGAAGGTGGGGTACGGGTGAAGGTGGGGTACGGGTGAGGGTCGGGTACGGGTGAAGGTGGGGTACGGGTGAAGGTGGGGTACGGGTGAAGGTGGGGTACGGGCAAAGGTGGGGTACGGGTGAGGGTGTGGTACGGGTGAGGGTGGGGTACGGGTGAGGGTGGGGCGCGGGTGAAGGTGGGGTACGGGTGAAGGTGGGGTAGGGGTGAGGGTGGGGTACGGGTGAAGGTGGGGTACGGGTGAGGGTGGGGTACGGGTGAAGGTGGGGTACGAGTGAAGGTGGGGTACGGGTGAAGGTGGGGTACGGGTGAAGGTGGGGTACGGGTGAAGGTGGGGTACGGGTGAGGGTGGGGTACGGGTGAGGGTGGGTTACAGGTGAAGGTGGGGTAGGGGTGAGGGTGGGGTACGGGTGAAGATGGGGTACGGGTGAGGGTGGGGTACGGGTGAGGGTGGGTTACCGGTGAAGGTGGGGTAGGGGTGAGGGTGGGGTATGGGTGAAGGTGGGGTACGGGTGAGGGTGGGGTACGGGTGAGGGTGGGGTACGGGTGAGGGTGGGGTACGGGTGAGGGTGGGGTACGGGTGATGGTGGGGTACGGGTGAAGGTGGGGTACGGGTGAGGGTGGGGTACGGGTGAGGGTGGGGTACGGGTGAGGGTGGGGTACGGGTGAGGGTGGGGTACGGGTGAAGGTGGGGTATGGGTGAGGGTGGTGTAAGGGTGAAGGTGGGGTACGGGTGAGGGTGGGGTACGTGTGAGGATGGGGTACGGGTGAGGGTGGTGTAAGGGTGAGGGTGGGGTATGGGTGAGGGTGGGGTACGGGTGAAGGTGGGGTATGGGTGAGGGTGGGGTACGGGTGAAGGTGGGGTACGGGTGAAGGTGGGGTACGGGTGAGGGTGGGGTACGGGTGAAGGTGGGGTACGGGTGAGGGTGGGGTACGGGTGAAGGTGGGGTATGGGTGAGGGTGGGGTACGGGTGAAGGTGGGGTACGGGTGAGGGTTGGGTACGGGTGAAGGTGGGGTACGGGTGAGGGTGGGGTACGGGTGAAGGTAGGGTACGGGTGAGGGTGGGGTACGGGTGAGGGTGGGGTACGGGTGAGGGTGGGGTACGGGTGAGGGTGGGGTACATAAGAACATACGAATTAGGAGCAGGAGTCGGCCATTCGGCCCCTCGAGCCTGCTCCGCCATTCAATAAGATCATGGCTGATCTTCTACCTCATCTCCACTTTCCCGCCCGATCTCCATATCCCTTGATTCCCTTAATATTCAGAAATCTATCGATCTCAGCCTTGAACAAACTCAACGACTGAGCATCCACAGCCCTCTGGGTGCGGGTGAAGGAGGCGTTCAGGGGCTTGGCCTGTGTACCCCAGCGAGAGTCAGCGCCCTCCGAGAGGGAGGCAGGGGGGAGTCGGCAACAGTGATAAATTAGAAGAAAAGTCAGTACTTGGCTTAAAAATGTAGCTCCCAGCCTGTGTTACAGGACCCTGAACCCTCACGGGTCGCCCCTGTGCCTCGGTGGGTGAATGCACTGCTGGGTGTGGGACTGAGCCACACACAGACACCAGGCAGCCCTTGGATTTAACTTCTGGTCTGCGCTCAGTCATCTGATCACAGCCTGAGGCCAACAGTCTGGGCTGCAATCGGACTCAGCACCCTCGGGGTATGGAGAGGGTCCCGCCCCGATCACATTCCAGTCACCCCTTGAGATAGGTGAGGACAGGATTGCGCTCAGCTGCAATGCCCTCGATAGTCGGATAGCCGACACTCACTAACCGGGCTCACACAAATTGAAGGGGGGCGGTGAGTGTCGGTGAGTGTCGGTGGGACCCCCAGGTGTCAGGGAGACGGCCAGGAGTGGACGATCGTGGAAACTCGCGCGCTGCTCACCGGGGCGGCACACTACGCTGGCTGAGCCCTCTCACCTCGTGAGTCCCGTGGGAGCAGTTGAGACGAGCGATGTTCATTCCGGCTTTTATCATCTCCTTCAGGGTCTCCACCGATCGAGACGCCGGGCCTGTAGTCGAGGAGAGGGGACGGTCATTACAGTCCCAGTGACGCTCATTACAATCCCAGTGACGGTCATTACAATCCCAGTGATGGTCATTACAGTCCCAGTCGCAGTCATTACAGTCTCAGTGACGGTCATTACAGTCCCAGTGACGGTCATTACAATCCCAGTGACGGTCATTACAATCCCAGTGATGGTCATTACAGTCCCAGTCGCAGTCATTACAGTCTCAGTGACGGTCATTACAGTCCCAGTGATGGTCATTACAGTCCCAGTGACAGTCATTACAATCCCAGTGATGGTCATTGCAGTCCCAGTGGCGGTCATTACAATCCCAGTGACGGTCATTACAATCACAGTGACGGTCATTACAGTCCCAGTGACGGTTATTACAGTCCCAGTGACGGTCATTACAAACCCAGTGACGGTCATTACAGTCCCAGTCGCGGTCATTACAGTCTCAGTGACGGTCATTACAGTCCCAGTGACGGTCATTACAATCCAAGTGACGGTCATTACAGTCCCAGTCGCGGTCATTACAGTCTCAGTGACGGTCATTACAGTCCCAGTGACGGTCATTACAGTCCCAGTGACGGTCATTACAATCCCAGTGACGGTCATTACAGTCACAGTCGCGGTCATTACAGTCACAGTGACGGTCATTACAATCCCAGTGACGGTCATTACAGTCACAGTCACGGTCATTACAGTCTCAGTGACGGTCATTACACTCCCAGTGACGGTCATTACAGTCCCAGTGACGGTCATTACAGTCCCAGTGAAGGTCATTACAATCCCAGTGATGGTCATTAAAGACCCAGTCGTGGTCATTACAGTCTCAGTGACGGTCATTACAGTCCCAGTGATCGTCATTACAATCCCAGTGACGGTCATTACAGTCCCAGTGGCGGTCATTACAGTCCCAGTTGCGATCATTACAGTCTCAGTGACGGTCATTACAGTCCCAGTGACGGTCATTACAATCCCAGTGATGGTCATTGCAGTCCCAGTGGCGGTCATTACATTCCCAGTGACGGTCATTACAATCCCAGTGATGGTCATTACAGTCCCACTGACGGTCATTACACTCCCAGTGATGGTCATTACAGTCCCAGTGACGGTCATTACAGTCCCAGTGACGGTCATTACAGTCCCAGTGACGGTCATTACAGTCCCAGTGACGCTCATTACAGTCCCAGTGACGGTCATTACACTCCCAGTGATGGTCATTACAGTCCCATGACGGTCATTACAGTCCCAGTGACGGTCATTACAGTCCCAGTGATGGTCATTACAGTCCCAGTGACGCTCATTACAGTCCCAGTGACGGTCATTACACTCCCAGTGATGGTCATTACAGTCCCAGTGACGGTCATTACAGTCCCAGTGACGGTCATTACACTCCCAGTGATGGTCATTACAGTCCCAGTGACGGTCATTACAGTCCCAGTGGCGGTCATTACAGTCCCAGTCGCGGTCATTACAGTCCCAGTGACGGTCATTACAGTCCCAGTGGCGGTCATTACAATCCCAGTGACGGTCGTTACACTCCCAGTGACGGTCATTACAATCCCAGTGACAGTCATTACAGTCCCAGTGACAGTCATTACAGTCCCAGTGGCGGTCATTACAATCCCAGTGACGGTCATTACAATCCCAGTGACAGTCATTACAATCCCAGTGATGGTCATTACAGTCCCAGTCGCAGTCATTACAGTCTCAGTGACGGTCATTACAGTCCCAGTGACGGTCATTACAGTCCCAGTGACAGTCATTACAATCCCAGTGATGGTCATTGCAGTCCCAGTGGCGGTCATTACAATCCCAGTGACGGTCATTACAATCCCAGTGACGGTCATTACAGTCCCAGTGACGGTCATTACAATCCCAGTGACGGTCATTACAGTCCCAGTCGCGGTCATTACAGTCTCAGTGATGGTCATTACAGTCCCAGTGACGGTCATTACAGTCCCAGTGAAGGTCATTACAATCCCAGTGATGGTCATTACAGACTCAGTCGCGGTCATTACAGTCCCAGTGACGGTCATTACAATCCCAGTGATTGTCATTACAGTCCCAGTTGCGGTCATTACAGTCCCAGTTGCGATCATTACAGTCCCAGTGGCGGTCATTACAATCCCAGTGATGGTCATTGCAGTCCCAGTGATGGTCATTACACTCCCAGTGATGGTCATTACAGTCCCAGTGACGGTCATTACAGTCCCAGTGACGGTCATTACACTCCCAGTGATGGTCATTACAGTCCCAGTGACGGTCATTACAGTCCCAGTGGCGGTCATTACAGTCCCAGTCGCGGTCATTACAGTCCCAGTGACGGTCATTACAGTCCCAGTGGCGGTCATTACAATCCCAGTGACGGTCATTACAATCCCAGTGATGGTCATTGCAGTCCCAGTGGCGGTCATTACAATCCCAGTGACGGTCATTACAATCCCAGTGACGGTCATTACATTCCCAGTGACGGTCATTACAATCCCAGTGACGGTCATTACAGTCCCAGTCGCGGTCATTACAGTCTCAGTGGCGGTCATTACACTCCCACTGACGGTCATTACAGTCCCAGTGACGGTCATTACAGTCCCAGTGTCAGTCATTACAGTCCCAGTGATGCTCATTACAGTCCCAGTGACAGTCATTACAATCTCAGTGATGGTCATTGCAATCCCAGTGACGGTCATTACAATCCCAGTGACGGTCATTACAGTCTCAGTGACGGTCATTACACTCCCAGTGACGGTCATTACAATCCCAGTGACGGTCATTACAGTCCCAGTGATGGTTATTGCCGTCCCAGTGGCGGCCATTACACTCCCAGTGACACTCATTACAATCCCAGTGATGCTCATTACATTCCCAGTGACGGTCATTACAATCCCAGTGATGGTCATTACAGTCCCACTGACGATCATTACACTCCCAGTGATGGTCATTACAGTCCCAGTGACGGTCATTACAGTCCCAGTGACGGTCATTACAGTCCCAGTGACGGTCATTACAGTCCCAGTGACGCTCATTACAGTCCCAGTGACGGTCATTACACTCCCAGTGATGGTCATTACAGTCCCATGACGGTCATTACAGTCCCAGTGACGGTCATTACAGTCCCAGTGATGGTCATTACAGTCCCAGTGACGCTCATTACAGTCCCAGTGACGGTCATTACACTCCCAGTGATGGTCATTACAGTCCCAGTGACGGTCATTACAGTCCCAGTGACGGTCATTACACTCCCAGTGATGGTCATTACAGTCCCAGTGACGGTCATTACAGTCCCAGTGGCGGTCATTACAGTCCCAGTCGCGGTCATTACAGTCCCAGTGGCGGTCATTACAATCCCAGTGACGGTCGTTACACTCCCAGTGACGGTCATTACAATCCCAGTGACAGTCATTACAGTCCCAGTGACAGTCATTACAGTCCCAGTGGCGGTCATTACAATCCCAGTGACGGTCATTACAATCCCAGTGACAGTCATTACAATCCCAGTGATGGTCATTACAGTCCCAGTCGCAGTCATTACAGTCTCAGTGACGGTCATTACAGTCCCAGTGACGGTCATTACAGTCCCAGTGACAGTCATTACAATCCCAGTGATGGTCATTGCAGTCCCAGTGGCGGTCATTACAATCCCAGTGACGGTCATTACAATCCCAGTGACGGTCATTACAGTCCCAGTGACGGTCATTACAATCCCAGTGACGGTCATTACAGTCCCAGTCGCGGTCATTACAGTCTCAGTGATGGTCATTACAGTCCCAGTGACGGTCATTACAGTCCCAGTGAAGGTCATTACAATCCCAGTGATGGTCATTACAGACCCAGTCGCGGTCATTACAGTCCCAGTGACGGTCATTACAATCCCAGTGATTGTCATTACAGTCCCAGTTGCGGTCATTACAGTCCCAGTTGCGATCATTACAGTCCCAGTGGCGGTCATTACAATCCCAGTGATGGTCATTGCAGTCCCAGTGATGGTCATTACACTCCCAGTGATGGTCATTACAGTCCCAGTGATGGTCATTACAGTCCCAGTGACGGTCATTACACTCCCAGTGATGGTCATTACAGTCCCAGTGACGGTCATTACAGTCCCAGTGGCGGTCATTACAGTCCCAGTCGCGGTCATTACAGTCCCAGTGACGGTCATTACAGTCCCAGTGGTGGTCATTACAATCCCAGTGACGGTCGTTACACTCCCAGTGACGGTCATTACAATCCCAGTGACAGTCATTACAGTCCCAGTGACAGTCATTACAGTCCCAGTGGCGGTCATTACAATCCCAGTGACGGTCATTACAATCCCAGTGACAGTCATTACAATCCCAGTGATGGTCATTACAGTCCCAGTCGCAGTCATTACAGTCTCAGTGACGGTCATTACAGTCCCAGTGACGGTCATTACAGTCCCAGTGACAGTCATTACAATCCCAGTGATGGTCATTGCAGTCCCAGTGGCGGTCATTACAATCCCAGTGACGGTCATTACAATCCCAGTGACGGTCATTACATTCCCAGTGACGGTCATTACAATCCCAGTGACGGTCATTACAGTCCCAGTCGCGGTCATTACAGTCTCAGTGGCGGTCATTACACTCCCACTGACGGTCATTACAGTCCCAGTGACGGTCATTACAGTCCCAGTGTCAGTCATTACAGTCCCAGTGATGCTCATTACAGTCCCAGTGACGGTCATTACAATCCCAGTGATTGTCATTACAGTCCCAGTTGCGGTCATTACAGTCCCAGTTGCGATCATTACAGTCCCAGTGGCGGTCATTACAATCCCAGTGATGGTCATTGCAGTCCCAGTGATGGTCATTACACTCCCAGTGATAGTCATTACAGTCCCAGTGACGGTCATTACAGTCCCAGTGACGGTCATTACACTCCCAGTGATGGTCATTACAGTCCCAGTGACGGTCATTACAGTCCCAGTGGCGGTCATTACAGTCCCAGTCGCGGTCATTACAGTCCCAGTGACGGTCATTACAGTCCCAGTGGCGGTCATTACAATCCCAGTGACGGTCGTTACACTCCCAGTGACGGTCATTACAATCCCAGTGACAGACATTACAGTCCCAGTGACAGTCATTACAGTCCCAGTGGCGGTCATTACAATCCCAGTGACGGTCATTACAATCCCAGTGACAATCATTACAATCCCAGTGATGGTCATTACAGTCCCAGTCGCAGTCATTACAGTCTCAGTGACGGTCATTACAGTCCCAGTGACGGTCATTACAGTCCCAGTGACAGTCATTACAATCCCAGTGATGGTCATTGCAGTCCCAGTGGCGGTCATTACAATCCCAGTGACGGTCATTACAATCCCAGTGACGGTCATTACATTCCCAGTGACGGTCATTACAATCCCAGTGATGGTCATTACAGTCCCAGTCGCGGTCATTACAATCTCAGTGGCGGTCATTACAGTCCCAGTGACGGTCATTACAGTCCCAGTGACGGTCATTACAATCCCAGTGATGGTCATTACAGTCCCAGTGACGGTCATTACAGTCCCAGTGAAGGTCATTACAATCCCAGTGATGGTCATTACAGACCCAGTCGCGGTCATTACAGTCCCAGTGACGGTCATTACAATCCCAGTGATTGTCATTACAGTCCCAGTTGCGGTCATTACAGTCCCAGTTGCGATCATTACAGTCCCAGTGGCGGTCATTACAATCCCAGTGACGGTCATTACACTCCCAGTGATGGTCATTGCCGTCCCAGTGGCGGTCATTACACTCCCAGTGACGCTCATTACAATCCCAGTGATGCTCATTACATTCCCAGTGATGGTCATTACAATCCCAGTGATGTTCATTACAGTCCCAGTGACGGTCATTACACTCCCACTGACGGTCATTACAGTCCCAGTGACGGTCATTACAGTCCCAGTGTCGGTCATTACAGTCCCAGTGACGCTCATTACAGTCCCAGTGACGGTCATTACACTCCCAGTGATGGTCATTACAGTCCCAGTGATGGTCATTACAGTCCCAGTGACGGTCATTACAGTCCCAGTGACAGTCATTACAATCCCAGTGATGGTCATTACAGTCCCAGTTGCGGTCATTACAGTCCCAGTTGCGATCATTACAGTCCCAGTGGCGGTCATTACACTCCCAGTGACGCTCATTACAATCCCAGTGATGCTCATTACATTCCCAGTGATGGTCATTACAATCCCAGTGATGTTCATTACAGTCCCAGTGACGGTCATTACACTCCCACTGACGGTCATTACAGTCCCAGTGACGGTCATTACAGTCCCAGTGTCAGTCATTACAGTCCCAGTGATGCTCATTACAGTCCCAGTGACGGTCATTACACTCCCAGTGATGGTCATTACAGTCCCATGATGGTCATTACAGTCCCAGTGACGGTCATTACAGTCCCAGTGACGGTCATTACAGTCCCAGTGACGCTCATTACAGTCCCAGTGACGCTCATTACATTCCCAGTGACGGTCATTACACTCCCAGTGATGGTCATTACAGTCCCAGTGACGGTCATTACAGTCACAGTGACGGTCATTACACTCCCAGTGACGGTCATTACAGTCCCAGTGACGGTCATTACAGTCCCAGTGACGGTCATTACAGTCCCAGTGACGCTCATTACAGTCCCAGTGACGCTCATTATAGTCCCAGTGACGGTCATTACACTCCCAGTGATGGTCATTACAGTCGCAGTGATGGTCATTACAGTCCCAGTGACGGTCATTACAGTCCCAGTGGCGGTCATTACAGTCCCAGTCGCGGTCATTACAGTCCCAGTGAGGGTCATTACAGTCCCAGTGGCGGTCATTACAATCCCAGTGACGGTCGTTACACTCCCAGTGACGGTCATTACAATCCCAGTGACAGTCATTACAGTCCCAGTGACAGTCATTACAGTCCCAGTGGCGGTCATTACAATCCCAGTGATGGTCATTACAATCCCAGTGACAGTCATTACAATCCCAGTGACGGTCATTACAATTCCAGTGATGGTCATTACAGTCCCAGTCGCAGTCATTACAGTCTCAGTGGCGGTCATTACAGTCCCAGTGACGGTCATTACAGTCCCAGTGACAGTCATTACAATCCCAGTGATGGTCATTGCCGTCCCAGTGGCGGTCATTACAATCCCAGTGACGGTCATTACAATCCCAGTGACGGTCATTACAGTCCCAGTGAAGGTCATTACAGTCCCAGTGACGGTCATTACAATCCCAGTGATGGTCATTACAGTCCCAGTCGCGGTCATTACAGTCTCAGTGACGGTCATTACAGTCCCAGTGACGGTCATTACAGTCCCAGTGACGGTCATTACAATCCCAGTGACGGTCATTACAGTCCCAGTGACGATCATTACAGTCCCAGTGACGGTCATTACAATCCCAGTGACGGTCATTACAGTCCCAGTTGCGGTCATTACAGTCTCAGTGACGGTCATTACACTCCCAGTGACGGTCATTACAGTCCCAGTGACGGTCATTACAGTCCCAGTGAAGGTCATTACAATCCCAGTGATGGTCATTACAGACCCAGTCGCGGTCATTACAGTCTCAGTGACGGTCATTACAGTCTCAGTGACGGTCATTACAGTCCCAGTGACGGTCATTACAATCCCAGTGACTGTCATTACAGTCCCAGTTGCGGTCATTACAGTCCCAGTTGCGATCATTACAGTCCCAGTGGCGGTCATTACAATCCCAGTGACGGTCATTACACTCCCAGTGATGGTCATTGCCGTCCCAGTGGCGGTCATTACACACCCAGTGACGCTCATTACAATCCCAGTGATGCTCATTACATTCCCAGCGACGGTCATTACAATCCCAGTGATGGTCATTACAGTCCCAGTGACGGTCATTACATTCCCAGTGGCGGTCATTACAATCCCAGTGACGGTCATTACAGTCCCAGTGATGGTCATTACAGTCCCAGTGATGGTCATTGCAGTCCCAGTAGCGGTCATTACAATCCCAGTGTTGGTCATTACAATCCCAGTGACGGTCATTACAGTCTCAGTGACGGTCATTACACTCCCAGTGACGGTCATTACAGTCCCAGTGACGGTCATTACAGTCCCAGTGAAGGTCATTACAATCCCAGTGATGGTCATTACAGACCCAGTCGCGGTCATTACAGTCTCAGTGACGGTCATTACAGTCCCAGTGACGGTCATTACAGTCCCAGTGATGGTCATTACAATCCCAATGACGGTCATTACAGTCCCAGTTGCGGTCATTACAGTCCCAGTTGCGATCATTACAGTCCCAGTGGCGGTCATTACAATCCCAGTGACGGTCATTACACTCCCAGTGATGGTCATTGCCGTCCCAGTGGTGGTCATTACACTCCCAGTGACGCTCATTACAATCCCAGTGATGCTCATTACATTCCCAGTGACGGTCATTACAATCCCAGTGATGGTCATTACAGTCCCAGTGACGGTCATTACATTCCCAGTGGCGGTCATTACAATCCCAGTGACGGTCATTACACTCCCAGTGATGGTCATTGCCGTCCCAGTGGTGGTCATTACACTCCCAGTGATGCTCATTACAATCCCAGTGATGCTCATTACATTCCCAGTGACGGTCATTACAATCCCAGTGATGGTCATTACAGTCCCAGTGACGGTCATTACATTCCCAGTGGCGGTCATTACAATCCCAGTGACGGTCATTACAGTCCCAGTGATGGTCATTACAGTCCCAGTGATGGTCATTGCAGTCCCAGTGGCGGTCATTCCAATCCCAGTGACTGTCATTACAATCCCAGTGACGGTCATTACAGTCCCAGTGACGGTCATTACAGTCCCAGTGACGGTCATTACAATCCCAGTGACGGTCATTACAGTCCCAGTCGCGGTCATTACAGTCTCAGTGATGGTCATTACCATTACAGTCCCAGTGACGGTCATTACAATCACAGTGACGGTCATTACAGTCCCAGTCGCGGTCATTACAATCCCAGTGACGGTCATTACAGTCCCAGTGACGGTCATTACAGTCCCAGTGATGGTCATTACAGTCCCAGTGACGGTCATTACAATCCCAGTGACGGTCATTACAATCCCAGTGACGGTCATTACAATCCCAGTGACGGTCATTACAGTCCCAGTGACGGTCATTACAGTCCCAGTGACGGTCATTACAATCCCAGTGACGGTCATTACAGTCCCAGTCGCGGTCATTACAGTCTCAGTGACGGTCATTACACTCCCAGTGACGGTCATTACAGTCCCAGTGACGGTCATTACAATCCCAGTGACGGTCATTACAGTCCCAGTCGCGGTCATTACAGTCTCAGTGACGGTCATTACAGTCCCAGTGACGGTCATTACAGTCCCAGTGATTGTCATTAGAGTCCCAGTGGCGGTCATTACAATCCCAGTGACGGTCATTACAATCCCAGTGACGGTCATTACAGTCTCAGTGACGGTCATTACAGTCTCAGTGACGGTCATTACACTCCCAGTGACGGTCATTACAGTCCCAGTGACGGTCATTACAATCCCAGTGACGGTCATTACAGTCCCAGTGATGGTCATTACAGTCCCAGTGATGGTCATTGCAGTCCCAGTGGCGGTCATTACAATCCCAGTGACGGCCATTACAATCCCAGTGATGGTCATTACAGTCTCAGTGACGGTCATTACACTCCCAGTGACGGTCATTACAGTCCCAGTGACGGTCATTACAGTCCCAGTGACGGTCATTACAGTCCCAGTGAGGCTCATTACAGTCCCAGTGACGCTCATTACAGTCCCAGTGACGGTCATTACACTCCCAGTGATGGTCATTACAGTCGCAGTGATGGTCATTACAGTCCCAGTGACGGTCATTACAGTCCCAGTGGCGGTCATTACAGTCCCAGTCGCGGTCATTACAGTCCCAGTGAGGGTCATTACAGTCCCAGTGGCGGTCATTACAATCCCAGTGACGGTCGTTACACTCCCAGTGACGGTCATTACAATCCCAGTGACAGTCATTACAGTCCCAGTGACAGTCATTACAGTCCCAGTGGCGGTCATTACAATCCCAGTGATGGTCATTACAATCCCAGTGACAGTCATTACAATCCCAGTGACGGTCATTACAATTCCAGTGATGGTCATTACAGTCCCAGTCGCAGTCATTACAGTCTCAGTGGCGGTCATTACAGTCCCAGTGACGGTCATTACAGTCCCAGTGACAGTCATTACAATCCCAGTGATGGTCATTGCCGTCCCAGTGGCGGTCATTACAATCCCAGTGACGGTCATTACAATCCCAGTGACGGTCATTACAGTCCCAGTGAAGGTCATTACAGTCCCAGTGACGGTCATTACAATCCCAGTGATGGTCATTACAGTCCCAGTCGCGGTCATTACAGTCTCAGTGACGGTCATTACAGTCCCAGTGACGGTCATTACAGTCCCAGTGACGGTCATTACAATCCCAGTGACGGTCATTACAGTCCCAGTGACGATCATTACAGTCCCAGTGACGGTCATTACAATCCCAGTGACGGTCATTACAGTCCCAGTTGCGGTCATTACAGTCTCAGTGACGGTCATTACACTCCCAGTGACGGTCATTACAGTCCCAGTGACGGTCATTACAGTCCCAGTGAAGGTCATTACAATCCCAGTGATGGTCATTACAGACCCATTCGCGGTCATTACAGTCTCAGTGACGGTCATTACAGTCTCAGTGACGGTCATTACAGTCCCAGTGACGGTCATTACAATCCCAGTGACTGTCATTACAGTCCCAGTTGCGGTCATTACAGTCCCAGTTGCGATCATTACAGTCCCAGTGGCGGTCATTACAATCCCAGTGACGGTCATTACACTCCCAGTGATGGTCATTGCCGTCCCAGTGGCGGTCATTACACACCCAGTGACGCTCATTACAATCCCAGTGATGCTCATTACATTCCCAGCGACGGTCATTACAATCCCAGTGATGGTCATTACAGTCCCAGTGACGGTCATTACATTCCCAGTGGCGGTCATTACAATCCCAGTGACGGTCATTACAGTCCCAGTGATGGTCATTACAGTCCCAGTGATGGTCATTGCAGTCCCAGTAGCGGTCATTACAATCCCAGTGTTGGTCATTACAATCCCAGTGACGGTCATTACAGTCTCAGTGACGGTCATTACACTCCCAGTGACGGTCATTACAGTCCCAGTGACGGTCATTACAGTCCCAGTGAAGGTCATTACAATCCCAGTGATGGTCATTACAGACCCAGTCGCGGTCATTACAGTCTCAGTGACGGTCATTACAGTCCCAGTGACGGTCATTACAGTCCCAGTGATGGTCATTACAATCCCAATGACGGTCATTACAGTCCCAGTTGCGGTCATTACAGTCCCAGTTGCGATCATTACAGTCCCAGTGGCGGTCATTACAATCCCAGTGACGGTCATTACACTCCCAGTGATGGTCATTGCCGTCCCAGTGGTGGTCATTACACTCCCAGTGACGCTCATTACAATCCCAGTGATGCTCATTACATTCCCAGTGACGGTCATTACAATCCCAGTGATGGTCATTACAGTCCCAGTGACGGTCATTACATTCCCAGTGGCGGTCATTACAATCCCAGTGACGGTCATTACACTCCCAGTGATGGTCATTGCCGTCCCAGTGGTGGTCATTACACTCCCAGTGATGCTCATTACAATCCCAGTGATGCTCATTACATTCCCAGTGACGGTCATTACAATCCCAGTGATGGTCATTACAGTCCCAGTGACGGTCATTACATTCCCAGTGGCGGTCATTACAATCCCAGTGACGGTCATTACAGTCCCAGTGATGGTCATTACAGTCCCAGTGATGGTCATTGCAGTCCCAGTGGCGGTCATTCCAATCCCAGTGACTGTCATTACAATCCCAGTGACGGTCATTACAGTCCCAGTGACGGTCATTACAGTCCCAGTGACGGTCATTACAATCCCAGTGACGGTCATTACAGTCCCAGTCGCGGTCATTACAGTCTCAGTGATGGTCATTACCATTACAGTCCCAGTGACGGTCATTACAATCACAGTGACGGTCATTACAGTCCCAGTCGCGGTCATTACAATCCCAGTGACGGTCATTACAGTCCCAGTGACGGTCATTACAGTCCCAGTGATGGTCATTACAGTCCCAGTGACGGTCATTACAATCCCAGTGACGGTCATTACAATCCCAGTGACGGTCATTACAATCCCAGTGACGGTCATTACAGTCCCAGTGACGGTCATTACAGTCCCAGTGACGGTCATTACAATCCCAGTGACGGTCATTACAGTCCCAGTCGCGGTCATTACAGTCTCAGTGACGGTCATTACACTCCCAGTGACGGTCATTACAGTCCCAGTGACGGTCATTACAATCCCAGTGACGGGCATTACAGTCCCAGTCGCGGTCATTACAGTCTCAGTGACGGTCATTACAGTCCCAGTGACGGTCATTACAGTCCCAGTGATTGTCATTAGAGTCCCAGTGGCGGTCATTACAATCCCAGTGACGGTCATTACAATCCCAGTGACGGTCATTACAGTCTCAGTGACGGTCATTACAGTCTCAGTGACGGTCATTACACTCCCAGTGACGGTCATTACAGTCCCAGTGACGGTCATTACAATCCCAGTGACGGTCATTACAGTCCCAGTGATGGTCATTACAGTCCCAGTGATGGTCATTGCAGTCCCAGTGGCGGTCATTACAATCCCAGTGACGGTCATTACAATCCCAGTGATGGTCATTACAGTCTCAGTGACGGTCATTACACTCCCAGTGACGGTCATTACAGTCGCAGTGACGGTCATTACATTCCCAGTGAAGGTCATTACAATCCCAGTGATGGTCATTACAGACCCAGTCGCGGTCATTACAGTCTCAGTGACGGTCATTACAGTCCCAGTGATGGTCATTACAGTCGCAGTGATGGTCATTACAGTCCCAGTGACGGTCATTACAGTCCCAGTGGCGGTCATTACAGTCCCAGTCGCGGTCATTACAGTCCCAGTGACGGTCATTACAGTCCCAGTGGCGGTCATTACAATTCCAGTGACGGTCGTTACACTCCCAGTGACGGTCATTACAATCCCAGTGACAGTCATTACAGTCCCAGTGACAGTCATTACAGTCCCAGTGGCGGTCATTACAATCCCAGTGATGGTCATTACAATCCCAGTGACAGTCATTACAATCCCAGTGACGGTCATTACAATTCCAGTGATGGTCATTACAGTCCCAGTCGCAGTCATTACAGTCTCAGTGGCGGTCATTACAGTCCCAGTGACGGTCATTACAGTCCCAGTGACAGTCATTACAATCCCAGTGATGGTCATTGCAGTCCCAGTGACGGTCATTACACTCCCAGTGATGGTCATTGCCGTCCCAGTGGCGGTCATTACACACCCAGTGACGCTCATTACAATCCCAGTGATGCTCATTACATTCCCAGTGACGGTCATTACAATCCCAGTGATGGTCATTACAGTCCCAGTGACGGTCATTACATTCCCAGTGGCGGTCATTACAATCCCAGTGACGGTCATTACAGTCCCAGTGATGGTCATTACAGTCCCAGTGATGGTCATTGCAGTCCCAGTGGCGGTCATTACAATCCCAGTGATGGTCATTACAATCCCAGTGACGGTCATTACAGTCTCAGTGACGGTCATTACACTCCCAGTGACGGTCATTACAGTCCCAGTGACGGTCATTACAGTCCCAGTGAAGGTCATTACAATCCCAGTGATGGTCATTACAGACCCAGTCGCGGTCATTACAGTCTCAGTGACGGTCATTACAGTCCCAGTGACGGTCATTACAGTCCCAGTGATGGTCATTACAATCCCAATGACGGTCATTACAGTCCCAATTGCGGTCATTACAGTCCCAGTTGCGATCATTACAGTCCCAGTGGCGGTCATTACAATCCCAGTGACGGTCATTACACTCCCAGTGATGGTCATTGCCGTCCCAGTGGTGGTCATTACACTCCCAGTGATGCTCATTACAATCCCAGTGATGCTCATTACATTCCCAGTGACGGTCATTACAATCCCAGTGATGGTCATTACAGTCCCAGTGACGGTCATTACATTCCCAGTGGCGGTCATTACAGTCCCAGTGATGGTCATTACAGTCCCAGTGATGGTCATTGCAGTCCCAGTGGCGGTCATTACAATCCCAGTGACGGTCATTACAATCCCAGTGACGGTCATTACAGTCTCAGTGACGGTCATTACACTCCCAGTGATGGTCATTACAGTCCCAGTGACGGTCATTACATTCCCAGTGAAGGTCATTACAATCCCAGTGATGGTCATTACAGACCCAGTCGCGGTCATTACAGTCTCAGTGACGGTCATTACAGTCCCAGTGACGGTCATTACAGTCCCAGTGACGGTCATTACAATCCCAGTGACGGTCATTACAGTCCCAGTTGCGGTCATTACAGTCCCAGTTGCGATCATTACAGTCCCAGTGGCGATCATTACACTCTCAGTTACGCTCATTACAATCCCAGTGATGCTCATTACATTCCCAGTGACGGTCATTACAATCCCAGTGATGGTCATTACAGTCCCAGTGACGGTCATTACACTCCCAGTGACGGTCATTACAGTCCCAGTGACGGTTATTACAGTCCCAGTGACGCACATTACAGTCCCAGTGACGGTCATTACACTCCCAGTGATGGTCATTACATTCCCATGACGGTCATTACAGTCCCAGTGACGGTCATTACAGTCCCAGTGACGGTCATTACTGTCCCAGTGACGCTCATTACAGTCCCAGTGATGGTCATTACAGTCCCAGTGACGGTCATTACACTCCCAGTGACGGTCATTACAGTCCCAGTGACGGTCATTACAGTCCCAGTGACGGTCATTACAGTCCCAGTGATGCTCATTACAGTCCCAGTGACGCTCATTACAGTCCCAGTGACGGTCATTACACTCCCAGTGAAGGTCATTACAGTCCCAGTGACGGTCATTACAGTCCCAGTGACGGTCATTACAGTCCCAGTGGCGGTCATTACAGTCCCAGTCGCGGTCATTACAGTCCCAGTGACGGTCATTACAGTCCCAGTGGCGGTCATTACAATCCCAGTGACGGTCGTTACACTCCCAGTGATGGTCATTACAATCCCAATGACAGTCATTACAGTCCCAGTGACAGAAATTACAGTCCCAGTGGCGGTCATTACAATCCCAGTGACGGTCATTACAATCCCAGTGACAGTCATTACAATCCCAGTGACGGTCATTACAATCCCAGTGATGGTCATTACAGTCCCAGTCGCAGTCATTACAGTCTCAGTGACGGTCATTACAGTCCCAGTGACGGTCATTACAGTCCCAGTGACAGTCATTACAATCCCAGTGATGGTCATTGCAGTCCCAGTGGCGGTCATTACAATCCCAGTGACTGTCATTACAATCCCAGTGACGGTCATTACAGTCCCAGTGACGGTCATTACAGTCCCAGTGACGGTCATTACAATCCCAGTGACGGTCATTACAGTCCCAGTCGCGGTCATTACAGTCTCAGTGATGGTCATTACCATTACAGTCCCAGTGACGGTCATTACAATCACAGTGACGGTCATTACAGTCCCAGTCGCGGTCATTACAATCCCAGTGACGGTCATTACAGTCCCAGTGACGGTCATTACAGTCCCAGTGATGGTCATTAGAGTCCCAGTGACGGTCATTACAATCCCAGTGACGGTCATTACAATCCCAGTGACGGTCATTACAATCCCAGTGACGGTCATTACAGTCCCAGTGACGGTCATTACAGTCCCAGTGACGGTCATTACAATCCCAGTGACGGTCATTACAGTCCCAGTCGCGGTCATTACAGTCTCAGTGACGGTCATTACACTCCCAGTGACGGTCATTACAGTCCCAGTGACGGTCATTACAATCCCAGTGACGGTCATTACAGTCCCAGTCGCGGTCATTACAGTCTCAGTGACGGTCATTACAGTCCCAGTGACGGTCATTACAGTCCCAGTGATTGTCATTAGAGTCCCAGTGGCGGTCATTACAATCCCAGTGACGGTCATTACAATCCCAGTGACGGTCATTACAGTCTCAGTGACGGTCATTACAGTCTCAGTGACGGTCATTACACTCCCAGTGATGGTCATTACAGTCCCAGTGACGGTCATTACAATCCCAGTGACGGTCATTACAGTCCCAGTCGCGGTCATTACAGTCTCAGTGACGGTCATTACAGTCCCAGTGACGGTCATTACAGTCCCAGTGATGGTCATTACAGTCCCAGTGGTGGTCATTACAATCCCAGTGACGGTCATTACAATCCCAGTGACGGTCATTACAGTCCCACTGACGCTCATTACAGTCCCAGTGACGCTCATTACAGTCCCAGTGACGCTCATTACACTCCCAGTGACGCTCATTACACACTCAGTGACGGTCATTACAGTCCCAGTGACGGTCATTACAATCTCAGTGACTGTCATTACAGTCCCAGTGACGCTCATTACACTCCCAGTGACGGTCATTACAGTCCCAGTGACGGTCATTACACTCCCAGTGACGGTCATTACACTCTCAGTGACGCTCATTACACTCCCAGTTATGGTCATTACAGTCCCAGTGACGGTCATTACAGTCCCAGTGACGGTCATTACATTCTCAGTGAAGGTCATTACAATCCCAGTGACGGTCATTACACTCCCAGTGACGCTCATTACACTCCCAGTGACGGTCATTACACTCCCAGTGAAGGTCATTACAATCCTTGTGACGGTCATTACAGTCCCAGTGACGGTCATTACAATCCCAGTGACAGTCATTACAGTCCCAGTGATGGTCATTACAATCCCAGTGACGCTCATTACAATCCCAGTGACGGTCATTACAGTCCCAGTGACGCTCATTACAATCCCAGTGACGCTCATTACAATCTCAGTGACGGTCATTACAGTCCCAGTGACGGTCATTACAATCCCAGTGACGCTCATTACAGTCCCAGTGACGCTCATTACAGTCCCAGTGACGCTCATTACACTCCCAGTGACGCTCATTACACACTCAGTGACGGTCATTACAATCCCAGTGACGGTCATTACAATCCCAGTGATGGTCATTACAGTCCCAGTGACGGTCATTACAGTCCCAGTGGCGGTCATTACAGTCCCAGTCGCGATCATTACAGTCCCAGTGACGGTCATTACAGTCCCAGTGGCGGTCATTACAATTCCAGTGACGGTCGTTACACTCCCAGTGACGGTCATTACAATCCCAGTGACAGTCATTACAGTCCCAGTGACAGTCATTACAGTCCCAGTGGCGGTCATTACAATCCCAGTGATGGTCATTACAATCCCAGTGACAGTCATTACAATCCCAGTGACGGTCATTACAATTCCAGTGATGGTCATTACAGTCCCAGTGATGGTCATTGCAGTCCCAGTGGCGGTCATTACAATCCCAGTGACGGTCATTACAATCCCAGTGACGGTCATTACAGTCTCAGTGACGGTCATTACACTCCCAGTGACGGTCATTACAGTCCCAGTGACGGTCATTACAGTCCCAGTGAAGGTCATTACAATCCCAGTGATGGTCATTACAGACCCAGTCGCGGTCATTACAGTCTCAGTGACGGTCATTACAGTCCCAGTGACGGTCATTACAGTCCCAGTGATGGTCATTACAATCCCAATGACGGTCATTACAGTCCCAGTTGCGGTCATTACAGTCCCAGTTGCGATCATTACAGTCCCAGTGGCGGTCATTACAATCCCAGTGACGGTCATTACACTCCCAGTGATGGTCATTGCCGTCCCAGTGGTGGTCATTACACTCCCAGTGATGCTCAATACAATCCCAGTGATGCTCATTACATTCCCAGTGACGGTCATTACAATCCCAGTGATGGTCATTACAGTCCCAGTGACGGTCATTACATTCCCAGTGGCGGTCATTACAATCCCAGTGACGGTCATTACAGTCCCAGTGATGGTCATTACAGTCCCAGTGATGGTCATTGCAGTCCCAGTGGCGGTCATTACAATCCCAGTGACGGTCATTACAATCCCAGTGACGGTCATTACAGTCTCAGTGACGGTCATTACACTCCCAGTGACGGTCATTACAGTCCCAGTGACGGTCATTACATTCCCAGTGAAGGTCATTACAATCCCAGTGATGGTCATTACAGACCCAGTCGCGGTCATTACAGTCTCAGTGACGGTCATTACAGTCCCAGTGACGGTCATTACAGTCCCAGTGATGGTCATTACAATCCCAGTGACGGTCATTACAGTCCCAGTTGCGGTCATTACAGTCCCAGTTGTGATCATTACAGTCCCAGTGGCGATCATTACACTCTCAGTTACGCTCATTACAATCCCAGTGATGCTCATTACATTCCCAGTGACGGTCATTACAATCCCAGTGACGGTCATTACAGTCCCAGTGACGGTCATTACACTCCCAGTGACGGTCATTACAGTCCCAGTGACGGTTATTACAGTCCCAGTGACGCACATTACACTCCCAGTGATGGTCATTACATTCCCATGACGGTCATTACAGTCCCAGTGACGGTCATTACAGTCCCAGTGACGGTCATTACAGGCGCAGTGACGCTCATTACAGTCCCAGTGATGGTCATTACACTCCCAGTGACGGTCATTACAGTCCCAGTGACGGTCATTACAGTCCCAGTGACGGTCATTACAGTCCCAGTGATGCTCATTACAGTCCCAGTGACGCTCATTACAGTCCCAGTGACGGTCATTACACTCCCAGTGAAGGTCATTACAGTCCCAGTGACGGTCATTACAGTCCCAGTGACGGTCATTACAGTCCCAGTGGCGGTCATTACAGTCCCAGTCGCGGTCATTACAGTCCCAGTGACGGTCATTACAGTCCCAGTGGCGGTCATTACAATCCAAGTGACGGTCGTTACACTCCCAGTGATGGTCATTACAATCCGAATGACAGTCATTACAGTCCCAGTGACAGAAATTACAGTCCCAGTGGCGGTCATTACAATCCCAGTGACGGTCATTACAATCCCAGTGACAGTCATTACAATCCCAGTGACGGTCATTACAATCCCAGTGATGGTCATTACAGTCCCAGTCGCAGTCATTACAGTCTCAGTGACGGTCATTACAGTCCCAGTGACGGTCATTACAGTCCCAGTGACAGTCATTACAATCCCAGTGATGGTCATTGCAGTCCCAGTGGCGGTCATTACAATCCCAGTGACTGTCATTACAATCCCAGTGACGGTCATTACAGTCTCAGTGATGGTCATTACAGTCCCAGTGACGGTCATTACAATCACAGTGACGGTCATTACAGTCCCAGTGACGGTCATTACAGTCCCAGTGATGGTCATTACAGTCCCAGTGACGGTCATTACAATCCCAGTGACGGTCATTACAATCCCAGTGACGGTCATTACAATCCCAGTGACGGTCATTACAGTCCCAGTGACGGTCATTACAGTCCCAGTGACGGTCATTACAGTCCCAGTCGCGGTCATTACAGTCTCAGTGACGGTCATTACACTCCCAGTGACGGTCATTACAGTCCCAGTGACGGTCATTACACTCCCAGTGACGGTCATTACAGTCCCAGTGACGGTCATTACAATCCCAGTGACGGTCATTACAGTCCCAGTCGCGGTCATTACAGTCTCAGTGACGGTCATTACAGTCCCAGTGACGGTCATTACAGTCCCAGTGATGGTCATTACAGTCCCAGTGGTGGTCATTACAATCCCAGTGACGGTCATTACAATCCCAGTGACGGTCATTACAGTCCCACTGACGCTCATTACAGTCCCAGTGACGCTCATTACAGTCCCAGTGACGCTCATTACACTCCCAGTGACGCTCATTACACACTCAGTGACGGTCATTACAGTCCCAGTGACGGTCATTACAATCTCAGTGACTGTCATTACAGTCCCAGTGACGCTCATTACACTCCCAGTGACGGTCATTACAGTCCCAGTGACGGTCATTACACTCCCAGTGACGGTCATTACACTCTCAGTGACGCTCATTACACTCCCAGTTATGGTCATTACAGTCCCAGTGACGGTCATTACAGTCCCAGTGACGGTCATTACATTCTCAGTGAAGGTCATTACAATCCCAGTGACAGTCATTACACTCCCAGTGACGCTCATTACACTCCCAGTGACGGTCATTACACTCCCAGTGAAGGTCATTACAATCCTTGTGACGGTCATTACAGTCCCAGTGACGGTCATTACAATCCCAGTGACAGTCATTACAGTCCCAGTGACGGTCATTACACTCCCAGTGACGGTCATTACACTCTCAGTGACGCTCATTACACTCCCAGTTATGGTCATTACAGTCCCAGTGACGCTCATTACACTCCCAGTGACGGTCATTACAGTCCCAGTGACGGTCATTACACTCCCAGTGACGGTCATTACACTCTCAGTGACGCTCATTACACTCCCAGTTATGGTCATTACAGTCCCAGTGACGGTCATTACAGTCCCAGTGACGGTCATTACATTCTCAGTGAAGGTCATTACAATCCCAGTGATGGTCATTACACTCCCAGTGACGCTCATTACACTCCCAGTGACGGTCATTACACTCCCAGTGAAGGTCATTACAATCCTTGTGACGGTCATTACAGTCCCAGTGACGGTCATTACAATCCCAGTGACAGTCATTACAGTCCCAGTGACGGTCATTACAATCCCAGTGACGCTCATTACAATCCCAGTGACGGTCATTACAGTCCCAGTGACGCTCAGTACAATCCCAGTGACGCTCATTACAATCTCAGTGACGGTCATTACAGTCCCAGTGACGGTCATTACAATCCCAGTGACGGTCATTACAGTCCCACTGACGCTCATTACAGTCCCAGTGACGCTCATTACAGTCCCAGTGACGCTCATTACACTCCCAGTGACGCTCATTACACACTCAGTGACGGTCATTACAATCCCAGTGATGCTCATTACATTCCCAGTGATGGTCATTACAGTCCCAGTGACGGTCATTACAGTCCCAGTGGCGGTCATTACAATCCCAGTGACGGTCATTACAGTCCCAGTGATGGTCATTACAGTCCCAGTGGCGGTCATTACAATCCCAGTGACGGTCAATACAATCCCAGTGACGGTCATTACAGTCTCAGTGACGGTCATTACACTCCCAGTGACGGTCATTACAGTCCCAGTGACGGTCATTACAGTCCCAGTGAAGGTCATTACAATCCCAGTGATGGTCATTACAGACCCAGTCGCGGTCATTACAGTCTCAGTGACGGTCATTAGAGTCCCAGTGACGGTCATTACAGTCGCAGTGACGGTCATTACAATCCCAGTGACGGTCATTACAGTCCCAGTTGCGGTCATTACAGTCCCAGTTGCGATCATTACAGTCCCAGTGGCGGTCATTACAATCCCAGTGACGGTCATTACACTCCCAGTGATGGTCATTGCCGTCCCAGTGGCGGTCATTACACTCCCAGTGACGCTCATTACAATCCCAGTGATGCGCATTACATTCCCAGTGACGGTCATTACAATCCCAGTGACGGTCATTACAGTCCGAGTGACGGTCATTACACTCCCAGTGACGGTCATTACAGTCCCAGTGACTGTCATTACAGTCCCAGTGACGGTCATTACAGTCCCAGTGACGCTCATTACAGTCCCAGTGACGGTCATTACACTCCCAGTGATGGTCATTACAGTCCCATGACGGTCATTACAGTCCCAGTGACAGTCATTACAGTCCCAGTGACGGTCATTACAGTCCCAGTGACGCTTATTACAGTCCCAGTGAGGGTCATTACACTCCCAGTGATGGTCATTACACTCCCAGTGACGGTCATTACAGTCCCAGTGACGGTCATTACAGTCCCAGTGACGGTCATTACAGTCCCAGTGACGCTCATTACAGTCCCAGTGACGCTCATTACAGTTCCAGTGACGGTCATTACACTCCCAGTGATGGTCATTACAGTCCCAGTGACGGTAATTACAGTCCCAGTGACGGTCATTACAGTCCCAGTGGCGGTCATTACAGTCCCAGTCGTGGTCATTACAGTCCCAGTGACAGTCATTACAGTCCCAGTGGCGGTCATTACAATCCCAGTGACGGTCGTTACACTCCCAGTGATGGTCATTACAATCCCAGTGACAGTCATTACAGTCCCAGTGACAGAAATTACAGTCCCAGTGGCGGTCATTACAATCCCAGTGACGGTCATTACAATCCCAGTGACAGTCATTACAATCCCAGTGACGGTCATTACAATCCCAGTGATGGTCATTACAGTCCCAGTCGCAGTCATTACAGTCTCAGTGACGGTCATTACAGTCCCAGTGACGGTCATTACAGTCCCAGTCACGGTCATTACAATCCCAGTGAAGGTCATTACAATCCCAGTGGCGGTCATTACAGTCCCAGTGGCGGTCATTACAATCCCAGTGACGGTCATCACAATTCCAGTGATGGTCATTATAGTCCCAGTGACGGTCATTACAATCCCAGTGACGGTCATTACAGTCCCAGTGACGGTCATTACACTCCCAGTGACGGTCATTACAGTCCCAGTGACGGTTATTACAGTCCCAGTGACGCACATTACAGTCCCAGTGACGGTCATTACACTCCCAGTGATGGTCATTACATTCCCATGACGGTCATTACAGTCCCAGTGACGGTCATTACAGTCCCAGTGACGGTCATTACAGGCGCAGTGACGCTCATTACAGTCCCAGTGATGGTCATTACACTCCCAGTGACGGTCATTACAGTCCCAGTGACGGTCATTACAGTCCCAGTGACGGTCATTACAGTCCCAGTGATGCTCATTACAGTCCCAGTGACGCTCATTACAGTCCCAGTGACGGTCATTACACTCCCAGTGAAGGTCATTACAGTCCCAGTGACGGTCATTACAGTCCCAGTGACGGTCATTACAGTCCCAGTGGCGGTCATTACAGTCCCAGTCGCGGTCATTACAGTCCCAGTGACGGTCATTACAGTCCCAGTGGCGGTCATTACAATCCAAGTGACGGTCGTTACACTCCCAGTGATGGTCATTACAATCCGAATGACAGTCATTACAGTCCCAGTGACAGAAATTACAGTCCCAGTGGCGGTCATTACAATCCCAGTGACGGTCATTACAATCCCAGTGACAGTCATTACAATCCCAGTGACGGTCATTACAATCCCAGTGATGGTCATTACAGTCCCAGTCGCAGTCATTACAGTCTCAGTGACGGTCATTACAGTCCCAGTGACGGTCATTACAGTCCCAGTGACAGTCATTACAATCCCAGTGATGGTCATTGCAGTCCCAGTGGCGGTCATTACAATCCCAGTGACTGTCATTACAATCCCAGTGACGGTCATTACAGTCTCAGTGATGGTCATTACAGTCCCAGTGACGGTCATTACAATCACAGTGACGGTCATTACAGTCCCAGTGACGGTCATTACAGTCCCAGTGATGGTCATTACAGTCCCAGTGACGGTCATTACAATCCCAGTGACGGTCATTACAATCCCAGTGACGGTCATTACAATCCCAGTGACGGTCATTACAGTCCCAGTGACGGTCATTACAGTCCCAGTGACGGTCATTACAGTCCCAGTCGCGGTCATTACAGTCTCAGTGACGGTCATTACACTCCCAGTGACGGTCATTACAGTCCCAGTGACGGTCATTACACTCCCAGTGACGGTCATTACAGTCCCAGTGACGGTCATTACAATCCCAGTGACGGTCATTACAGTCCCAGTCGCGGTCATTACAGTCTCAGTGACGGTCATTACAGTCCCAGTGACGGTCATTACAGTCCCAGTGATGGTCATTACAGTCCCAGTGGTGGTCATTACAATCCCAGTGACGGTCATTACAATCCCAGTGACGGTCATTACAGTCCCACTGACGCTCATTACAGTCCCAGTGACGCTCATTACAGTCCCAGTGACGCTCATTACACTCCCAGTGACGCTCATTACACACTCAGTGACGGTCATTACAGTCCCAGTGACGGTCATTACAATCTCAGTGACTGTCATTACAGTCCCAGTGACGCTCATTACACTCCCAGTGACGGTCATTACAGTCCCAGTGACGGTCATTACACTCCCAGTGACGGTCATTACACTCTCAGTGACGCTCATTACACTCCCAGTTATGGTCATTACAGTCCCAGTGACGGTCATTACAGTCCCAGTGACGGTCATTACATTCTCAGTGAAGGTCATTACAATCCCAGTGACAGTCATTACACTCCCAGTGACGCTCATTACACTCCCAGTGACGGTCATTACACTCCCAGTGAAGGTCATTACAATCCTTGTGACGGTCATTACAGTCCCAGTGACGGTCATTACAATCCCAGTGACAGTCATTACAGTCCCAGTGACGGTCATTACACTCCCAGTGACGGTCATTACACTCTCAGTGACGCTCATTACACTCCCAGTTATGGTCATTACAGTCCCAGTGACGCTCATTACACTCCCAGTGACGGTCATTACAGTCCCAGTGACGGTCATTACACTCCCAGTGACGGTCATTACACTCTCAGTGACGCTCATTACACTCCCAGTTATGGTCATTACAGTCCCAGTGACGGTCATTACAGTCCCAGTGACGGTCATTACATTCTCAGTGAAGGTCATTACAATCCCAGTGATGGTCATTACACTCCCAGTGACGCTCATTACACTCCCAGTGACGGTCATTACACTCCCAGTGAAGGTCATTACAATCCTTGTGACGGTCATTACAGTCCCAGTGACGGTCATTACAATCCCAGTGACAGTCATTACAGTCCCAGTGACGGTCATTACAATCCCAGTGACGCTCATTACAATCCCAGTGACGGTCATTACAGTCCCAGTGACGCTCAGTACAATCCCAGTGACGCTCATTACAATCTCAGTGACGGTCATTACAGTCCCAGTGACGGTCATTACAATCCCAGTGACGGTCATTACAGTCCCACTGACGCTCATTACAGTCCCAGTGACGCTCATTACAGTCCCAGTGACGCTCATTACACTCCCAGTGACGCTCATTACACACTCAGTGACGGTCATTACAATCCCAGTGATGCTCATTACATTCCCAGTGATGGTCATTACAGTCCCAGTGACGGTCATTACAGTCCCAGTGGCGGTCATTACAATCCCAGTGACGGTCATTACAGTCCCAGTGATGGTCATTACAGTCCCAGTGGCGGTCATTACAATCCCAGTGACGGTCAATACAATCCCAGTGACGGTCATTACAGTCTCAGTGACGGTCATTACACTCCCAGTGACGGTCATTACAGTCCCAGTGACGGTCATTACAGTCCCAGTGAAGGTCATTACAATCCCAGTGATGGTCATTACAGACCCAGTCGCGGTCATTACAGTCTCAGTGACGGTCATTAGAGTCCCAGTGACGGTCATTACAGTCGCAGTGACGGTCATTACAATCCCAGTGACGGTCATTACAGTCCCAGTTGCGGTCATTACAGTCCCAGTTGCGATCATTACAGTCCCAGTGGCGGTCATTACAATCCCAGTGACGGTCATTACACTCCCAGTGATGGTCATTGCCGTCCCAGTGGCGGTCATTACACTCCCAGTGACGCTCATTACAATCCCAGTGATGCGCATTACATTCCCAGTGACGGTCATTACAATCCCAGTGACGGTCATTACAGTCCCAGTGACGGTCATTACACTCCCAGTGACGGTCATTACAGTCCCAGTGACGGTCATTACAGTCCCAGTGACGGTCATTACAGTCCCAGTGACGCTCATTACAGTCCCAGTGACGGTCATTACACTCCCAGTGATGGTCATTACAGTCCCATGACGGTCATTACAGTCCCAGTGACAGTCATTACAGTCCCAGTGACGGTCATTACAGTCCCAGTGACGCTTATTACAGTCCCAGTGAGGGTCATTACACTCCCAGTGATGGTCATTACACTCCCAGTGACGGTCATTACAGTCCCAGTGACGGTCATTACAGTCCCAGTGACGGTCATTACAGTCCCAGTGACGCTCATTACAGTCCCAGTGACGCTCATTACAGTTCCAGTGACGGTCATTACACTCCCAGTGATGGTCATTACAGTCCCAGTGACGGTAATTACAGTCCCAGTGACGGTCATTACAGTCCCAGTGGCGGTCATTACAGTCCCAGTCGTGGTCATTACAGTCCCAGTGACAGTCATTACAGTCCCAGTGGCGGTCATTACAATCCCAGTGACGGTCGTTACACTCCCAGTGATGGTCATTACAATCCCAGTGACAGTCATTACAGTCCCAGTGACAGAAATTACAGTCCCAGTGGCGGTCATTACAATCCCAGTGACGGTCATTACAATCCCAGTGACAGTCATTACAATCCCAGTGACGGTCATTACAATCCCAGTGATGGTCATTACAGTCCCAGTCGCAGTCATTACAGTCTCAGTGACGGTCATTACAGTCCCAGTGACGGTCATTACAGTCCCAGTCACGGTCATTACAATCCCAGTGAAGGTCATTACAATCCCAGTGGCGGTCATTACAGTCCCAGTGGCGGTCATTACAATCCCAGTGACGGTCATCACAATTCCAGTGATGGTCATTATAGTCCCAGTGACGGTCATTACAGTCCCAGTGACGGTCATTACACTCCCAGTGAAGGTCATTACAATCCCAGTGACGGTCATTACAATCCCAGTGAAGGTCATTACAATCCCAGTGACGGTCATTACAGTCCCAGTGACGCTCATTACAATCCCAGTGACGCTCATTACAATCCCAGTGACGGTCATTACAGTCCCAGTGACGCTCATTACAATCCCAGTGACGCTCATTACAATCTCAGTGACGGTCATTACAGTCCCAGTGACGGTCATTACAATCCCAGTGACGGTCATTACAATCCCAGTGACAGTCATTACAATCCCAGTGACGGTCATTACAATCCCAGTGATGGTCATTACAGTCCCAGTCGCAGTCATTACAGTCTCAGTGACGGTCATTACAGTCCCAGTGACGGTCATTACAGTCCCAGTCACGGTCATTACAATCCCAGTGAAGGTCATTACAATCCCAGTGGCGGTCATTACTGTTGGACTATAACCTGGTGTTGTGCGACCTCTCAATTTTGTCCACCCCAGTCCAACACCGGCATCTCCGCATCATGGTCATTACAATCCCAGTGACGGTCATCACAATTCCAGTGACGGTCATTAGAGTCCCAGTGATGGTCATTACAGTCCCAGTGACGGTCATTACACTCCCAGTGAAGGTCATTACAATCCCAGTGACGGTCATTACAATCCCAGTGAAGGTCATTACAATCCCAGTGACGGTCATTACAGTCCCAGTGACGCTCATTACAAGCCCAGTGATGCTCATTACAATCCCAGTGACGGTCATTACAGTCCCAGTGACGCTCATTACAGTCCCAGTGACGCTCATTACACTCCCAGTGACGCTCATTACACACTCAGTGACGGTCATTACAGTCCCAGTGACGGTCATTACAATCTCAGTGACTGTCATTACAGTCCCAGTGACGCTCATTACACTCCCAGTGACGGTCATTACAGGCCCAGTGACGGTCATTACACTCCCAGTGACGGTCATTACACTCTCAGTGACGCTCATTACACTCCCAGTGACGGTCATTACAGGCCCAGTGACGGTCATTACACTCCCAGTGATGGTCATTACACTCTCAGTGAAGGTCATTACAATCCCAGTGACGGTCATTATACTCCCAGTGACGCTCATTACACTCCCAGTGACGGTCATTACACTCCCAGTGAAGGTCATTACAATCCCAGTGACGGTCATTACAGTCCCAGTGACGGTCATTACAATCCCAGTGACAGTCATTACACTCTCAGTGAAGGTCATTACAATCCCAGTGACGATCATTACACTCGCAGTGATGCTCATTACACTCCCAGTGACGGTCATTATACTCCCAGTGACGGTCATTACAGTCCCAGTGACGGTCAATACAATCCCAGTGACGCTCATTACACTACCAGTGACAGTCATTACACTCCCAGTGATGGTCATTAAGTCCCAGTGACGATCATTACAATCCCAGTGACAGTCGTTACACTCCCAGTGACAGTCATTACAATCCCAGTGACAGTCATTACAGTCCCAGTGACAGTCATTACAATCCCAGTGACGCTCATTACAATCTCAGTGACGGTCATTACAGTCCCAGTGACGGTCATTACAATCCCAGTGACAGTCATTACAGTCCCACTGACGCTCATTACAGTCCCAGTGACGCTCATTACAGTCCCAGTGACGCTCATTACACTCCCAGTGACGCTCATTACACACTCAGTGACGGTCATTACAGTCCCAGTGACGGTCATTACAATCTCAGTGACTGTCATTACAGTCCCAGTGACGCTCATTACACTCCCAGTGACGGTCATTACAGTCCCAGTGACGGTCATTACACTCCCAGTGACGGTCATTACCCTCTCAGTGACGCTCATTACACTCCCAGTTATGGTCATTACACTCTCAGTGAAGGTCATTACAATCCCAGTGACGGTCATTACACTCCCAGTGACGCTCATTACACTCCCAGTGACGGTCATTACACTCCCAGTGAAGGTCATTACAATCCCAGTGACGGTCATTACAATCCCAGTGAAGGTCATTACAATCCCAGTGACGGTCATTACAGTCCCAGTGACGCTCATTACAATCCCAGTGACGCTCATTACAATCCCAGTGACGGTCATTACAGTCCCAGTGACGCTCATTACAATCCCAGTGACGCTCATTACAATCTCAGTGACGGTCATTACAGTCCCAGTGACGGTCATTACAATCCCAGTGACGGTCATTACAATCCCAGTGACAGTCATTACAATCCCAGTGACGGTCATTACAATCCCAGTGATGGTCATTACAGTCCCAGTCGCAGTCATTACAGTCTCAGTGACGGTCATTACAGTCCCAGTGACGGTCATTACAGTCCCAGTCACGGTCATTACAATCCCAGTGAAGGTCATTACAATCCCAGTGGCGGTCATTACTGTTGGACTATAACCTGGTGTTGTGCGACCTCTCAATTTTGTCCACCCCAGTCCAACACCGGCATCTCCGCATCATGGTCATTACAATCCCAGTGACGGTCATCACAATTCCAGTGACGGTCATTAGAGTCCCAGTGATGGTCATTACAGTCCCAGTGACGGTCATTACACTCCCAGTGAAGGTCATTACAATCCCAGTGACGGTCATTACAATCCCAGTGAAGGTCATTACAATCCCAGTGACGGTCATTACAGTCCCAGTGACGCTCATTACAAGCCCAGTGATGCTCATTACAATCCCAGTGACGGTCATTACAATCCCAGTGAAGGTCATTACAATCCCAGTGACGGTCATTACAGTCCCAGTGACGCTCATTACAAGCCCAGTGATGCTCATTACAATCCCAGTGACGGTCATTACAGTCCCAGTGACGCTCATTACAGTCCCAGTGACGCTCATTACACTCCCAGTGACGCTCATTACACACTCAGTGACGGTCATTACAGTCCCAGTGACGGTCATTACAATCTCAGTGACTGTCATTACAGTCCCAGTGACGCTCATTACACTCCCAGTGACGGTCATTACAGGCCCAGTGACGGTCATTACACTCCCAGTGACGGTCATTACCCTCTCAGTGACGCTCATTACACTCCCAGTTATGGTCATTACACTCTCAGTGAAGGTCATTACAATCCCAGTGACGGTCATTACACTCCCAGTGACGGTCATTACACTCTCAGTGACGCTCATTACACTCCCAGTGACGGTCATTACAGGCCCAGTGACGGTCATTACACTCCCAGTGATGGTCATTACACTCTCAGTGAAGGTCATTACAATCCCAGTGACGGTCATTATACTCCCAGTGACGCTCATTACACTCCCAGTGACGGTCATTACACTCCCAGTGAAGGTCATTACAATCCCAGTGACGGTCATTACAGTCCCAGTGACGGTCATTACAATCCCAGTGACAGTCATTACACTCTCAGTGAAGGTCATTACAATCCCAGTGACGATCATTACACTCGCAGTGATGCTCATTACACTCCCAGTGACGGTCATTATACTCCCAGTGACGGTCATTACAGTCCCAGTGACGGTCAATACAATCCCAGTGACGCTCATTACACTACCAGTGACAGTCATTACACTCCCAGTGATGGTCATTAAGTCCCAGTGACGATCATTACAATCCCAGTGACAGTCGTTACACTCCCAGTGACAGTCATTACAATCCCAGTGACAGTCATTACAGTCCCAGTGACAGTCATTACAATCCCAGTGACGCTCATTACAATCTCAGTGACGGTCATTACAGTCCCAGTGACGGTCATTACAATCCCAGTGACAGTCATTACAGTCCCACTGACGCTCATTACAGTCCCAGTGACGCTCATTACAGTCCCAGTGACGCTCATTACACTCCCAGTGACGCTCATTACACACTCAGTGACGGTCATTACAGTCCCAGTGACGGTCATTACAATCTCAGTGACTGTCATTACAGTCCCAGTGACGCTCATTACACTCCCAGTGACGGTCATTACAGTCCCAGTGACGGTCATTACACTCCCAGTGACGGTCATTACCCTCTCAGTGACGCTCATTACACTCCCAGTTATGGTCATTACACTCTCAGTGAAGGTCATTACAATCCCAGTGACGGTCATTACACTCCCAGTGACGCTCATTACACTCCCAGTGACGGTCATTACACTCCCAGTGAAGGTCATTACAATCCCAGTGACGGTCATTACAATCCCAGTGAAGGTCATTACAATCCCAGTGACGGTCATTACAGTCCCAGTGACGCTCATTACAATCCCAGTGACGCTCATTACAATCCCAGTGACGGTCATTACAGTCCCAGTGACGCTCATTACAATCCCAGTGACGCTCATTACAATCTCAGTGACGGTCATTACAGTCCCAGTGACGGTCATTACAATCCCAGTGACGGTCATTACAATCCCAGTGACAGTCATTACAATCCCAGTGACGGTCATTACAATCCCAGTGATGGTCATTACAGTCCCAGTCGCAGTCATTACAGTCTCAGTGACGGTCATTACAGTCCCAGTGACGGTCATTACAGTCCCAGTCACGGTCATTACAATCCCAGTGAAGGTCATTACAATCCCAGTGGCGGTCATTACTGTTGGACTATAACCTGGTGTTGTGCGACCTCTCAATTTTGTCCACCCCAGTCCAACACCGGCATCTCCGCATCATGGTCATTACAATCCCAGTGACGGTCATCACAATTCCAGTGACGGTCATTAGAGTCCCAGTGATGGTCATTACAGTCCCAGTGACGGTCATTACACTCCCAGTGAAGGTCATTACAATCCCAGTGACGGTCATTACAATCCCAGTGAAGGTCATTACAATCCCAGTGACGGTCATTACAGTCCCAGTGACGCTCATTACAAGCCCAGTGATGCTCATTACAATCCCAGTGACGGTCATTACAGTCCCAGTGACGCTCATTACAATCCCAGTGACGCTCATTACAATCTCAGTGACGGTCATTACAGTCCCAGTGACGGTCATTACAATCCCAGTGACAGTCATTACAGTCCCACTGACGCTCATTACAGTCCCAGTGACGCTCATTACAGTCCCAGTGACGCTCATTACACTCCCAGTGACGCTCATTACACACTCAGTGACGGTCATTACAGTCCCAGTGACGGTCATTACAATCTCAGTGACTGTCATTACAGTCCCAGTGACGCTCATTACACTCCCAGTGACGGTCATTACAGGCCCAGTGACGGTCATTACACTCCCAGTGACGGTCATTACACTCTCAGTGACGCTCATTACACTCCCAGTGACGGTCATTACAGGCCCAGTGACGGTCATTACACTCCCAGTGATGGTCATTACACTCTCAGTGAAGGTCATTACAATCCCAGTGACGGTCATTATACTCCCAGTGACGCTCATTACACTCCCAGTGACGGTCATTACACTCCCAGTGAAGGTCATTACAATCCCAGTGACGGTCATTACAGTCCCAGTGACGGTCATTACAATCCCAGTGACAGTCATTACACTCTCAGTGAAGGTCATTACAATCCCAGTGACGATCATTACACTCGCAGTGATGCTCATTACACTCCCAGTGACGGTCATTATACTCCCAGTGACGGTCATTACAGTCCCAGTGACGGTCAATACAATCCCAGTGACGCTCATTACACTACCAGTGACAGTCATTACACTCCCAGTGATGGTCATTAAGTCCCAGTGACGATCATTACAATCCCAGTGACAGTCGTTACACTCCCAGTGACAGTCATTACAATCCCAGTGACAGTCATTACAGTCCCAGTGACAGTCATTACAATCCCAGTGACGCTCATTACAATCTCAGTGACGGTCATTACAGTCCCAGTGACGGTCATTACAATCCCAGTGACAGTCATTACAGTCCCACTGACGCTCATTACAGTCCCAGTGACGCTCATTACAGTCCCAGTGACGCTCATTACACTCCCAGTGACGCTCATTACACACTCAGTGACGGTCATTACAGTCCCAGTGACGGTCATTACAATCTCAGTGACTGTCATTACAGTCCCAGTGACGCTCATTACACTCCCAGTGACGGTCATTACAGTCCCAGTGACGGTCATTACACTCCCAGTGACGGTCATTACCCTCTCAGTGACGCTCATTACACTCCCAGTTATGGTCATTACACTCTCAGTGAAGGTCATTACAATCCCAGTGACGGTCATTACACTCCCAGTGACGCTCATTACACTCCCAGTGACGGTCATTACACTCCCAGTGAAGGTCATTACAATCCTTGTGACGGTCATTACAGTTCCAGTGACGGTCATTACAATCCCAGTGACAGTCATTACAGTCCCAGTGATGGTCATTACAATCCCAGTGACGCTCATTACAATCCCAGTGACGGTCATTACAGTCCCAGTGACGCTCATTACAATCCCAGTGACGCTCATTACAATCTCAGTGACGGTCATTACAGTCCCAGTGACGGTCATTACAATCCCAGTGACTGTCATTACAGTCCCACTGACGCTCATTACAGTCCCAGTGACGCTCATTACAGTCCCAGTGACGCTCATTACACTCCCAGTGACGCTCATTACACACTCAGTGACGGTCATTACAATCCCAGTGATGCTCATTACATTCCCAGTGACGGTCATTACAATCCCAGTGATGGTCATTACAGTCCCAGTGACGGTCATTACAGTCCCAGTGGCGGTCATTACAATCCCAGTGACGGTCATTACAGTCCCAGTGATGGGCATTACAGTCCCAGTGATGGTCATTGCAGTCCCAGTGGCGGTCATTACAATCCCAGTGACGGTCAATACAATCCCAGTGACGGTCATTACAGTCTCAGTGACGGTCATTACACTCCCAGTGACGGTCATTACAGTCACAGTGACGGTCATTACAGTCCCAGTGAAGGTCATTACAATCCCAGTGATGGTCATTACAGACCCAGTCGCGGTCATTACAGTCTCAGTGACGGTCATTAGAGTCCCAGTGACGGTCATTACAGTCGCAGTGACGGTCATTACAATCCCAGTGACGGTCATTACAGTCCCAGTTGCGGTCATTACAGTCCTAGTTGCGATCATTACAGTCCCAGTGGCGGTCATTACAATCCCAGTGACGGTCATTACACTCCCAGTGATGGTCATTGCCGTCCCAGTGGCGGTCATTACACTCCCAGTGACGCTCATTACAATCCCAGTGATGCTCATTACATTGCCAGTGACGGTCATTACAATCCCAGTGACGGTCATTACAGTCCCAGTGACGGTCATTACACTCCCAGTGACGGTCATTACAGTCCCAGTGACGGTCATTACAGTCCCAGTGACGGTCATTACAGTCCCAGTGACGGTCATTACACTCCCAGTGATGGTCATTACAGTCCCAGTGATGGTAATTACAGTCCCAGTGATGGTCATTACAGTCCCAGTGGCGGTCATTACAGTCCCAGTCGTGGTCATTACAGTCCCAGTGACAGTCATTACAGTCCCAGTGGCGGTCATTACAATCCCAGTGACGGTCGTTACACTCCCAGTGATGGTCATTACAATCCCAGTGACAGTCATTACAGTCCCAGTGACAGAAATTACAGTCCCAGTGGCGGTCATTACAATCCCAGTGACGGTCATTACAATCCCAGTGACAGTCATTACAATCCCAGTGACGGTCATTACAATCCCAGTGATGGTCATTACAGTCCCAGTCGCAGTCATTACAGTCTCAGTGACGGTCATTACAGTCCCAGTGACGGTCATTACAGTCCCAGTCACGGTCATTACAATCCCAGTGAAGGTCATTACAATCCCAGTGGCGGTCATTACAGTCCCAGTGACGGTCATTACAATCCCAGTGACGGTCATCACAATTCCAGTGATGGTCATTAGAGTCCCAGTGACGGTCATTACAGTCCCAGTGACGGTCATTACACTCCCAGTGAAGGTCATTACAATCCCAGTGACGGTCATTACAATCCCAGTGAAGGTCATTACAATCCCAGTGACGGTCATTACAGTCCCAGTGACGCTCATTACAATCCCAGTGACGCTCATTACAATCCCAGTGACGGTCATTACAGTCCCAGTGACGCTCATTACAATCCCAGTGACGCTCATTACAATCTCAGTGACGGTCATTACAGTCCCAGTGACGGTCATTACAATCCCAGTGACGGTCATTACAATCCCAGTGACAGTCATTACAATCCCAGTGACGGTCATTACAATCCCAGTGGTGGTCATTACAGTCCCAGTCGCAGTCATTACAGTCTCAGTGACGGTCATTACAGTCCCAGTGACGGTCATTACAGTCCCAGTCACGGTCATTACAATCCCAGTGAAGGTCATTACAATCCCAGTGGCGGTCATTACAGTCCCAGTGACGGTCATTACAATCCCAGTGACGGTCATCACAATTCCAGTGATGGTCATTAGAGTCCCAGTGACGGTCATTACAGTCCCAGTGACGGTCATTACACTCCCAGTGAAGGTCATTACAATCCCAGTGACGGTCATTACAATCCCAGTGAAGGTCATTACAATCCCAGTGACGGTCATTACAGTCCCAGTGACGCTCATTACAATCCCAGTGACGCTCATTACAATCTCAGTGACGGTCATTACAGTCCCAGTGACGGTCATTACAATCCCAGTGACTGTCATTACAGTCCCACTGACGCTCATTACAGTCCCAGTGACGCTCATTACAGTCCCAGTGACGCTCATTACACTCCCAGTGACGCTCATTACACACTCAGTGACGGTCATTACAATCCCAGTGATGCTCATTACATTCCCAGTGACGGTCATTACAATCCCAGTGATGGTCATTACAGTCCCAGTGACGGTCATTACAGTCCCAGTGGCGGTCATTACAATCCCAGTGACGGTCATTACAGTCCCAGTGATGGGCATTACAGTCCCAGTGATGGTCATTGCAGTCCCAGTGGCGGTCATTACAATCCCAGTGACGGTCAATACAATCCCAGTGACGGTCATTACAGTCTCAGTGACGGTCATTACACTCCCAGTGACGGTCATTACAGTCACAGTGACGGTCATTACAGTCCCAGTGAAGGTCATTACAATCCCAGTGATGGTCATTACAGACCCAGTCGCGGTCATTACAGTCTCAGTGACGGTCATTAGAGTCCCAGTGACGGTCATTACAGTCGCAGTGACGGTCATTACAATCCCAGTGACGGTCATTACAGTCCCAGTTGCGGTCATTACAGTCCTAGTTGCGATCATTACAGTCCCAGTGGCGGTCATTACAATCCCAGTGACGGTCATTACACTCCCAGTGATGGTCATTGCCGTCCCAGTGGCGGTCATTACACTCCCAGTGACGCTCATTACAATCCCAGTGATGCTCATTACATTGCCAGTGACGGTCATTACAATCCCAGTGACGGTCATTACAGTCCCAGTGACGGTCATTACACTCCCAGTGACGGTCATTACAGTCCCAGTGACGGTCATTACAGTCCCAGTGACGGTCATTACAGTCCCAGTGACGGTCATTACACTCCCAGTGATGGTCATTACAGTCCCAGTGATGGTAATTACAGTCCCAGTGATGGTCATTACAGTCCCAGTGGCGGTCATTACAGTCCCAGTCGTGGTCATTACAGTCCCAGTGACAGTCATTACAGTCCCAGTGGCGGTCATTACAATCCCAGTGACGGTCGTTACACTCCCAGTGATGGTCATTACAATCCCAGTGACAGTCATTACAGTCCCAGTGACAGAAATTACAGTCCCAGTGGCGGTCATTACAATCCCAGTGACGGTCATTACAATCCCAGTGACAGTCATTACAATCCCAGTGACGGTCATTACAATCCCAGTGATGGTCATTACAGTCCCAGTCGCAGTCATTACAGTCTCAGTGACGGTCATTACAGTCCCAGTGACGGTCATTACAGTCCCAGTCACGGTCATTACAATCCCAGTGAAGGTCATTACAATCCCAGTGGCGGTCATTACAGTCCCAGTGACGGTCATTACAATCCCAGTGACGGTCATCACAATTCCAGTGATGGTCATTAGCGTCCCAGTGACGGTCATTACAGTCCCAGTGACGGTCATTACACTCCCAGTGAAGGTCATTACAATCCCAGTGACGGTCATTACAATCCCAGTGAAGGTCATTACAATCCCAGTGACGGTCATTACAGTCCCAGTGACGCTCATTACAATCCCAGTGACGCTCATTACAATCCCAGTGACGGTCATTACAGTCCCAGTGACGCTCATTACAATCCCAGTGACGCTCATTACAATCTCAGTGACGGTCATTACAGTCCCAGTGACGGTCATTACAATCCCAGTGACGGTCATTACAATCCCAGTGACAGTCATTACAATCCCAGTGACGGTCATTACAATCCCAGTGGTGGTCATTACAGTCCCAGTCGCAGTCATTACAGTCTCAGTGACGGTCATTACAGTCCCAGTGACGGTCATTACAGTCCCAGTCACGGTCATTACAATCCCAGTGAAGGTCATTACAATCCCAGTGGCGGTCATTACAGTCCCAGTGACGGTCATTACAATCCCAGTGACGGTCATCACAATTCCAGTGATGGTCATTAGAGTCCCAGTGACGGTCATTACAGTCCCAGTGACGGTCATTACACTCCCAGTGAAGGTCATTACAATCCCAGTGACGGTCATTACAATCCCAGTGAAGGTCATTACAATCCCAGTGACGGTCATTACAGTCCCAGTGACGCTCATTACAATCCCAGTGACGCTCATTACAATCCCAGTGACGGTCATTACAGTCCCAGTGACGCTCATTACAATCCCCGTGACGCTCATTACAATCTCAGTGACGGTCATTACAGTCCCAGTGACGGTCATTACAATCCCAGTGACGGTCATTACAGTCCCACTGACGCTCATTACAGTCCCAGTGACGCTCATTACAGTCCCAGTGACGCTCATTACACTCCCAGTGACGCTCATTACACACTCAGTGACGGTCATTACACTCCCAGTGACGGTCATTACACTCTCAGTGACGCTCATTACACTCCCAGTTATGGTCATTACAGTCCCAGTGACGGTCATTACCGTCCCAGTGACGGTCATTACACTCTCAGTGAAGGTCATTACAATCCCAGTGACGGTCATTATACTCCCAGTGACGCTCATTACACTCCCAGTGACGGTCATTACACTCCCAGTGAAGGTCATTACAATCCCAGTGACGGTCATTACAGTCCCAGTGACGGTCATTACAATCCCAGTGACAGTCATTACACTCTCAGTGAAGGTCATTACAATCCCAGTGACGATCATTACAATCCCAGTGACGCTCATTACACTCCCAGTGACGGTCATTACACTCCCAGTGAAGGTCATTATAATCCCAGTGACGGTCATTACACTCCCAGTGACGCTCATTACAGTCCCAGTGACGCTCATTACAGTCCCAGTGAAGGTCATTACAATCCCAGTGACGGTCATTACACTCGCAGTGATGCTCATTACACTCCCAGTGACGGTCATTATACTCCCAGTGACTGTCATTACTGTCCCAGTGACGGTCAATACAATCCCAGTGACGCTCATTACACTACCAGTGACGGTCATTACACTCCCAGTGACGGTCATTAAGTCCCAGTGACGGTCATTACAATCCCAGTGACAGTCGTTACACTCCCAGTGACGGTCATTACAATCCCAGTGACAGTCATTACAGTCCCAGTGACAGTCATTACAATCCCAGTGACGCTCATTACAATCTCAGTGACGGTCATTACAGTCCCTGTGACGGTCATTACAATCCCAGTGACGGTCATTACAGTCCCACTGACGCTCATTACAGTCCCAGTGACGCTCATTACAGTCCCAGTGACGCTCATTACACTCCCAGTGACGCTCATTACACACTCAGTGACGGTCATTACAGTCCCAGTGACGGTCATTACAATCTCAGTGACTGTCATTACAGTCCCAGTGACGCTCATTACACTCCCAGTGACGGTCATTGCAGTCCCAGTGACGGTCATTACACTCCCAGTGACGGTCATTACACTCTCAGTGACGCTCATTACACTCCCAGTTATGGTCATTACAGTCCCAGTGACGGTCATTACAGTCCCAGTGACGGTCATTACACTCTCAGTGAAGGTCATTACAATCCCAGTGACGGTCATTACACTCCCAGTGACGCTCATTACACTCCCAGTGACGGTCATTACACTCCCAGTGAAGGTCATTACAATCCCAGTGAAGGTCATTACAGTCCCAGTGACGGTCATTACAATCCCAGTGACAGTCATTACAGTCCCAGTGATGGTCATTACACTCTCAGTGAAGGTCATTACAATCCCAGTGACGATCATTACAATCCCAGTGACGCTCATTACACTCCCAGTGACGGTCATTATACTCCCAGTGAAGGTCATTATAATCCCAGTGACGGTCATTACACTCCCAGTGACGCTCATTACAGTCCCAGTGACGCTCATTACAGTCCCAGTGACGCTCATTACATTCCCAGTGAAGGTCATTACAATCCCAGTGACGGTCATTACACTCGCAGTGATGCTCATTACACTCCCAGTGACGGTCATTATACTCCCAGTGATGGTCATTACAGTCCTAGTGACGGTCAATACAATCCCAGTGACGCTCATTACACTACCAGTGACGGTCATTACACTCCCAGTGACGGTCATTACAGTCCCAGTGACGGTCATTACAATCCCAGTGACAGTCGTTACAATCCCAGTGACGGTCATTACAGTCCCAGTGACGGTCATTACAGTCCCAGTGGCAGTCATTACAGTCCCAGTGGCGGTCATTACAATCCCAGTGACGGTCATTACAATCCCAGTCGCGGTCATTACAG
Source organism: Squalus acanthias (assembly GCA_030390025.1). Taxonomy (NCBI): domain Eukaryota; kingdom Metazoa; phylum Chordata; class Chondrichthyes; order Squaliformes; family Squalidae; genus Squalus; species Squalus acanthias. The sequence continues at coordinate 77,907 of JASTWF010000886.1, read as the reverse complement.
TCCCAGTGACGGTCATTACAGTCCCAGTGACGGTCATTACAATCCCAGTGACGGTCGTTACACTCCCAGTGACATAGAAACATAGAAACTAGGAGCAGGAGTAGGCCATTCGGCCCGTCGAGCCTGCTCCACCATTCAATACGATCATGGCTGATCATCAAAATCCAGTACCCTGTCCCTGCTTTCTCACACAGAATCCCCATCGAGCCTGCACCGACACATATCCCACCCTATCCCCGTAACCCCACGTATTTAATTCCCCCTAACATATCCCATCCTATCCCTATAACCCCACATATTTATTCCCCCCCTAACACTAAGGGTCAATTTATCATAGCCAAATCAACCTAACCCGCACATTTTTGGACTGTGGGAGGAAACCGGAGCACCCAGAGGAAACCCACGCAGACACGGGGAGAATGTGCAAACTCCACACAGACAGTCACCCGAGGCCAGATTCGAACACGGGTCCCTGGCGCTGTGAGGCACCAGTGCTAACCACTATGCCACCGTCATTACAATCCCAGTGACAGTCAGTACAGTCCCAGTGGCGGTCATTACAATCCCAGTGACGGTCATTACAATCCCAGTGACGGTCATTACAGTCCCAGTGACGGTCATTACAGTCCCAGTGACGGTCATTACAATCCCAGTGACGGTCATTACAATCCCAGTGACGCTCATTACAATCTCAGTGACGGTCATTACAGTCCCAGTGACGGTCATTACAATCCCAGTGACTGTCATTACAGTCCCACTGACGCTCATTACAGTCCCAGTGACGCTCATTACAGTCCCAGTGACGCTCATTACACTCCCAGTGACGCTCATTACACACTCAGTGACGGTCATTACAATCCCAGTGATGCTCATTACATTCCCAGTGACGGTCATTACAATCCCAGTGATGGTCATTACAGTCCCAGTGACGGTCATTACAGTCCCAGTGGCGGTCATTACAATCCCAGTGACGGTCATTACAGTCCCAGTGATGGTCATTACAGTCCCAGTGATGGTCATTGCAGTCCCAGTGGCGGTCATTACAATCCCAGTGACGGTCAATACAATCCCAGTGACGGTCATTACAGTCTCAGTGACGGTCATTACACTCCCAGTGACGGTCATTACAGTCCCAGTGACGGTCATTACAGTCCCAGTGAAGGTCATTACAATCCCAGTGATGGTCATTACAGACCCAGTCGCGGTCATTACAGTCTCAGTGACGGTCATTAAAGTCCCAGTGACGGTCATTACAGTCGCAGTGACGGTCATTACAATCCCAGTGACGGTCATTACAGTCCCAGTTGCGGTCATTACAGTCCTAGTTGCGATCATTACAGTCCCAGTGGCGGTCATTACAATCCCAGTGACGGTCATTACACTCCCAGTGATGGTCATTGCCGTCCCAGTGGCGGTCATTACACTCCCAGTGACGCTCATTACAGTCCCAGTGACGCTCATTACACTCCCAGTGACGCTCATTACACACTCAGTGACGGTCATTACAGTCCCAGTGACGGTCATTACAATCTCAGTGACTGTCATTACAGTCCCAGTGACGCTCATTACACTCCCAGTGACGGTCATTACAGGCCCAGTGACGGTCATTACACTCCCAGTGACGGTCATTACACTCTCAGTGACGCTCATTACACTCCCAGTGACGGTCATTACAGGCCCAGTGACGGTCATTACACTCCCAGTGATGGTCATTACACTCTCAGTGAAGGTCATTACAATCCCAGTGACGGTCATTATACTCCCAGTGACGCTCATTACACTCCCAGTGACGGTCATTACACTCCCAGTGAAGGTCATTACAATCCCAGTGACGGTCATTACAGTCCCAGTGACGGTCATTACAATCCCAGTGACAGTCATTACACTCTCAGTGAAGGTCATTACAATCCCAGTGACGATCATTACACTCGCAGTGATGCTCATTACACTCCCAGTGACGGTCATTATACTCCCAGTGACGGTCATTACAGTCCCAGTGACGGTCAATACAATCCCAGTGACGCTCATTACACTACCAGTGACAGTCATTACACTCCCAGTGATGGTCATTAAGTCCCAGTGACGATCATTACAATCCCAGTGACAGTCGTTACACTCCCAGTGACAGTCATTACAATCCCAGTGACAGTCATTACAGTCCCAGTGACAGTCATTACAATCCCAGTGACGCTCATTACAATCTCAGTGACGGTCATTACAGTCCCAGTGACGGTCATTACAATCCCAGTGACAGTCATTACAGTCCCACTGACGCTCATTACAGTCCCAGTGACGCTCATTACAGTCCCAGTGACGCTCATTACACTCCCAGTGACGCTCATTACACACTCAGTGACGGTCATTACAGTCCCAGTGACGGTCATTACAATCTCAGTGACTGTCATTACAGTCCCAGTGACGCTCATTACACTCCCAGTGACGGTCATTACAGTCCCAGTGACGGTCATTACACTCCCAGTGACGGTCATTACCCTCTCAGTGACGCTCATTACACTCCCAGTTATGGTCATTACACTCTCAGTGAAGGTCATTACAATCCCAGTGACGGTCATTACACTCCCAGTGACGCTCATTACACTCCCAGTGACGGTCATTACACTCCCAGTGAAGGTCATTACAATCCCAGTGACGGTCATTACAATCCCAGTGAAGGTCATTACAATCCCAGTGACGGTCATTACAGTCCCAGTGACGCTCATTACAATCCCAGTGACGCTCATTACAATCCCAGTGACGGTCATTACAGTCCCAGTGACGCTCATTACAATCCCAGTGACGCTCATTACAATCTCAGTGACGGTCATTACAGTCCCAGTGACGGTCATGACAATCCCAGTGACGGTCATTACAATCCCAGTGACAGTCATTACAATCCCAGTGACGGTCATTACAATCCCAGTGATGGTCATTACAGTCCCAGTCGCAGTCATTACAGTCTCAGTGACGGTCATTACAGTCCCAGTGACGGTCATTACAGTCCCAGTCACGGTCATTACAATCCCAGTGAAGGTCATTACAATCCCAGTGGCGGTCATTACTGTTGGACTATAACCTGGTGTTGTGCGACCTCTCAATTTTGTCCACCCCAGTCCAACACCGGCATCTCCGCATCATGGTCATTACAATCCCAGTGACGGTCATCACAATTCCAGTGACGGTCATTAGAGTCCCAGTGATGGTCATTACAGTCCCAGTGACGGTCATTACACTCCCAGTGAAGGTCATTACAATCCCAGTGACGGTCATTACAATCCCAGTGAAGGTCATTACAATCCCAGTGACGGTCATTACAGTCCCAGTGACGCTCATTACAAGCCCAGTGATGCTCATTACAATCCCAGTGACGGTCATTACAGTCCCAGTGACGCTCATTACAATCCCAGTGACGCTCATTACAATCTCAGTGACGGTCATTACAGTCCCAGTGACGGTCATTACAATCCCAGTGACAGTCATTACAGTCCCACTGACGCTCATTACAGTCCCAGTGACGCTCATTACAGTCCCAGTGATGGTCATTACACTCTCAGTGACTGTCATTACAGTCCCAGTGACGCTCATTACACTCCCAGTGACGGTCATTACAGGCCCAGTGACGGTCATTACACTCCCAGTGACGGTCATTACACTCTCAGTGACGCTCATTACACTCCCAGTGACGGTCATTACAGGCCCAGTGACGGTCATTACACTCCCAGTGATGGTCATTACACTCTCAGTGAAGGTCATTACAATCCCAGTGACGGTCATTATACTCCCAGTGACGCTCATTACACTCCCAGTGACGGTCATTACACTCCCAGTGAAGGTCATTACAATCCCAGTGACGGTCATTACAGTCCCAGTGACGGTCATTACAATCCCAGTGACAGTCATTACACTCTCAGTGAAGGTCATTACAATCCCAGTGACGATCATTACACTCGCAGTGATGCTCATTACACTCCCAGTGACGGTCATTATACTCCCAGTGACGGTCATTACAGTCCCAGTGACGGTCAATACAATCCCAGTGACGCTCATTACACTACCAGTGAAAGTCATTACACTCCCAGTGATGGTCATTAAGTCCCAGTGACGATCATTACAATCCCAGTGACAGTCGTTACACTCCCAGTGACAGTCATTACAATCCCAGTGACAGTCATTACAGTCCCAGTGACAGTCATTACAATCCCAGTGACGCTCATTACAATCTCAGTGACGGTCATTACAGTCCCAGTGACGGTCATTACAATCCCAGTGACAGTCATTACAGTCCCACTGACGCTCATTACAGTCCCAGTGACGCTCATTACAGTCCCAGTGACGCTCATTACACTCCCAGTGACGCTCATTACACACTCAGTGACGGTCATTACAGTCCCAGTGACGGTCATTACAATCTCAGTGACTGTCATTACAGTCCCAGTGACGCTCATTACACTCCCAGTGACGGTCATTACAGTCCCAGTGACGGTCATTACACTCCCAGTGACGGTCATTACCCTCTCAGTGACGCTCATTACACTCCCAGTTATGGTCATTACACTCTCAGTGAAGGTCATTACAATCCCAGTGACGGTCATTACACTCCCAGTGACGCTCATTACACTCCCAGTGACGGTCATTACACTCCCAGTGAAGGTCATTACAATCCTTGTGACGGTCATTACAGTTCCAGTGACGGTCATTACAATCCCAGTGACAGTCATTACAGTCCCAGTGATGGTCATTACAATCCCAGTGACGCTCATTACAATCCCAGTGACGGTCATTACAGTCCCAGTGACGCTCATTACAATCCCAGTGACGCTCATTACAATCTCAGTGACGGTCATTACAGTCCCAGTGACGGTCATTACAATCCCAGTGACGGTCATTACAGTCCCACTGACGCTCATTACAGTCCCAGTGACGCTCATTACAGTCCCAGTGACGCTCATTACACTCCCAGTGACGCTCATTACACACTCAGTGACGGTCATTACAATCCCAGTGATGCTCATTACATTCCCAGTGACGGTCATTACAATCCCAGTGATGGTCATTACAGTCCCAGTGACGGTCATTACAGTCCCAGTGGCGGTCATTACAATCCCAGTGACGGTCATTACAGTCCCAGTGATGGTCATTACAGTCCCAGTGATGGTCATTGCAGTCCCAGTGGCGGTCATTACAATCCCAGTGACGGTCAATACAATCCCAGTGACGGTCATTACAGTCTCAGTGACGGTCATTACACTCCCAGTGACGGTCATTACAGTCACAGTGACGGTCATTACAGTCCCAGTGAAGGTCATTACAATCCCAGTGATGGTCATTACAGACCCAGTCGCGGTCATTACAGTCTCAGTGACGGTCATTAGAGTCCCAGTGACGGTCATTACAGTCGCAGTGACGGTCATTACAATCCCAGTGACGGTCATTACAGTCCCAGTTGCGGTCATTACAGTCCTAGTTGCGATCATTACAGTCCCAGTGGCGGTCATTACAATCCCAGTGACGGTCATTACACTCCCAGTGATGGTCATTGCCGTCCCAGTGGCGGTCATTACACTCCCAGTGACGCTCATTACAATCCCAGTGATGCTCATTACATTGCCAGTGACGGTCATTACAATCCCAGTGACGGTCATTACAGTCCCAGTGACGGTCATTACACTCCCAGTGACGGTCATTACAGTCCCAGTGACGGTCATTACAGTCCCAGTGACGGTCATTACAGTCCCAGTGACGGTCATTACACTCCCAGTGATGGTCATTACAGTCCCAGTGATGGTAATTACAGTCCCAGTGATGGTCATTACAGTCCCAGTGGCGGTCATTACAGTCCCAGTCGTGGTCATTACAGTCCCAGTGACAGTCATTACAGTCCCAGTGGCGGTCATTACAATCCCAGTGACGGTCGTTACACTCCCAGTGATGGTCATTACAATCCCAGTGACAGTCATTACAGTCCCAGTGACAGAAATTACAGTCCCAGTGGCGGTCATTACAATCCCAGTGACGGTCATTACAATCCCAGTGACAGTCATTACAATCCCAGTGACGGTCATTACAATCCCAGTGATGGTCATTACAGTCCCAGTCGCAGTCATTACAGTCTCAGTGACGGTCATTACAGTCCCAGTGACGGTCATTACAGTCCCAGTCACGGTCATTACAATCCCAGTGAAGGTCATTACAATCCCAGTGGCGGTCATTACAGTCCCAGTGACGGTCATTACAATCCCAGTGACGGTCATCACAATTCCAGTGATGGTCATTAGCGTCCCAGTGACGGTCATTACAGTCCCAGTGACGGTCATTACACTCCCAGTGAAGGTCATTACAATCCCAGTGACGGTCATTACAATCCCAGTGAAGGTCATTACAATCCCAGTGACGGTCATTACAGTCCCAGTGACGCTCATTACAATCCCAGTGACGCTCATTACAATCCCAGTGACGGTCATTACAGTCCCAGTGACGCTCATTACAATCCCAGTGACGCTCATTACAATCTCAGTGACGGTCATTACAGTCCCAGTGACGGTCATTACAATCCCAGTGACGGTCATTACAATCCCAGTGACAGTCATTACAATCCCAGTGACGGTCATTACAATCCCAGTGGTGGTCATTACAGTCCCAGTCGCAGTCATTACAGTCTCAGTGACGGTCATTACAGTCCCAGTGACGGTCATTACAGTCCCAGTCACGGTCATTACAATCCCAGTGAAGGTCATTACAATCCCAGTGGCGGTCATTACAGTCCCAGTGACGGTCATTACAATCCCAGTGACGGTCATCACAATTCCAGTGATGGTCATTAGAGTCCCAGTGACGGTCATTACAGTCCCAGTGACGGTCATTACACTCCCAGTGAAGGTCATTACAATCCCAGTGACGGTCATTACAATCCCAGTGAAGGTCATTACAATCCCAGTGACGGTCATTACAGTCCCAGTGACGCTCATTACAATCCCAGTGACGCTCATTACAATCCCAGTGACGGTCATTACAGTCCCAGTGACGCTCATTACAATCCCCGTGACGCTCATTACAATCTCAGTGACGGTCATTACAGTCCCAGTGACGGTCATTACAATCCCAGTGACGGTCATTACAGTCCCACTGACGCTCATTACAGTCCCAGTGACGCTCATTACAGTCCCAGTGACGCTCATTACACTCCCAGTGACGCTCATTACACACTCAGTGACGGTCATTACACTCCCAGTGACGGTCATTACACTCTCAGTGACGCTCATTACACTCCCAGTTATGGTCATTACAGTCCCAGTGACGGTCATTACCGTCCCAGTGACGGTCATTACACTCTCAGTGAAGGTCATTACAATCCCAGTGACGGTCATTATACTCCCAGTGACGCTCATTACACTCCCAGTGACGGTCATTACACTCCCAGTGAAGGTCATTACAATCCCAGTGACGGTCATTACAGTCCCAGTGACGGTCATTACAATCCCAGTGACAGTCATTACACTCTCAGTGAAGGCCATTACAATCCCAGTGACGATCATTACAATCCCAGTGACGCTCATTACACTCCCAGTGACGGTCATTACACTCCCAGTGAAGGTCATTATAATCCCAGTGACGGTCATTACACTCCCAGTGACGCTCATTACAGTCCCAGTGACGCTCATTACAGTCCCAGTGAAGGTCATTACAATCCCAGTGACGGTCATTACACTCGCAGTGATGCTCATTACACTCCCAGTGACGGTCATTATACTCCCAGTGACTGTCATTACTGTCCCAGTGACGGTCAATACAATCCCAGTGACGCTCATTACACTACCAGTGACGGTCATTACACTCCCAGTGACGGTCATTAAGTCCCAGTGACGGTCATTACAATCCCAGTGACAGTCGTTACACTCCCAGTGACGGTCATTACAATCCCAGTGACAGTCATTACAGTCCCAGTGACAGTCATTACAATCCCAGTGACGCTCATTACAATCTCAGTGACGGTCATTACAGTCCCTGTGACGGTCATTACAATCCCAGTGACGGTCATTACAGTCCCACTGACGCTCATTACAGTCCCAGTGACGCTCATTACAGTCCCAGTGACGCTCATTACACTCCCAGTGACGCTCATTACACACTCAGTGACGGTCATTACAGTCCCAGTGACGGTCATTACAATCTCAGTGACTGTCATTACAGTCCCAGTGACGCTCATTACACTCCCAGTGACGGTCATTGCAGTCCCAGTGACGGTCATTACACTCCCAGTGACGGTCATTACACTCTCAGTGACGCTCATTACACTCCCAGTTATGGTCATTACAGTCCCAGTGACGGTCATTACAGTCCCAGTGACGGTCATTACACTCTCAGTGAAGGTCATTACAATCCCAGTGACGGTCATTACACTCCCAGTGACGCTCATTACACTCCCAGTGACGGTCATTACACTCCCAGTGAAGGTCATTACAATCCCAGTGAAGGTCATTACAGTCCCAGTGACGGTCATTACAATCCCAGTGACAGTCATTACAGTCCCAGTGATGGTCATTACACTCTCAGTGAAGGTCATTACAATCCCAGTGACGATCATTACAATCCCAGTGACGCTCATTACACTCCCAGTGACGGTCATTATACTCCCAGTGAAGGTCATTATAATCCCAGTGACGGTCATTACACTCCCAGTGACGCTCATTACAGTCCCAGTGACGCTCATTACAGTCCCAGTGACGCTCATTACATTCCCAGTGAAGGTCATTACAATCCCAGTGACGGTCATTACACTCGCAGTGATGCTCATTACACTCCCAGTGACGGTCATTATACTCCCAGTGATGGTCATTACAGTCCTAGTGACGGTCAATACAATCCCAGTGACGCTCATTACACTACCAGTGACGGTCATTACACTCCCAGTGACGGTCATTACAGTCCCAGTGACGGTCATTACAATCCCAGTGACAGTCGTTACAATCCCAGTGACGGTCATTACAGTCCCAGTGACGGTCATTACAGTCCCAGTGGCAGTCATTACAGTCCCAGTGGCGGTCATTACAATCCCAGTGACGGTCATTACAATCCCAGTCGCGGTCATTACAGTCCCAGTGACGGTCATTACAGTCCCAGTGACGGTCATTACAATCCCAGTGACGGTCGTTACACTCCCAGTGACATAGAAACATAGAAACTAGGAGCAGGAGTAGGCCATTCGGCCCGTCGAGCCTGCTCCACCATTCAATACGATCATGGCTGATCATCAAAATCCAGTACCCTGTCCCTGCTTTCTCACACAGAATCCCCATCGAGCCTGCACCGACACATATCCCACCCTATCCCCGTAACCCCACGTATTTAATTCCCCCTAACATATCCCATCCTATCCCTATAACCCCACATATTTATTCCCCCCCTAACACTAAGGGTCAATTTATCATAGCCAAATCAACCTAACCCGCACATTTTTGGACTGTGGGAGGAAACCGGAGCACCCAGAGGAAACCCACGCAGACACGGGGAGAATGTGCAAACTCCACACAGACAGTCACCCGAGGCCAGATTCGAACACGGGTCCCTGGCGCTGTGAGGCACCAGTGCTAACCACTATGCCACCGTCATTACAATCCCAGTGACAGTCAGTACAGTCCCAGTGGCGGTCATTACAATCCCAGTGACGGTCATTACAATCCCAGTGACGGTCATTACAGTCCCAGTGACGGTCATTACAGTCCCAGTGACGGTCATTACAATCCCAGTGACGGTCATTACAATCCCAGTGACGCTCATTACAATCTCAGTGACGGTCATTACAGTCCCAGTGACGGTCATTACAATCCCAGTGACTGTCATTACAGTCCCACTGACGCTCATTACAGTCCCAGTGACGCTCATTACAGTCCCAGTGACGCTCATTACACTCCCAGTGACGCTCATTACACACTCAGTGACGGTCATTACAATCCCAGTGATGCTCATTACATTCCCAGTGACGGTCATTACAATCCCAGTGATGGTCATTACAGTCCCAGTGACGGTCATTACAGTCCCAGTGGCGGTCATTACAATCCCAGTGACGGTCATTACAGTCCCAGTGATGGTCATTACAGTCCCAGTGATGGTCATTGCAGTCCCAGTGGCGGTCATTACAATCCCAGTGACGGTCAATACAATCCCAGTGACGGTCATTACAGTCTCAGTGACGGTCATTACACTCCCAGTGACGGTCATTACAGTCCCAGTGACGGTCATTACAGTCCCAGTGAAGGTCATTACAATCCCAGTGATGGTCATTACAGACCCAGTCGCGGTCATTACAGTCTCAGTGACGGTCATTAAAGTCCCAGTGACGGTCATTACAGTCGCAGTGACGGTCATTACAATCCCAGTGACGGTCATTACAGTCCCAGTTGCGGTCATTACAGTCCTAGTTGCGATCATTACAGTCCCAGTGGCGGTCATTACAATCCCAGTGACGGTCATTACACTCCCAGTGATGGTCATTGCCGTCCCAGTGGCGGTCATTACACTCCCAGTGACGCTCATTACAATCCCAGTGATGCTCATTACATTCCCAGTGACGGTCATTACAATCCCAGTGACGGTCATTACAGTCCCAGTGACGGTCATTACAATCCCAGTGACGGTCATTACAGTCCCAGTGACGGTCATTACAGTCCCAGTGACGGTCATTACAGTCCCAGTGACGCTCATTACAGTCCCAGTGACGCTCATTACAGTCCCAGTGACGGTCATTACACTCCCAGTGATGGTCATTACAGTCCCAGTGATGGTAATTACAGTCCCAGTGACGGTCATTACAGTCCCAGTGGCGGTCATTACAGTCCCAGTCGTGGTCATTACAGTCCCAGTGACAGTCATTACAGTCCCAGTGGCGGTCATTACAATCCCAGTGACGGTCGTTACACTCCCAGTGATGGTCATTACAATCCCAGTGACAGTCATTACAGTCCCAGTGACAGAAATTACAGTCCCAGTGGCGGTCATTACAATCCCAGTGACGGTCATTACAATCCCAGTGACAGTCATTACAATCCCTGTGACGGTCATTACAATCCCAGTGACGGTCATTACAGTCCCACTGACGCTCATTACAGTCCCAGTGACGCTCATTACAGTCCCAGTGACGCTCATTACACTCCCAGTGACGCTCATTACACACTCAGTGACGGTCATTACAGTCCCAGTGACGGTCATTACAATCTCAGTGACTGTCATTACAGTCCCAGTGACGCTCATTACACTCCCAGTGACGGTCATTGCAGTCCCAGTGACGGTCATTACACTCCCAGTGACGGTCATTACACTCTCAGTGACGCTCATTACACTCCCAGTTATGGTCATTACAGTCCCAGTGACGGTCATTACAGTCCCAGTGACGGTCATTACACTCTCAGTGAAGGTCATTACAATCCCAGTGACGGTCATTACACTCCCAGTGACGCTCATTACACTCCCAGTGACGGTCATTACACTCCCAGTGAAGGTCATTACAATCCCAGTGAAGGTCATTACAGTCCCAGTGACGGTCATTACAATCCCAGTGACAGTCATTACAGTCCCAGTGATGGTCATTACACTCTCAGTGAAGGTCATTACAATCCCAGTGACGATCATTACAATCCCAGTGACGCTCATTACACTCCCAGTGACGGTCATTATACTCCCAGTGAAGGTCATTATAATCCCAGTGACGGTCATTACACTCCCAGTGACGCTCATTACAGTCCCAGTGACGCTCATTACAGTCCCAGTGACGCTCATTACATTCCCAGTGAAGGTCATTACAATCCCAGTGACGGTCATTACACTCGCAGTGATGCTCATTACACTCCCAGTGACGGTCATTATACTCCCAGTGATGGTCATTACAGTCCTAGTGACGGTCAATACAATCCCAGTGACGCGCATTACACTACCAGTGACGGTCATTACACTCCCAGTGACGGTCATTACAGTCCCAGTGACGGTCATTACAATCCCAGTGACAGTCGTTACAATCCCAGTGACGGTCATTACAGTCCCAGTGACGGTCATTACAGTCCCAGTGGCAGTCATTACAGTCCCAGTGGCGGTCATTACAATCCCAGTGACGGTCATTACAATCCCAGTCGCGGTCATTACAGTCCCAGTGACGGTCATTACAGTCCCAGTGACGGTCATTACAATCCCAGTGACGGTCGTTACACTCCCAGTGACATAGAAACATAGAAACTAGGAGCAGGAGTAGGCCATTCGGCCCGTCGAGCCTGCTCCACCATTCAATACGATCATGGCTGATCATCAAAATCCAGTACCCTGTCCCTGCTTTCTCACACAGAATCCCCATCGAGCCTGCACCGACACATATCCCACCCTATCCCCGTAACCCCACGTATTTAATTCCCCCTAACATATCCCATCCTATCCCTATAACCCCACATATTTATTCCCCCCCTAACACTAAGGGTCAATTTATCATAGCCAAATCAACCTAACCCGCACATTTTTGGACTGTGGGAGGAAACCGGAGCACCCAGAGGAAACCCACGCAGACACGGGGAGAATGTGCAAACTCCACACAGACAGTCACCCGAGGCCAGATTCGAACACGGGTCCCTGGCGCTGTGAGGCACCAGTGCTAACCACTATGCCACCGTCATTACAATCCCAGTGACAGTCAGTACAGTCCCAGTGGCGGTCATTACAATCCCAGTGACGGTCATTACAATCCCAGTGACGGTCATTACAGTCCCAGTGACGGTCATTACAGTCCCAGTGACGGTCATTACAATCCCAGTGACGGTCATTACAATCCCAGTGACGCTCATTACAATCTCAGTGACGGTCATTACAGTCCCAGTGACGGTCATTACAATCCCAGTGACTGTCATTACAGTCCCACTGACGCTCATTACAGTCCCAGTGACGCTCATTACAGTCCCAGTGACGCTCATTACACTCCCAGTGACGCTCATTACACACTCAGTGACGGTCATTACAATCCCAGTGATGCTCATTACATTCCCAGTGACGGTCATTACAATCCCAGTGATGGTCATTACAGTCCCAGTGACGGTCATTACAGTCCCAGTGGCGGTCATTACAATCCCAGTGACGGTCATTACAGTCCCAGTGATGGTCATTACAGTCCCAGTGATGGTCATTGCAGTCCCAGTGGCGGTCATTACAATCCCAGTGACGGTCAATACAATCCCAGTGACGGTCATTACAGTCTCAGTGACGGTCATTACACTCCCAGTGACGGTCATTACAGTCCCAGTGACGGTCATTACAGTCCCAGTGAAGGTCATTACAATCCCAGTGATGGTCATTACAGACCCAGTCGCGGTCATTACAGTCTCAGTGACGGTCATTAAAGTCCCAGTGACGGTCATTACAGTCGCAGTGACGGTCATTACAATCCCAGTGACGGTCATTACAGTCCCAGTTGCGGTCATTACAGTCCTAGTTGCGATCATTACAGTCCCAGTGGCGGTCATTACAATCCCAGTGACGGTCATTACACTCCCAGTAATGGTCATTGCCGTCCCAGTGGCGGTCATTACACTCCCAGTGACGCTCATTACAATCCCAGTGATGCTCATTACATTCCCAGTGACGGTCATTACAATCCCAGTGACGGTCATTACAGTCCCAGTGACGGTCATTACAATCCCAGTGACGGTCATTACAGTCCCAGTGACGGTCATTACAGTCCCAGTGACGGTCATTACAGTCCCAGTGACGCTCATTACAGTCCCAGTGACGCTCATTACAGTCCCAGTGACGGTCATTACACTCCCAGTGATGGTCATTACAGTCCCAGTGATGGTAATTACAGTCCCAGTGACGGTCATTACAGTCCCAGTGGCGGTCATTACAGTCCCAGTCGTGGTCATTACAGTCCCAGTGACAGTCATTACAGTCCCAGTGGCGGTCATTACAATCCCAGTGACGGTCGTTACACTCCCAGTGATGGTCATTACAATCCCAGTGACAGTCATTACAGTCCCAGTGACAGAAATTACAGTCCCAGTGGCGGTCATTACAATCCCAGTGACGGTCATTACAATCCCAGTGACAGTCATTACAATCCCAGTGACGGTCATTACAATCCCAGTGATGGTCATTACAGTCCCAGTCACAGTCATTACAGTCTCAGTGACGGTCATTACAGTCCCAGTGACGCTCATTACAGTCCCAGTCACGGTCATTACAATCCCAGTGAAGGTCATTACAATCCCAGTGGCGGTCATTACAGTCCCAGGTACGGTCATTACAATCCCAGTGACGGTCATCACAATTCCAGTGATGGTCATTAGAGTCCCAGTGACGGTCATTACAGTCCCAGTGACGGTCATTACACTCCCAGTGAAGGTCATTACAATCCCAGTGACGGTCATTACAATCCCAGTGAAGGTCATTACAATCCCAGTGACGGTCATTACAGTCCCAGTGACGCTCATTACAATCCCAGTGACGCTCATTACAATCCCAGTGACGGTCATTACAGTCCCAGTGACGCTCATTACAATCCCAGTGACGCTCATTACAATCTCAGTGACGGTCATTACAGTCTCAGTGACGGTCATTACAATCCCAGTGACGGTCATTACAATCCCAGTGACAGTCATTACAATCCCAGTGACGGTCATTACAATCCCAGTGGTGGTCATTACAGTCCCAGTCGCGGTCATTACAGTCTCAGTGACGGTCATTACAGTCCCAGTGACGGTCATTACAGTCCCAGTCACGGTCATTACAATCCCAGTGAAGGTCATTACAATCCCAGTGGCGGTCATTACAGTCCCAGTGACGGTCATTACAATCCCAGTGACGGTCATCACAATTCCAGTGATGGTCATTAGAGTCCCAGTGACGGTCATTACAGTCCCAGTGACGGTCATTACACTCCCAGTGAAGGTCATTACAATCCCAGTGACGGTCATTACAATCCCAGTGAAGGTCATTACAATCCCAGTGACGGTCATTACAGTCCCAGTGACGCTCATTACAATCCCAGTGACGCTCATTACAATCCCAGTGACGGTCATTACAGTCCCAGTGACGCTCATTACAATCCCCGTGACGCTCATTACAATCTCAGTGACGGTCATTACAGTCCCAGTGACGGTCATTACAATCCCAGTGACGGTCATTACAGTCCCACTGACGCTCATTACAGTCCCAGTGACGCTCATTACACTCCCAGTGACGCTCATTACACACTCAGTGACGCTCATTACACTCCCAGTTATGGTCATTACAGTCCCAGTGACGGTCATTACAGTCCCAGTGACGGTCATTACACTCTCAGTGAAGGTCATTACAATCCCAGTGACGGTCATTATACTCCCAGTGACGCTCATTACACTCCCAGTGACGGTCATTACACTCCCAGTGAAGGTCATTACAATCCCAGTGACGGTCATTACAGTCCCAGTGACGGTCATTACAATGCCAGTGACAGTCATTACACTCTCAGTGAAGGTCATTACAATCCCAGTGACGATCATTACAATCCCAGTGACGCTCATTACACTCCCAGTGACGGTCATTACACTCCCAGTGAAGGTCATTATAATCCCAGTGACGGTCATTACACTCCCAGTGACGCTCATTACAGTCCCAGTGACGCTCATTACAGTCCCAGTGAAGGTCATTACAATCCCAGTGACGGTCATTACACTCGCAGTGATGCTCATTACACTCCCAGTGACGGTCATTATACTCCCAGTGACTGTCATTACAGTCCCAGTGACGGTCAATACAATCCCAGTGACGCTCATTACACTACCAGTGACGGTCATTACACTCCCAGTGACGGTCATTAAGTCCCAGTGACGGTCATTACAATCCCAGTGACAGTCGTTACACTCCCAGTGACGGTCATTACAATCCCAGTGACAGTCATTACAGTCCCAGTGACAGTCATTACAATCCCAGTGACGCTCATTACAATCTCAGTGACGGTCATTACAGTCCCTGTGACGGTCATTACAATCCCAGTGACGGTCATTACAGTCCCACTGACGCTCATTACAGTCCCAGTGACGCTCATTACAGTCCCAGTGACGCTCATTACACTCCCAGTGACGCGCATTACACACTCAGTGACGGTCATTACAGTCCCAGTGACGGTCATTACAATCTCAGTGACTGTCATTACAGTCCCAGTGACGCTCATTACACTCCCAGTGACGGTCATTACAGTCCCAGTGACGGTCATTACACTCCCAGTGACGGTCATTACACTCTCAGTGACGCTCATTACACTCCCAGTTATGGTCATTACAGTCCCAGTGACAGTCATTACAGTCCCAGTGGCAGTCATTACAGTCCCAGTGGCGGTCATTACAATCCCAGTGACGGTCATTACAATCCCAGTCGCGGTCATTACAGTCCCAGTGACGGTCATTACAGTCCCAGTGACGGTCATTACAATCCCAGTGACAGTCGTTACAATCCCAGTGACGGTCATTACAGTCCCAGTGACGGTCATTACATTCCCAGTGGCAGTCATTACAGTCCCAGTGGCGGTCATTACAATCCCAGTGACGGTCATTACAATCCCAGTCGCGGTCATTACAATCCCAGTCGCGGTCATTACAGTCCCAGTGACGGTCATTACAGTCCCAGTGACGGTCATTACAATCCCAGTGACGGTCGTTACACTCCCAGTGACATAGAAACATAGAAACTAGGAGCAGGAGTAGGCCATTCGGCCCGTCGAGCCTGCTCCACCATTCAATACGATCATGGCTGATCATCAAAATCCAGTACCCTGTCCCTGCTTTCTCACACAGAATCCCCATCGAGCCTGCACCGACACATATCCCACCCTATCCCCGTAACCCCACGTATTTAATTCCCCCTAACATATCCCATCCTATCCCTATAACCCCACATATTTATTCCCCCCCTAACACTAAGGGTCAATTTATCATAGCCAAATCAACCTAACCCGCACATTTTTGGACTGTGGGAGGAAACCGGAGCACCCAGAGGAAACCCACGCAGACACGGGGAGAATGTGCAAACTCCACACAGACAGTCACCCGAGGCCAGATTCGAACACGGGTCCCTGGCGCTGTGAGGCACCAGTGCTAACCACTATGCCACCGTCATTACAATCCCAGTGACAGTCAGTACAGTCCCAGTGGCGGTCATTACAATCCCAGTGACGGTCATTACAATCCCAGTGACGGTCATTACAGTCCCAGTGACGGTCATTACAGTCCCAGTGACGGTCATTACAATCCCAGTGACGGTCATTACAATCCCAGTGACGCTCATTACAATCTCAGTGACGGTCATTACAGTCCCAGTGACGGTCATTACAATCCCAGTGACTGTCATTACAGTCCCACTGACGCTCATTACAGTCCCAGTGACGCTCATTACAGTCCCAGTGACGCTCATTACACTCCCAGTGACGCTCATTACACACTCAGTGACGGTCATTACAATCCCAGTGATGCTCATTACATTCCCAGTGACGGTCATTACAATCCCAGTGATGGTCATTACAGTCCCAGTGACGGTCATTACAGTCCCAGTGGCGGTCATTACAATCCCAGTGACGGTCATTACAGTCCCAGTGATGGTCATTACAGTCCCAGTGATGGTCATTGCAGTCCCAGTGGCGGTCATTACAATCCCAGTGACGGTCAATACAATCCCAGTGACGGTCATTACAGTCTCAGTGACGGTCATTACACTCCCAGTGACGGTCATTACAGTCCCAGTGACGGTCATTACAGTCCCAGTGAAGGTCATTACAATCCCAGTGATGGTCATTACAGACCCAGTCGCGGTCATTACAGTCTCAGTGACGGTCATTAAAGTCCCAGTGACGGTCATTACAGTCGCAGTGACGGTCATTACAATCCCAGTGACGGTCATTACAGTCCCAGTTGCGGTCATTACAGTCCTAGTTGCGATCATTACAGTCCCAGTGGCGGTCATTACAATCCCAGTGACGGTCATTACACTCCCAGTGATGGTCATTGCCGTCCCAGTGGCGGTCATTACACTCCCAGTGACGCTCATTACAATCCCAGTGA
Source organism: Squalus acanthias (assembly GCA_030390025.1). Taxonomy (NCBI): domain Eukaryota; kingdom Metazoa; phylum Chordata; class Chondrichthyes; order Squaliformes; family Squalidae; genus Squalus; species Squalus acanthias. The sequence goes on along the minus strand of JASTWF010000886.1, from coordinate 59,857 downwards.
TGCTCATTACATTCCCAGTGACGGTCATTACAATCCCAGTCGCGGTCATTACAGTCCCAGTGACGGTCATTACAGTCCCAGTGACGGTCATTACAATCCCAGTGACGGTCATTACAATCCCAGTCGCGGTCATTACAGTCCCAGTGACGGTCATTACAGTCCCAGTGACGGTCATTACAATCCCAGTGACGGTCGTTACACTCCCAGTGACATAGAAACATAGAAACTAGGAGCAGGAGTAGGCCATTCGGCCCGTCGAGCCTGCTCCACCATTCAATACGATCATGGCTGATCATCAAAATCCAGTACCCTGTCCCTGCTTTCTCACACAGAATCCCCATCGAGCCTGCACCGACACATATCCCACCCTATCCCCGTAACCCCACGTATTTAATTCCCCCTAACATATCCCATCCTATCCCTATAACCCCACATATTTATTCCCCCCCTAACACTAAGGGTCAATTTATCATAGCCAAATCAACCTAACCCGCACATTTTTGGACTGTGGGAGGAAACCGGAGCACCCAGAGGAAACCCACGCAGACACGGGGAGAATGTGCAAACTCCACACAGACAGTCACCCGAGGCCAGATTCGAACACGGGTCCCTGGCGCTGTGAGGCACCAGTGCTAACCACTATGCCACCGTCATTACAATCCCAGTGACAGTCAGTACAGTCCCAGTGGCGGTCATTACAATCCCAGTGACGGTCATTACAATCCCAGTGACGGTCATTACAGTCCCAGTGACGGTCATTACAGTCCCAGTGACGGTCATTACAATCCCAGTGACAGTCATTACAGTCCCAGTGACGGTCATTACAGTCACAGTGACAGTCATTACAGTCTCAGTGGCGGTCATTACAATCCCAGTGACGGTCATTACACTCCCAGTGACGGTCATTACACTCCCAGTGACGGTCATTACAGTCCCAGTGACGCTCATTACAATCCCAGTGACGGTCATTACAATCCCAGTCGCGGTCATTACAGTCCCAGTGACGGTCATTACAGTCCCAGTGACGGTCATTACAATCCCAGTGACGGTCGTTACACTCCCAGTGACGGTCATTACAATCCCAGTGACAGTCATTACAGTCTCAGTGACGGTCATTACAGTCCCAGTGGCGGTCATTACAATCCCAGTGTCGGTCATTACAATCCCAGTGAAGGTCATTACAATCCCAGTGATGGTCATTACAGTCCCACTGACGGTCATTACAATCCCAGTGACAGTCATTACAGTCCCAGTGACGGTCATTACAGTCCCAGTGACGGTCATTACACTCTCGGTGAAGGTCATTATAATCCCAGTGACGGTCATTACACTCCCAGTAACGCTCATTACACTCCCAGTGACGGTCATTACAATCCCAGTGACGGTCATTACACTCCCAGTGACGGTCATTAGAATCCCAGTGACGGTCATTACAGTCCCAGTGGTGGTCATTACAATCCCAGTGACGGTCATTACAATCCCAGTGACGGTCATTACAGTCCCAGTGACGCTCATTACACTCCCAGTGACGGTCATTACAATCCCAGTGACGGTCATTATAGTCCCAGTGAAGGTCATTACACTCCCAGTGACGCTCATTACACTTCCAGTGACGGTCATTACACTCCCAGTGAAGGTCATTACAATCCCAATGACGGTCATTACACTCCCAGTGACGCTCATTACAGTCCCAGTGGCGCTCATTACAGTCCCAGTGAAGGTCATTACAATCCCAGTGATGGTCATTACACTCGCAGTGATGCTCATTACACTCCCAGTGATGGTCATTACAGTCCCAGTGAAGGTCATTACAGTCCCAGTGATGGTCATTGCCGTCCCAGTGGCGGTCATTACACTCCCAGTGACGCTCATTACAATCCCAGTGATGCTCATTACATTCCCAGTGACGGTCATTACAATCCCAGTGATGGTCATTACAGTCCCAGTGACGGTCATTACACTCCCAGTGACGGTCATTACAGTCCCAGTGACGGTCATTACAGTCCCAGTGACGGTCATTACAGTCCCAGTGACGGTCATTACACTCCCAGTGATGGTCATTACAGTCCCATGATGGTCATTACAGTCCCAGTGACGGTCATTGCAGTCCCAGTGACGGTCATTACAATCCCAGTGACAGTCATTACAGTCCCAGTGACGGTCATTACAGTCACAGTGACAGTCATTACAGTCTCAGTGGCGGTCATTACAATACCAGTGACGGTCATTACACTCCCAGTGACGGTCATTACACTCCCAGTGACGGTCATTACAGTCCCAGTGACGCTCATTACAATCCCAGTGATGGTCGTTACAATCCCAGTCGCGGTCATTACAGTCCCAGTGACGGTCATTACAGTCCCAGTGACGGTCATTACAATCCCAGTGACGGTCGTTACACTCCCAGTGACGGTCATTACAATCCCAGTGACAGTCATTACAGTCTCAGTGACGGTCATTACAGTCCCAGTGGCGGTCATTACAATCCCAGTGTCGGTCATTACAATCCCAGTGAAGGTCATTACAATCCCAGTGACGGTCATTACAATCCCAGTGACAGTCATTACAGTCCCAGTGACGGTCATTACAGTCCCAGTGACGGTCATTACACTCTCGGTGAAGGTCATTATAGTCCCAGTGACGGTCATTACACTCCCAGTAACGCTCATTACACTCCCAGTGACGGTCATTATAGTCCCAGTGAAGGTCATTACACTCCCAGTGACGCTCATTACACTTCCAGTGACGGTCATTACACTCCCAGTGAAGGTCATTACAATCCCAATGATGGTCATTACACTCCCAGTGAAGGTCATTACAATCCCAGTGATGTTCATTACACTCGCAGTGATGCTCATTACACTCCCAGTGATGGTCATTACAGTCCCAGTGAAGGTCATTACAGTCCCAGTGATGGTCATTACACTCACAGTGATGCTCATTACACTCCCAGTGACGGTCATTACACTCCCAGTGATGGTCATTACACTCCCAGTGAAGGTCATTACAATCCCAGTGACGGTCATTACACTCCCAGTGATGGTCATTGCCGTCCCAGTGGCGGTCATTACACTCCCAGTGACGCTCATTACAATCCCAGTGATGCTCATTACATTCCCAGTGACGGTCATTACAATCCCAGTGACGGTCATTACAGTCCCAGTGAAGGTCATTACAGTCCCAGTGATGGTCATTACAGTCCCAGTGATGGTCATTACACTCCCAGTGACGGTCATTACAGTCCCAGTGACGGTCATTACAGTCCCAGTGACGCTCATTACAGTCCCAGTGACGCTCATTACAGTCCCAGTGACGGTCATTACACTCCCAGTGACGGTCATTACAGTCCCAGTGACGGTCATTACAGTCCCAGTGACGGTCATTACAGTCCCAGTGGCGGTCATTACAGTCCCAGTCGCGGTCATTACAGTCCCAGTGGCGGTCATTACAATCCCAGTGACAGTCATTACACTCCCAGTGACAGAAATTACAGTCCCAGTGGCGGTCATTACAATCCCAGTGACGGTCATTACAATCCCAGTGGCAGTCATTACAATCCCAGTGATGGTCATTGCAGTCCCAGTGGCGGTCATTACAATCCCAGTGACGGTCATTATAATCCCAGTGACGGTCATTACAGTCCCAGTGACGGTCATTACAGTCTCAGTGACGGTCATTACACTCCCAGTGACGGTCATTACAGTCCCAGTGACGGTCATTACAATCCCAGTGACGGTCATTACAGTCCCAGTCGCGGTCATTACAGTCTCAGTGACGGTCATTACAGTCCCAGTGACGGTCATTACAGTCCCAGTGGCGGTCATTACAATCCCAGTGACGGTCATTACAATCCCAGTGATGGTCATTACAGTCCCAGTCGCGGTCATTACAGTCTCAGTGACGGTCATTACAGTCCCAGTGACGGTCATTACAGTCCCAGTGATGGTCATTACAGTCCCAGTGGCGGTCATTACAATCCCAGTGACGGTCATTACAATCCCAGTGACGGTCATTACAGTCTCAGTGACGGTCATTACACTCCCAGTGACGGTCATTACAGTCCCAGTGACGGTCATTACAGTCCCAGTGAAGGTCATTACAATCCCAGTGATGGTCATTACAGACCCAGTCGCGGTCATTACAGTCTCAGTGACGGTCATTACAGTCCCAGTGACGGTCATTACAGTCCCAGTGACGGTCATTACAATCCCAGTGACGATCATTACAGTCCCAGTTGCGGTCATTGCAGTCCCAGTGATGGTCATTACAGTCCCAGTGACGGTCATTACAGTCCCAGTGGCGGTCATTACAGTCCCAGTCGCGGTCATTACAGTCCCAGTGACGGTCATTACAGTCCCAGTGGCGGTCATTACAATCCCAGTGACGGTCGTTACACTCCCAGTGACGGTCATTACAATCCCAGTGACAGTCAATACAGTCCCAGTGACAGTCATTACAGTCCCAGTGGCGGTCATTACAATCCCAGTGACGGTCATTACAGTCCCAGTCACGGTCATTACAATCCCAGTGAAGGTCATTACAATCCCAGTGGCGGTCATTACAGTCCCAGTGACGGTCATTACAATCCCAGTGACGGTCTTCACAATCCCAGTGATGGTCATTAGAGTCCCAGTGACGGTCATTACAGTCCCAGTGACGGTCATTACAATCCCAGTGAAGGTCATTACAATCCCAGTGACGGTCATTACAGTCCCAGTGACGCTCATTACAATCCCAGTGACGCTCATTACAATCCCAGTGACGGTCATTACAGTCTCAGTGACGCTCATTACAATCCCAGTGACGCTCATTACAGTCTCAGTGACGGTCATTACAGTCCCAGTGACGGTCATTACAATCCCAGTGACAGTCATTACAGTCCCACTGACGCTCATTACAGTCCCAGTGACGCTCATTACACTCCCAGTGACGCTCATTACACTCCCAGTGACGCTCATTACACACTCAGTGACGGTCATTACAGTCCCAGTGACGGTCATTACAATCTCAGTGACTGTCATTACAGTCCCAGTGACGCTCATTACACTCCCAGTGACGGTCATTACACTCCCAGTGACGGTCATTACACACTCAGTGATGCTCATTACACTCCCAGTTATGGTCATTACAGTTCCAGTGACGGTCATTACAGTCCCAGTGACGGTCATTACACTCTCAGTGAAGGTCATTACAATCCCAGTGACGGTCATTACACTCCCAGTGACGCTCATTACACTCCCAGTGACGGTCATTACACTCCCAGTGAAGGTCATTTCAATCCCAGTGACGGTCATTACAGTCCCAGTGACGGTCATTACAATCCCAGTGACAGTCATTACAGTCCCAGTGATGGTCATTACACTCTCAGTGAAGGTCATTACAATCCCAGTGACGATCATTACAATCCCAGTGACGCTCATTACACTCCCAGTGACGGTCATTATACTCCCAGTGAAGGTCATTATAATCCCAGTGACGGTCATTACACTCCCAGTGACGCTCATTACAGTCCCAGTGACGCTCATTACAGTCCCAGTGACGGTCATTACAGTCCCAGTGACGGTCAATACAATCCCAGTGACGCTCATTACACTACCAGTGACGGTCATTACACTCCCAGTGACGGTCATTACAGTCCCAGTGACGGTCATTACAATCCCAGTGACAGTCATTACACTCCCAGTGACGGTCATTACAATCCCAGTGACAGTCATTACAGTCCCAGTGACAGTCATTACAGTCCCAGTGGCGGTCATTACAGTCCCAGTGGCGGTCATTACAATCCCAGTGACGGTCATCACAATCCCAGTCGCGGTCATTACAGTCCCAGTGACGGTCATTACAATCCCAGTGGCGGTCATTACAGTCCCAGTGACGGTCATTACAATCCCAGTGACGGTCTTCACAATCCCAGTGATGGTCATTAGAGTCCCAGTGACGGTCATTACAGTCCCAGTGACGGTCATTACAATCCCAGTGAAGGTCATTACAATCCCAGTGACGGTCATTACAGTCCCAGTGACGCTCATTACAATCCCAGTGACGCTCATTACAATCCCAGTGACGGTCATTACAGTCTCAGTGACGCTCATTACAATCCCAGTGACGCTCATTACAGTCTCAGTGACGGTCATTACAGTCCCAGTGACGGTCATTACAATCCCAGTGACAGTCATTACAGTCCCACTGACGCTCATTACAGTCCCAGTGACGCTCATTACACTCCCAGTGACGCTCATTACACTCCCAGTGACGCTCATTACACACTCAGTGACGGTCATTACAGTCCCAGTGACGGTCATTACAATCTCAGTGACTGTCATTACAGTCCCAGTGACGCTCATTACACTCCCAGTGACGGTCATTACACTCCCAGTGACGGTCATTACACACTCAGTGATGCTCATTACACTCCCAGTTATGGTCATTACAGTTCCAGTGACGGTCATTACAGTCCCAGTGACGGTCATTACACTCTCAGTGAAGGTCATTACAATCCCAGTGACGGTCATTACACTCCCAGTGACGCTCATTACACTCCCAGTGACGGTCATTACACTCCCAGTGAAGGTCATTTCAATCCCAGTGACGGTCATTACAGTCCCAGTGACGGTCATTACAATCCCAGTGACAGTCATTACAGTCCCAGTGATGGTCATTACACTCTCAGTGAAGGTCATTACAATCCCAGTGACGATCATTACAATCCCAGTGACGCTCATTACACTCCCAGTGACGGTCATTATACTCCCAGTGAAGGTCATTATAATCCCAGTGACGGTCATTACACTCCCAGTGACGCTCATTACAGTCCCAGTGACGCTCATTACAGTCCCAGTGACGGTCATTACAGTCCCAGTGACGGTCAATACAATCCCAGTGACGCTCATTACACTACCAGTGACGGTCATTACACTCCCAGTGACGGTCATTACAGTCCCAGTGACGGTCATTACAATCCCAGTGACAGTCATTACACTCCCAGTGACGGTCATTACAATCCCAGTGACAGTCATTACAGTCCCAGTGACAGTCATTACAGTCCCAGTGGCGGTCATTACAGTCCCAGTGGCGGTCATTACAATCCCAGTGACGGTCATTACAATCCCAGTCGCGGTCATTACAGTCCCAGTGACGGTCATTACAGTCCCAGTGACGGTCATTACAATCCCAGTGACGGTCGTTACACTCCCAGTGACATAGAAACATAGAAACTAGGAGCAGGAGTAGGCCATTCGGCCCGTCGAGACTGCTCCACCCTTCAATACGATCATGGCTGATCATCCAAATCCAGTACCCTGTCCCTGCTTTCTCACACAGAATCCCCATCGAGCCTGCACCGACACATATCCCACCCTATCCCCGTAACCCCACGTATTTAATTCCCCCTAACATATCCCATCCTATCCCTATAACCCCACATATTTATTCCCCCCCTAACACTAAGGGTCAATTTATCATAGCCAAATCAACCTAACCCGCACATTTTTGGACTGTGGGAGGAAACCGGAGCACCCAGAGGAAACCCACGCAGACACGGGGAGAATGTGCAAACTCCACACAGACAGTCACCCGAGGCCAGATTCGAACACGGGTCCCTGGCGCTGTGAGGCACCAGTGCTAACCACTATGCCACCGTCATTACAATCCCAGTGACAGTCAGTACAGTCCCAGTGGCGGTCATTACAGTCCCAGTGACGGTCATTACAATCCCAGTGACGGTCATTACAGTCCCAGTGACGGTCATTACAGTCCCAGTGACGGTCATTACAGTCCCAGTGACGGTCATTACAGTCACAGTGACAGTCATTACAGTCTCAGTGGCGGTCATTACAATCCCAGTGACGGTCATTACACTCCCAGTGACGGTCATTACACTCCCAGTGACGGTCATTACAGTCCCAGTGACGCTCATTACAATCCCAGTGACGGTCATTACAATCCCAGTCGCGGTCATTACAGTCCCAGTGACGGTCATTACAGTCCCAGTGACGGTCATTACAATCCCAGTGACGGTCGTTACACTCCCAGTGACGGTCATTACAATCCCAGTGACAGTCATTACAGTCTCAGTGACGGTCATTACAGTCCCAGTGGCGGTCATTACAATCCTAGTGACGGTCATTACACTCCCAGTGACGCTCATTACACTCCCAGTGACGGTCATTATACTCCCAGTGAAGGTCATTACAATCCCAGTGACGGTCATTACAATCCCAGTCGCGGTCATTACAGTCCCAGTGACGGTCATTACAGTCCCAGTGACGGTCATTACAATCCCAGTGACGGTCGTTACACTCCCAGTGACATAGAAACATAGAAACTAGGAGCAGGAGTAGGCCATTCGGCCCGTAGAGCCTGCTCCACCCTTCAATACGATCATGGCTGATCATCCAAATCCAGTACCCTGTCCCTGCTTTCTCACACAGAATCCCCATCGAGCCTGCACCGACACATATCCCACCCTATCCCCGTAACCCCACGTATTTAATTCCCCCTAACATATCCCATCCTATCCCTATAACCCCACATATTTATTCCCCCCCTAACACTAAGGGTCAATTTATCATAGCCAAATCAACCTAACCCGCACATTTTTGGACTGTGGGAGGAAACCGGAGCACCCAGAGGAAACCCACGCAGACACGGGGAGAATGTGCAAACTCCACACAGACAGTCACCCGAGGCCAGATTCGAACACGGGTCCCTGGCGCTGTGAGGCACCAGTGCTAACCACTATGCCACCGTCATTACAATCCCAGTGACAGTCAGTACAGTCCCAGTGGCGGTCATTACAGTCCCAGTGACGGTCATTACAATCCCAGTGACGGTCATTACAGTCCCAGTGACGGTCATTACAGTCCCAGTGACGGTCATTACAGTCCCAGTGACGGTCATTACAGTCACAGTGACAGTCATTACAGTCTCAGTGGCGGTCATTACAATCCCAGTGACGGTCATTACACTCCCAGTGATGGTCATTACACTCCCAGTGACGGTCATTACAGTCCCAGTGACGCTCATTACAATCCCAGTGACGGTCATTACAATCCCAGTCGCGGTCATTACAGTCCCAGTGACGGTCATTACAGTCCCAGTGACGGTCATTACAATCCCAGTGACGGTCGTTACACTCCCAGTGACGGTCATTACAATCCCAGTGACAGTCATTACAGTCTCAGTGACGGTCATTACAGTCCCAGTGACGGTCATTACAATCCCAGTGACAGTCATTACAGTCCCACTGACGCTCATTACAGTCCCAGTGACGCTCATTACACTCCCAGTGACGCTCATTACACTCCCAGTGACGCTCATTACACACTCAGTGACGGTCATTACAGTCCCAGTGACGGTCATTACAATCTCAGTGACTGTCATTACAGTCCCAGTGACGCTCATTACACTCCCAGTGACGGTCATTACACTCCCAGTGACGGTCATTACACACTCAGTGATGCTCATTACACTCCCAGTTATGGTCATTACAGTTCCAGTGACGGTCATTACAGTCCCAGTGACGGTCATTACACTCTCAGTGAAGGTCATTACAATCCCAGTGACGGTCATTACACTCCCAGTGACGCTCATTACACTCCCAGTGACGGTCATTACACTCCCAGTGAAGGTCATTTCAATCCCAGTGACGGTCATTACAGTCCCAGTGACGGTCATTACAATCCCAGTGACAGTCATTACAGTCCCAGTGATGGTCATTACACTCTCAGTGAAGGTCATTACAATCCCAGTGACGATCATTACAATCCCAGTGACGCTCATTACACTCCCAGTGACGGTCATTATACTCCCAGTGAAGGTCATTATAATCCCAGTGACGGTCATTACACTCCCAGTGACGCTCATTACAGTCCCAGTGACGCTCATTACAGTCCCAGTGACGGTCATTACAGTCCCAGTGACGGTCAATACAATCCCAGTGACGCTCATTACACTACCAGTGACGGTCATTACACTCCCAGTGACGGTCATTACAGTCCCAGTGACGGTCATTACAATCCCAGTGACAGTCATTACACTCCCAGTGACGGTCATTACAATCCCAGTGACAGTCATTACAGTCCCAGTGACAGTCATTACAGTCCCAGTGGCGGTCATTACAGTCCCAGTGGCGGTCATTACAATCCCAGTGACGGTCATTACAATCCCAGTCGCGGTCATTACAGTCCCAGTGACGGTCATTACAGTCCCAGTGACGGTCATTACAATCCCAGTGACGGTCGTTACACTCCCAGTGACATAGAAACATAGAAACTAGGAGCAGGAGTAGGCCATTCGGCCCGTCGAGACTGCTCCACCCTTCAATACGATCATGGCTGATCATCCAAATCCAGTACCCTGTCCCTGCTTTCTCACACAGAATCCCCATCGAGCCTGCACCGACACATATCCCACCCTATCCCCGTAACCCCACGTATTTAATTCCCCCTAACATATCCCATCCTATCCCTATAACCCCACATATTTATTCCCCCCCTAACACTAAGGGTCAATTTATCATAGCCAAATCAACCTAACCCGCACATTTTTGGACTGTGGGAGGAAACCGGAGCACCCAGAGGAAACCCACGCAGACACGGGGAGAATGTGCAAACTCCACACAGACAGTCACCCGAGGCCAGATTCGAACACGGGTCCCTGGCGCTGTGAGGCACCAGTGCTAACCACTATGCCACCGTCATTACAATCCCAGTGACAGTCAGTACAGTCCCAGTGGCGGTCATTACAGTCCCAGTGACGGTCATTACAATCCCAGTGACGGTCATTACAGTCCCAGTGACGGTCATTACAGTCCCAGTGACGGTCATTACAGTCCCAGTGACGGTCATTACAGTCTCAGTGGCGGTCATTACAATCCCAGTGACGGTCATTACACTCCCAGTGACGGTCATTACACTCCCAGTGACGGTCATTACAGTCCCAGTGACGCTCATTACAATCCCAGTGACGGTCATTACAATCCCAGTCGCGGTCATTACAGTCCCAGTGACGGTCATTACAGTCCCAGTGACGGTCATTACAATCCCAGTGACGGTCGTTACACTCCCAGTGACGGTCATTACAATCCCAGTGACAGTCATTACAGTCTCAGTGACGGTCATTACAGTCCCAGTGGCGGTCATTACAATCCTAGTGACGGTCATTACACTCCCAGTGACGCTCATTACACTCCCAGTGACGGTCATTATACTCCCAGTGAAGGTCATTACAATCCCAGTGACGGTCATTACAATCCCAGTCGCGGTCATTACAGTCCCAGTGACGGTCATTACAGTCCCAGTGACGGTCATTACAATCCCAGTGACGGTCGTTACACTCCCAGTGACATAGAAACATAGAAACTAGGAGCAGGAGTAGGCCATTCGGCCCGTAGAGCCTGCTCCACCCTTCAATACGATCATGGCTGATCATCCAAATCCAGTACCCTGTCCCTGCTTTCTCACACAGAATCCCCATCGAGCCTGCACCGACACATATCCCACCCTATCCCCGTAACCCCACGTATTTAATTCCCCCTAACATATCCCATCCTATCCCTATAACCCCACATATTTATTCCCCCCCTAACACTAAGGGTCAATTTATCATAGCCAAATCAACCTAACCCGCACATTTTTGGACTGTGGGAGGAAACCGGAGCACCCAGAGGAAACCCACGCAGACACGGGGAGAATGTGCAAACTCCACACAGACAGTCACCCGAGGCCAGATTCGAACACGGGTCCCTGGCGCTGTGAGGCACCAGTGCTAACCACTATGCCACCGTCATTACAATCCCAGTGACAGTCAGTACAGTCCCAGTGGCGGTCATTACAGTCCCAGTGACGGTCATTACAATCCCAGTGACGGTCATTACAGTCCCAGTGACGGTCATTACAGTCCCAGTGACGGTCATTACAGTCCCAGTGACGGTCATTACAGTCACAGTGACAGTCATTACAGTCTCAGTGGCGGTCATTACAATCCCAGTGACGGTCATTACACTCCCAGTGATGGTCATTACACTCCCAGTGACGGTCATTACAGTCCCAGTGACGCTCATTACAATCCCAGTGACGGTCATTACAATCCCAGTCGCGGTCATTACAGTCCCAGTGACGGTCATTACAGTCCCAGTGACGGTCATTACAATCCCAGTGACGGTCGTTACACTCCCAGTGACGGTCATTACAATCCCAGTGACAGTCATTACAGTCTCAGTGACGGTCATTACAGTCCCAGTGGAGGTCATTACAATCCTAGTGACGGTCATTACACTCCCAGTGACGCTCATTACACGCCCAGTGACGGTCATTATACTCCCAGTGAAGGTCATTACAATCCCAGTGACGGTCATTACACTCCCAGTGACGGTCATTAGAATCCCAGTGAAGGTCATTGCAATCCCAATGACGGTCATTACACTCCCAGTGACGCTCATTACAGTCCCAGTGACGCTCATTACAGTCCAAGTGAAGGTCATTACAATCCCAGTGATGGTCATTACACTCGCAGTGATGCTCATTACACTCCCAGTGATGGTCATTACAGTCCCAGTGAAGGTCATTACAGTCCCAGTGATGGTCATTACACTCGCAGTGATGCTCATTACACTCCCAGTGACGGTCATTACACTCCCAGTGATGGTCATTACACTCCCAGTGAAGGTCATTACAATCCCAGTGACGGTCATTACAGTCCCAGTGACGGTCATTACACTCCCAGTGACGGTCATTACAGTTCCAGTTTCAGTCATTACACTCCCAGTGAAGGTCATTACAATCCCAGTGATGGTCATTACAGTCCCAGTGACGGTCATTACAATCCCAGTGACGGTCATTACACTCCCAGTGACGGTCATTACAGTTCCAGTTTCAGTCATTACACTCCCAGTGAAGGTCATTACAATGCCAGTGACGGTCATTACAGTCCCAGTGAAGGTCATTACAATCCCAGTGACGGTCATTACAATCCCAGTGATGGTCATTACAGTCCCAGTCACGGTCATTACAATCCCAGTGAAGGTCATTACAATCCCAGTGATGGTCATTACACTCCCAGTGAAGGTCATTACAATCCCAGTGACGGTCATTACACTCCCAGTGATGGTCATTGCCGTCCCAGTGGCGGTCATTACACTCCCAGTGACGCTCATTACAATCCCAGTGATGCTCATTACATTCCCAGTGACGGTCATTACAATCCCAGTGATGGTCATTACAGTCCCAGTGACGGTCATTACAGTCCCAGTGACGGTCTTTACAGTCCCAGTGACGGTCATTACAGTCCCAGTGACGCTCATTACAGTCCCAGTGACGGTCATTACACTCCCAGTGACGGTCATTACAGTCCCATGACGGTCATTACAGTCCCACTGACGGTCATTACAGTCCCAGTGACGGTCATTACAGTCCCAGTGACGCTTATTACAGTCCCAGTGACGGTCATTACACTCCCAGTGATGGTCATTACAGTCCCAGTGATGGTCATTACAGTCCCAGTGACGGTTATTACACTCCCAGTGACGGTCATTACAGTCCCAGTGACGGTCATTACAGTCCCAGTGACGCTCATTACAGTCCCAGTGACGCTCATTACAGTCCCAGTGACGGTCATTACACTCCCAGTGACGGTCATTACAGTCCCAGTGACGGTCATTACAGTCCCAGTGACGGTCATTACAGTCCCAGTGGCGGTCATTACAGTCCCAGTCGCGGTCATTACAGTCCCAGTGGCGGTCATTACAATCCCAGTGACGGTCGTTACACTCCCAGTGACAGTCATTACAGTCCCAGTGACAGAAATTACAGTCCCAGTGGCGGTCATTACAATCCCAGTGACGGTCATTACAATCCCAGTGGCAGTCATTACAATCCCAGTGACGGTCATTGCAGTCCCAGTGGCGGTCATTACAATCCCAGTGACGGTCATTATAATCCCAGTGACGGTCATTACAGTCCCAGTGACGGTCATTACAGTCCCAGTGACGGTCATTACAATCCCAGTGACGGTCATTACAGTCACAGTCGCGGTCATTACAGTCTCAGTGACGGTCATTACACTCCCAGTGACGGTCATTACAGTCCCAGTGACGGTCATTACAATCCCAGTGACGGTCATTACAGTCCCAGTCGCGGTCATTACAGTCTCAGTGACGGTCATTACAGTCCCAGTGACGGTCATTACAGTCCCAGTGATGGTCATTACAGTCCCAGTGGCGGTCATTACAATCCCAGTGACGGTCATTACAATCCCAGTGATGGTCATTACAGTCTCAGTGACGGTCATTACACTCCCAGTGACGGTCATTACAGTCCCAGTGACGGTCATTACAATCCCAGTGACGGTCATTACAGTCCCAGTCGCGGTCATTACAGTCTCAGTGACGGTCATTGCAGTCCCAGTGACGGTCATTACAGTCCCAGTGATGGTCATTACAGTCCCAGTGGCGGTCATTACAATCCCAGTGATGGTCATTACAATCCCAGTGACGGTCATTACAGTCTCAGTGATGGTCATTACACTCCCAGTGACGGTCATTACAGTCCCAGTGACGGTCATTACAGTCCCAGTGAAGGTCATTACAATCCCAGTGATGGTCATTACAGACCCAGTCGCGGTCATTACAGTCTCAGTGACGGTCATTACTGTCCCAGTGACGGTCATTACAGTCCCAGTGACGGTCATTACATCCCAGTGACGATCATTACAGTCCCAGTTGCGGTCATTACAGTCCCAGTGATGGTCATTACAGTCCCAGTGACGGTCATTACAGTCCCAGTGGCGGTCATTACAGTCCCAGTCGCGGTCATTACAGTCCCAGTGACGGTCATTACAGTCCCAGTGGCGGTCATTACAATCCCAGTGACGGTCGTTACACTCCCAGTGACGGTCATTACAATCCCAGTGACAGTCAATACAGTCCCAGTGACAGTCATTACAGTCCCAGTGGCGGTCATTACAATCCCAGTGACGGTCATTACAGTCCCAGTCACGGTCATTACAATCCCAGTGAAGGTCATTACAATCCCAGTGGCGGTCATTACAGTCCCAGTGACGGTCATTACAATCCCAGTGACGGTCTTCACAATCCCAGTGATGGTCATTAGAGTCCCAGTGACGGTCATTACAGTCCCAGTGACGGTCATTACAATCCCAGTGACGCTCATTACAATCCCAGTGACGGTCATTACAGTCTCAGTGACGCTCATTACAATCCCAGTGACGCTCATTACAGTCTCAGTGACGGTCATTACAGTCCCAGTGACGGTCATTACAATCCCAGTGACAGTCATTACAGTCCCACTGACGCTCATTACAGTCCCAGTGACGCTCATTACACTCCCAGTGACGCTCATTACACTCCCAGTGACGCTCATTACACACTCAGTGACGGTCATTACAGTCCCAGTGACGGTCATTACAATCTCAGTGACTGTCATTACAGTCCCAGTGACGCTCATTACACTCCCAGTGACGGTCATTGCACTCCCAGTGACGGCCATTACACTCTCAGTGACGCTCATTACACTCCCAGTTATGGTCATTACAGTCCCAGTGACGGTCATTACAGTCCCAGTGACGGTCATTACACTCTCAGTGAAGGTCATTACAATCCCAGTGACGGTCATTACATTCCCAGTGACGCTCATTACACTCCCAGTGACGGTCATTACACTCCCAGTGAAGGTCATTACAATCCCAGTGACGGTCATTACAGTCCCAGTGACGGTCATTACAATCCCAGTGACAGTCATTACAGTCCCAGTGATGGTCATTACACTCTCAGTGAAGGTCATTACAATCCCAGTGACGATCATTACAATCCCAGTGACGCTCATTACACTCCCAGTGACGGTCATTATACTCCCAGTGAAGGTCATTATAATCCCAGTGACGGTCATTACACTCCCAGTGATGCTCATTACAGTCCCAGTGACGCTCATTACAGTCCCAGTGACGGTCATTACAGTCCCAGTGACGGTCAATACAATCCCAGTGACGCTCATTACACTACCAGTGACGGTCATTACACTCCCAGTGACGGTCATTACAGTCCCAGTGACGGTCATTACAATCCCAGTGACAGTCATTACACTCCCAGTGACGGTCATTACAATCCCAGTGACAGTCATTACAGTCCCAGTGACAGTCATTACAGTCCCAGTGGCGGTCATTACAGTCCCAGTGGCGGTCATTACAATCCCAGTGACGGTCATTACAATCCCAGTCGCGGTCATTACAGTCCCAGTGACGGTCATTACAGTCCCAGTGACGGTCATTACAATCCCAGTGACGGTCGTTACACTCCCAGTGACATAGAAACATAGAAACTAGGAGCAGGAGTAGGCCATTCGGCCCGTCGAGCCTGCTCCACCCTTCAATACGATCATGGCTGATCATCCAAATCCAGTACCCTGTCCCTGCTTTCTCACACAGAATCCCCATCGAGCCTGCACCGACACATATCCCACCCTATCCCCGTAACCCCACGTATTTAATTCCCCCTAACATATCCCATCCTATCCCTATAACCCCACATATTTATTCCCCCCCTAACACTAAGGGTCAATTTATCATAGCCAAATCAACCTAACCCGCACATTTTTGGACTGTGGGAGGAAACCGGAGCACCCAGAGGAAACCCACGCAGACACGGGGAGAATGTGCAAACTCCACACAGACAGTCACCCGAGGCCAGATTCGAGCACGGGTCCCTGGCGCTGTGAGGCACCAGTGCTAACCACTATGCCACCGTCATTACAATCCCAGTGACAGTCAGTACAGTCCCAGTGGCGGTCATTACAGTCCCAGTGACGGTCATTACAATCCCAGTGACGTTCATTACAGTCCCAGTGACGCTTATTACAGTCCCAGTGACGGTCATTACACTCCCAGTGATGGTCACTACAGTCCCAGTGATGGTCATTACAGTCCCAGTGACGGTCATTACACTCCCAGTGACGGTCATTACAGTCCCAGTGACGGTCATTACAGTCCCAGTGACGCTCATTACAGTCCCAGTGACGCTCATTACAGTCCCAGTGACGGTCATTACACTCCCAGTGACGGTCATTACAGTCCCAGTGACGGTCATTACAGTCCCAGTGACGGTCATTACAGTCCCAGTGGCGGTCATTACAGTCCCAGACGCGGTCATTACAGTCCCAGTGGCGGTCATTACAATCCCAGTGACGGTCGTTACACTCCCAGTGACAGTCATTACAGTCCCAGTGACAGAAATTACAGTCCCAGTGGCGGTCATTACAATCCCAGTGACGGTCATTACAATCCCAGTGGCAGTCATTACAATCCCAGTGACGGTCATTGCAGTCCCAGTGGCGGTCATTACAATCCCAGTGACGGTCATTATAATCCCAGTGACGGTCATTACAGTCCCAGTGACGGTCATTACAGTCACAGTCGCGGTCATTACAGTCTCAGTGACGGTCATTACACTCCCAGTGACGGTCATTACAGTCCCAGTGACGGTCATTACAATCCCAGTGACGGTCATTACAGTCCCAGTCGCGGTCATTACAGTCTCAGTGACGGTCATTACAGTCCCAGTGACGGTCATTACAGTCCCAGTGATGGTCATTACAGTCCCAGTGGCGGTCATTACAATCCCAGTGACGGTCATTACAATCCCAGTGATGGTCATTACAGTCTCAGTGACGGTCATTACACTCCCAGTGACGGTCATTACAGTCCCAGTGACGGTCATTACAATCCCAGTGACGGTCATTACAGTCCCAGTCGCGGTCATTACAGTCTCAGTGACGGTCATTACAGTCCCAGTGACGGTCATTACAGTCCCAGTGATGGTCATTACAGTCCCAGTGGCGGTCATTACAATCCCAGTGATGGTCATTACAATCCCAGTGACGGTCATTACAGTCTCAGTGATGGTCATTACACTCCCAGTGACGGTCATTACACTCCCAGTGACGGTCATTACAGTCCCAGTGAAGGTCATTACAATCCCAGTGATGGTCATTACAGACCCAGTCGCGGTCATTACAGTCTCAGTGACGGTCATTACAGTCCCAGTGACGGTCATTACAGTCCCAGTGACGGTCATTACATCCCAGTGACGATCATTACAGTCCCAGTTGCGGTCATTACAGTCCCAGTGATGGTCATTACAGTCCCAGTGACGGTCATTACAGTCCCAGTGGCGGTCATTACAGTCCCAGTCGCGGTCATTACAGTCCCAGTGACGGTCATTACAGTCCCAGTGGCGGTCATTACAATCCCAGTGACGGTCGTTACACTCCCAGTGACGGTCATTACAATCCCAGTGACAGTCAATACAGTCCCAGTGACAGTCATTACAGTCCCAGTGGCGGTCATTACAATCCCAGTGACGGTCATTACAGTCCCAGTCACGGTCATTACAATCCCAGTGAAGGTCATTACAATCCCAGTGGCGGTCATTACAGTCCCAGTGACGGTCATTACAATCCCAGTGACGGTCTTCACAATCCCAGTGATGGTCATTAGAGTCCCAGTGACGGTCATTACAGTCCCAGTGACGGTCATTACAATCCCAGTGATGCTCATTACAATCCCAGTGACGGTCATTACAGTCTCAGTGACGCTCATTACAATCCCAGTGACGCTCATTACAGTCTCAGTGACGGTCATTACAGTCCCAGTGACGGTCATTACAATCCCAGTGACAGTCATTACAGTCCCACTGACGCTCATTACAGTCCCAGTGACGCTCATTACACTCCCAGTGACGCTCATTACACTCCCAGTGACGCTCATTACACACTCAGTGACGGTCATTACAGTCCCAGTGACGGTCATTACAATCTCAGTGACTGTCATTACAGTCCCAGTGACGCTCATTACACTCCCAGTGACGGTCATTGCACTCCCAGTGACGGTCATTACACTCTCAGTGACGCTCATTACACTCCCAGTTATGGTCATTACAGTCCCAGTGACGGTCATTACAGTCCCAGTGACGGTCATTACACTCTCAGTGAAGGTCATTACAATCCCAGTGACGGTCATTACATTCCCAGTGACGCTCATTACACTCCCAGTGACGGTCATTACACTCCCAGTGAAGGTCATTACAATCCCAGTGACGGTCATTACAGTCCCAGTGACGGTCATTACAATCCCAGTGACAGTCATTACAGTCCCAGTGATGGTCATTACACTCTCAGTGAAGGTCATTACAATCCCAGTGACGATCATTACAATCCCAGTGACGCTCATTACACTCCCAGTGACGGTCATTATACTCCCAGTGAAGGTCATTATAATCCCAGTGACGGTCATTACACTCCCAGTGATGCTCATTACAGTCCCAGTGACGCTCATTACAGTCCCAGTGACGGTCATTACAGTCCCAGTGACGGTCAATACAATCCCAGTGACGCTCATTACACTACCAGTGACGGTCATTACACTCCCAGTGACGGTCATTACAGTCCCAGTGACGGTCATTACAGTCCCAGTGACGGTCATTACAATCCCAGTGACAGTCATTACACTCCCAGTGACGGTCATTACAATCCCAGTGACAGTCATTACAGTCCCAGTGACAGTCATTACAGTCCCAGTGGCGGTCATTACAGTCCCAGTGGCGGTCATTACAATCCCAGTGACGGTCATTACAATCCCAGTCGCGGTCATTACAGTCCCAGTGACGGTCATTACAGTCCCAGTGACGGTCATTACAATCCCAGTGACGGTCGTTACACTCCCAGTGACATAGAAACATAGAAACTAGGAGCAGGAGTAGGCCATTCGGCCCGTCGAGCCTGCTCCACCCTTCAATACGATCATGGCTGATCATCCAAATCCAGTACCCTGTCCCTGCTTTCTCACACAGAATCCCCATCGAGCCTGCACCGACACATATCCCACCCTATCCCCGTAACCCCACGTATTTAATTCCCCCTAACATATCCCATCCTATCCCTATAACCCCACATATTTATTCCCCCCCTAATACTAAGGGTCAATTTATCATAGCCAAATCAACCTAACCCGCACATTTTTGGACTGTGGGAGGAAACCGGAGCACCCAGAGGAAACCCACGCAGACACGGGGAGAATGTGCAAACTCCACACAGACAGTCACCCGAGGCCAGATTCGAACACGGGTCCCTGGCGCTGTGAGGCACCAGTGCTAACCACTATGCCACCGTCATTACAATCCCAGTGACAGTCAGTACAGTCCCAGTGGCGGTCATTACAGTCCCAGTGACGGTCATTACAATCCCAGTGACGTTCATTACAGTCACAGTGACAGTCATTACAGTCTCAGTGGCGGTCATTACAATCCCAGTGACGGTCATTACACTCCCAGTGACGGTCATTACACTCCCAGTGACGGTCATTACAGTCCCAGTGACGCTCATTACAATCCCAGTGACGGTCATTACAATCCCAGTCGCGGTCATTACAGTCCCAGTGACGGTCATTACAGTCCCAGTGACGGTCATTACAATCCCAGTGACGGTCGTTACACTCCCAGTGACGGTCATTACAATCCCAGTGACAGTCATTACAGTCTCAGTGACGGTCATTACAGTCCCAGTGGCGGTCATTACAATCCTAGTGACGGTCATTACACTCCCAGTGACGCTCATTACACTCCCAGTGACGGTCATTATACTCCCAGTGAAGGTCATTACAATCCCAGTGACGGTCATTACAATCCCAGTCGCGGTCATTACAGTCCCAGTGACGGTCATTACAGTCCCAGTGACGGTCATTACAATCCCAGTGACGGTCGTTACACTCCCAGTGACATAGAAACATAGAAACTAGGAGCAGGAGTAGGCCATTCGGCCCGTCGAGCCTGCTCCACCCTTCAATACGATCATGGCTGATCATCCAAATCCAGTACCCTGTCCCTGCTTTCTCACACAGAATCCCCATCGAGCCTGCACCGACACATATCCCACCCTATCCCCGTAACCCCACGTATTTAATTCCCCCTAACATATCCCAACCTATCCCTATAACCCCACATATTTATTCCCCCCCTAACACTAAGGGTCAATTTATCATAGCCAAATCAACCTAACCCGCACATTTTTGGACTGTGGGAGAGAACCGGAGCACCCAGAGGAAACCCACGCAGACACGGGGAGAATGTGCAAACTCCACACAGACAGTCACCCGAGGCCAGATTCGAACACGGGTCCCTGGCGCTGTGAGGCACCAGTGCTAACCACTATGCCACCGTCATTACAATCCCAGTGACAGTCAGTACAGTCCCAGTGGCGGTCATTACAGTCCCAGTGACGGTCATTACAATCCCAGTGACGGTCATTACAGTCCCAGTGACGGTCATTACAGTCCCAGTGACGGTCATTACAGTCCCAGTGACGGTCATTACAGTCACAGTGACAGTCATTACAGTCTCAGTGGCGGTCATTACAATCCCAGTGACGGTCATTACACTCCCAGTGATGGTCATTACACTCCCAGTGACGGTCATTACAGTCCCAGTGACGCTCATTACAATCCCAGTGACGGTCATTACAATCCCAGTCGCGGTCATTACAGTCCCAGTGACGGTCATTACAGTCCCAGTGACGGTCATTACAATCCCAGTGACGGTCGTTACACTCCCAGTGACGGTCATTACAATCCCAGTGACGGTCATTACAGTCTCAGTGACGGTCATTACAGTCCCAGTGGCGGTCATTACAATCCTAGTGACGGTCATTACACTCCCAGTGACGCTCATTACACTCCCAGTGACGGTCATTACACTCCCAGTGATGGTCATTGCCGTCCCAGTGGCGGTCATTACACTCCCAGTGACGCTCATTACAATCCCAGTGATGCTCATTACATTCCCAGTGACGGTCATTACAATCCCAGTGATGGTCATTACAGTCCCAGTGACGGTCATTACAGTCCCAGTGACGGTCTTTACAGTCCCAGTGACGGTCATTACAGTCCCAGTGACGCTCATTACAGTCCCAGTGACGGTCATTACACTCCCAGTGACGGTCATTACAGTCCCATGACGGTCATTACAGTCCCAGTGACGGTCATTACAGTCCCAGTGACGGTCATTACAGTCCCAGTGACGCTTATTACAGTCCCAGTGACGGTCATTACACTCCCAGTGATGGTCATTACAGTCCCAGTGATGGTCATTACAGTCCCAGTGACGGTCATTACACTCCCAGTGACGGTCATTACAGTCCCAGTGACGGTCATTACAGTCCCAGTGACGCTCATTACAGTCCCAGTGACGCTCATTACAGTCCCAGTGACGGTCATTACACTCCCAGTGACGGTCATTACAGTCCCAGTGACGGTCATTACAGTCCCAGTGACGGTCATTACAGTCCCAGTGGCGGTCATTACAGTCCCAGTCGCGGTCATTACAGTCCCAGTGGCGGTCATTACAATCCCAGTGACGGTCGTTACACTCCCAGTGACAGTCATTACAGTCCCAGTGACAGAAATTACAGTCCCAGTGGCGGTCATTACAATCCCAGTGACGGTCATTACAATCCCAGTGGCGGTCATTACAATCCCAGTGACGGTCATTGCAGTCCCAGTGGCGGTCATTACAATCCCAGTGACGGTCATTATAATCCCAGTGACGGTCATTACAGTCCCAGTGACGGTCATTACAGTCCCAGTGACGGTCATTACAATCCCAGTGACGGTCATTACAGTCACAGTCGCGGTCATTACAGTCTCAGTGACGGTCATTACACTCCCAGTGACGGTCATTACAGTCCCAGTGACGGTCATTACAATCCCAGTGACGGTCATTACAGTCCCAGTCGCGGTCATTACAGTCTCAGTGACGGTCATTACAGTCCCAGTGACGGTCATTACAGTCCCAGTGATGGTCGTTACAGTCCCAGTGGCGGTCATTACAATCCCAGTGACGGTCATTACAATCCCAGTGATGGTCATTACAGTCTCAGTGACGGTCATTACACTCCCAGTGACGGTCATTACAGTCCCAGTGACGGTCATTACAATCCCAGTGACGGTCATTACAGTCCCAGTCGCGGTCATTACAGTCTCAGTGACGGTCATTACAGTCCCAGTGACGGTCATTACAGTCCCAGTGATGGTCATTACAGTCCCAGTGGCGGTCATTACAATCCCAGTGACGGTCATTACAATCCCAGTGACGGTCATTACAGTCTCAGTGATGGTCATTACACTCCCAGTGACGGTCATTACAGTCCCAGTGACGGTCATTACAGTCCCAGTGAAGGTCATTACAATCCCAGTGATGGTCATTACAGACCCAGTCGCGGTCATTACAGTATCAGTGACGGTCATTACAGTCCCAGTGACGGTCATTACAGTCCCAGTGACGGTCATTACATCCCAGTGACGATCATTACAGTCCCAGTTGCGGTCATTACAGTCCCAGTGATGGTCATTACAGTCCCAGTGACGGTCATTACAGTCCCAGTGGCGGTCATTACAGTCCCAGTCGCGGTCATTACAGTCCCAGTGACGGTCATTACAGTCCCAGTGGCGGTCATTACAATCCCAGTGACGGTCATTACAGTCACAGTGACAGTCATTACAGTCTCAGTGGCGGTCATTACAATCCCAGTGACGGTCATTACACTCCCAGTGACGGTCATTACACTCCCAGTGACGGTCATTACAGTCCCAGTGACGCTCATTACAATCCCAGTGACGGTCATTACAATCCCAGTCGCGGTCATTACAGTCCCAGTGACGGTCATTACAGTCCCAGTGATGGTCATTACAGTCCCAGTGGCGGTCATTACAATCCCAGTGACGGTCATTACAATCCCAGTGACGGTCATTACAGTCTCAGTGATGGTCATTACACTCCCAGTGACGGTCATTACAGTCCCAGTGACGGTCATTACAGTCCCAGTGAAGGTCATTACAATCCCAGTGATGGTCATTACAGACCCAGTCGCGGTCATTACAGTATCAGTGACGGTCATTACAGTCCCAGTGACGGTCATTACAGTCCCAGTGACGGTCATTACATCCCAGTGACGATCATTACAGTCCCAGTTGCGATCATTACAGTCCCAGTGATGGTCATTACAGTCCCAGTGACGGTCATTACAGTCCCAGTGGCGGTCATTACAGTCCCAGTCGCGGTCATTACAGTCCCAGTGACGGTCATTACAGTCCCAGTGGCGGTCATTACAATCCCAGTGACGGTCATTACAGTCACAGTGACAGTCATTACAGTCTCAGTGGCGGTCATTACAATCCCAGTGACGGTCATTACACTCCCAGTGACGGTCATTACACTCCCAGTGACGGTCATTACAGTCGCAGTGACGCTCATTACAATCCCAGTGACGGTCATTACAATCCCAGTCGCGGTCATTACAGTCCCAGTGACGGTCATTACAGTCCCAGTGACGGTCATTACAATCCCAGTGACGGTCGTTACACTCCCAGTGACGGTCATTACAATCCCAGTGACAGTCATTACAGTCTCAGTGACGGTCATTACAGTCCCAGTGGCGGTCATTACAATCCTAGTGACGGTCATTACACTCCCAGTGACGCTCATTACACTCCCAGTGACGGTCATTATACTCCCAGTGAAGGTCATTACAATCCCAGTGACGGTCATTACAATCCCAGTCGCGGTCATTACAGTCCCAGTGACGGTCATTACAGTCCCAGTGACGGTCATTACAATCCCAGTGACGGTCGTTACACTCCCAGTGACATAGAAACATAGAAACTAGGAGCAGGAGTAGGCCATTCGGCCCATCGAGCCTGCTCCACCCTTCAATACGATCATGGCTGATCATCCAAATCCAGTACCCTGTCCCTGCTTTCTCACACAGAATCCCCATCGAGCCTGCACCGACACATATCCCACCCTATCCCCGTAACCCCACGTATTTAATTCCCCCTAACATATCCCATCCTATCCCTATAACCCCACATATTTATTCCCCCCCTAACACTAAGGGTCAATTTATCATAGCCAAATCAACCTAACCCGCACATTTTTGGACTGTGGGAGAGAACCGGAGCACCCAGAGGAAACCCACGCAGACACGGGGAGAATGTGCAAACTCCACACAGACAGTCACCCGAGGCCAGATTCGAACACGGGTCCCTGGCGCTGTGAGGCACCAGTGCTAACCACTATGCCACCGTCATTACAATCCCAGTGACAGTCAGTACAGTCCCAGTGGCGGTCATTACAGTCCCAGTGACGGTCATTACAATCCTAGTGACGGTCATTACAGTCCCAGTGACGGTCATTACAGTCCCAGTGACGGTCATTACAGTCCCAGTGACGGTCATTACAGTCACAGTGACAGTCATTACAGTCTCAGTGGCGGTCATTACAATCCCAGTGACGGTCATTACACTCCCAGTGATGGTCATTACACTCCCAGTGACGGTCATTACAGTCCCAGTGACGCTCATTACAATCCCAGTGACGGTCATTACAATCCCAGTCGCGGTCATTACAGTCCCAGTGACGGTCATTACAGTCCCAGTGACGGTCATTACAATCCCAGTGACGGTCGTTACACTCCCAGTGACGGTCATTACAATCCCAGTGACGGTCATTACAGTCTCAGTGACGGTCATTACAGTCCCAGTGGCGGTCATTACAATCCTAGTGACGGTCATTACACTCCCAGTGATGCTCATTACACTCCCAGTGACGGTCATTATACTCCCAGTGAAGGTCATTACAATCCCAGTGACGGTCATTACACTCCCAGTGACGGTCATTAGAATCCCAGTGAAGGTCATTGCAATCCCAATGACGGTCATTACACTCCCAGTGACGCTCATTACAGTCCCAGTGACGCTCATTACAGTCCCAGTGAAGGTCATTACAATCCCAGTGATGGTCATTACACTCGCAGTGATGCTCATTACACTCCCAGTGATGGTCATTACAGTCCCAGTGAAGGTCATTATAGTCCCAGTGATGGTCATTACACTCGCAGTGATGCTCATTACACTCCCAGTGACGGTCATTACACTCCCAGTGATGGTCATTACACTCCCAGTGAAGGTCATTACAATCCCAGTGACGGTCATTACAGTCCCAGTGACGGTCATTACACTCCCAGTGACGGTCATTACAGTTCCAGTTTCAGTCATTACACTCCCAGTGAAGGTCATTACAATCCCAGTGATGGTCATTACAGTCCCAGTGACGGTCATTACAATCCCAGTGACGGTCATTACACTCCCAGTGACGGTCATTACAGTTCCAGTTTCAGTCATTACACTCCCAGTGAAGGTCATTACAATGCCAGTGACGGTCATTACAGTCCCAGTGAAGGTCATTACAATCCCAGTGACGGTCATTACAATCCCAGTGATGGTCATTACAGTCCCAGTCACGGTCATTACAATCCCAGTGAAGGTCATTACAATCTCAGTGACGGTCATTACACTCCCAGTGATGGTCATTGCCGTCCCAGTGGCGGTCATTACACTCCCAGTGACGCTCATTACAATCCCAGTGATGCTCATTACATTCCCAGTGACGGTCATTACAATCCCAGTGATGGTCATTACAGTCCCAGTGACGGTCATTACAGTCCCAGTGACGGTCTTTACAGTCCCAGTGACGGTCATTACAGTCCCAGTGACGCTCATTACAGTCCCAGTGACGGTCATTACACTCCCAGTGACGGTCATTACAGTCCCATGACGGTCATTACAGTCCCAGTGACGGTCATTACAGTCCCAGTGACGGTCATTACAGTCCCAGTGACGCTTATTACAGTCCCAGTGACGGTCATTACACTCCCAGTGATGGTCATTACAGTCCCAGTGATGGTCATTACAGTCCCAGTGACGGTCATTACACTCCCAGTGACGGTCATTACAGTCCCAGTGACGGTCATTACAGTCCCAGTGACGCTCATTACAGTCCCAGTGATGCTCATTACAGTCCCAGTGACGGTCATTACACTCCCAGTGACGGTCATTACAGTCCCAGTGACGGTCATTACAGTCCCAGTGACGGTCATTACAGTCCCAGTGGCGGTCATTACAGTCCCAGTCGCGGTCATTACAGTCCCAGTGGCGGTCATTACAATCCCAGTGACGGTCGTTACACTCCCAGTGACAGTCATTACAGTCCCAGTGACAGAAATTACAGTCCCAGTGGCGGTCATTACAATCCCAGTGACGGTCATTACAATCCGAGTGGCGGTCATTACAATCCCAGTGACGGTCATTGCAGTCCCAGTGGCGGTCATTACAATCCCAGTGACGGTCATTATAATCCCAGTGACGGTCATTACAGTCCCAGTGACGGTCATTACAGTCCCAGTGACGGTCATTACAATCCCAGTGACGGTCATTACAGTCACAGTCGCGGTCATTACAGTCTCAGTGACGGTCATTACACTCCCAGTGACGGTCATTACAGTCCCAGTGACGGTCATTACAATCCCAGTGACGGTCATTACAGTCCCAGTCGCGGTCATTACAGTCTCAGTGACGGTCATTACAGTCCCAGTGACGGTCATTACAGTCCCAGTGATGGTCATTACAGTCCCAGTGGCGGTCATTACAATCCCAGTGACGGTCATTACAATCCCAGTGATGGTCATTACAGTCTCAGTGACGGTCATTACACTCCCAGTGACGGTCATTACAGTCCCAGTGACGGTCATTACAATCCCAGTGACGGTCATTACAGTCCCAGTCGCGGTCATTACAGTCTCAGTGACGGCCATTACAGTCCCAGTGACGGTCATTACAGTCCCAGTGATGGTCATTACAGTCCCAGTGGCGGTCATTACAATCCCAGTGACGGTCATTACAATCCCAGTGACGGTCATTACAGTCTCAGTGATGGTCATTACACTCCCAGTGACGGTCATTACAGTCCCAGTGACGGTCATTACAGTCCCAGTGAAGGTCATTACAATCCCAGTGATGGTCATTACAGACCCAGTCGCGGTCATTACAGTCTCAGTGACGGTCATTACAGTCCCAGTGACGGTCATTACAGTCCCAGTGACGGTCATTACATCCCAGTGACGATCATTACAGTCCCAGTTGCGGTCATTACAGTCCCAGTGATGGTCATTACAGTCCCAGTGACGGTCATTACAGTCCCAGTGGCGGTCATTACAGTCCCAGTCGCGGTCATTACAGTCCCAGTGACGGTCATTACAGTCCCAGTGGCGGTCATTACAATCCCAGTGACGGTCGTTACACTCCCAGTGACGGTCATTACAATCCCAGTGACAGTCAATACAGTCCCAGTGACAGTCATTACAGTCCCAGTGGCGGTCATTACAATCCCAGTGACGGTCATTACAGTCCCAGTCACGGTCATTACAATCCCAGTGAAGGTCATTACAATCCCAGTGGCGGTCATTACAGTCCCAGTGACGGTCATTACAATCCCAGTGACGGTCTTCACAATCCCAGTGATGGTCATTAGAGTCCCAGTGACGGTCATTACAGTCCCAGTGACGGTCATTACAATCCCAGTGAAGGTCATTACAATCCCAGTGACGGTCATTACAGTCCCAGTGACGGTCATTACAATCCCAGTGACAGTCATTACAGTCCCAGTGACGGTCATTACAGTCTCAGTGACGCTCATTACAATCCCAGTGACGCTCATTACAGTCTCAGTGACGGTCATTACAGTCCCAGTGACGGTCATTACAATCCCAGTGACAGTCATTACAGTCCCACTGACGCTCATTACAGTCCCAGTGACGCTCATTACACTCCCAGTGACGCTCATTACACTCCCAGTGACGCTCATTACACACTCAGTGACGGTCATTACAGTCCCAGTGACGGTCATTACAATCTCAGTGACTGTCATTACAGTCCCAGTGACGCTCATTACACTCCCAGTGACGGTCATTGCACTCCCAGTGACGGTCATTACACTCTCAGTGACGCTCATTACACTCCCAGTTATGGTCATTACAGTCCCAGTGACGGTCATTACAGTCCCAGTGACGGTCATTACACTCTCAGTGAAGGTCATTACAATCCCAGTGACGGTCATTACACTCCCAGTGACGCTCATTACACTCCCAGTGACGGTCATTACACTCCCAGTGAAGGTCATTACAATCCCAGTGACGGTCATTACAGTCCCAGTGACGGTCATTACAATCCCAGTGACAGTCATTACAGTCCCAGTGATGGTCATTACACTCTCAGTGAAGGTCATTACAATCCCAGTGACGATCATTACAATCCCAGTGACGCTCATTACACTCCCAGTGACGGTCATTATACTCCCAGTGAAGGTCATTATAATCCCAGTGACGGTCATTACACTCCCAGTGATGCTCATTACAGTCCCAGTGACGCTCATTACAGTCCCAGTGACGGTCATTACAGTCCCAGTGACGGTCAATACAATCCCAGTGACGCTCATTACACTACCAGTGACGGTCATTACACTCCCAGTGACGGTCATTACAGTCCCAGTGACGGTCATTACAATCCCAGTGACGGTCATTACACTCCCAGTGACGGTCATTACAATCCCAGTGACAGTCATTACAGTCCCAGTGACAGTCATTACAGTCCCAGTGGCAGTCATTACAGTCCCAGTGGCGGTCATTACAATCCCAGTGACGGTCATTACAATCCCAGTCGCGGTCATTACAGTCCCAGTGACGGTCATTACAGTCCCAGTGACGGTCATTACAATCCCAGTGACGGTCGTTACACTCCCAGTGACATAGAAACATAGAAACTAGGAGCAGGAGTAGGCCATTCGGCCCGTCGAGACTGCTCCACCCTTCAATACGATCATGGCTGATCATCCAAATCCAGTACCCTGTCCCTGCTTTCTCACACAGAATCCCCATCGAGCCTGCACCGACACATATCCCACCCTATCCCCGTAACCCCACGTATTTAATTCCCCCTAACATATCCCATCCTATCCCTATAACCCCACATATTTATTCCCCCCCTAACACTAAGGGTCAATTTATCATAGCCAAATCAACCTAACCCGCACATTTTTGGACTGTGGGAGGAAACCGGAGCACCCAGAGGAAACCCACGCAGACACGGGGAGAATGTGCAAACTCCACACAGACAGTCACCCGAGGCCAGATTCGAACACGGGTCCCTGGCGCTGTGAGGCACCAGTGCTAACCACTATGCCACCGTCATTACAATCCCAGTGACAGTCAGTACAGTCCCAGTGGCGGTCATTACAGTCCCAGTGACGGTCATTACAATCCCAGTGACGTTCATTACAGTCCCAGTGACGGTCATTACAGTCCCAGTGACGGTCATTACACTCCCAGTGATGGTCATTACAGTCCCAGTGACGCTCATTACAATCCCAGTGACGGTCATTACAATCCCAGTCGCGGTCATTACAGTCCCAGTGACGGTCATTACAGTCCCAGTGACGGTCATTACAATCCCAGTGACGGTCGTTACACTCCCAGTGACGGTCATTACAATCCCAGTGACAGTCATTACAGTCTCAGTGACGGTCATTACAGTCCCAGTGGCGGTCATTACAATCCTAGTGACGGTCATTACACTCCCAGTGACGCTCATTACACTCCCAGTGACGGTCATTATACTCCCAGTGAAGGTCATTACAATCCCAGTGACGGTCATTACAATCCCAGTCGCGGTCATTACAGTCCCAGTGACGGTCATTACAGTCCCAGTGACGGTCATTACAATCCCAATGACGGTCATTACACTCCCAGTGACGCTCATTACAGTCCCAGTGACGCTCATTACAGTCCCAGTGAAGGTCATTACAATCCCAGTGATGGTCATTACACTCGCAGTGATGCTCATTACACTCCCAGTGATGGTCATTACAGTCCCAGTGAAGGTCATTACAGTCCCAGTGATGGTCATTACACTCGCAGTGATGCTCATTACACTCCCAGTGACGGTCATTACACTCCCAGTGATGGTCATTACACTCCCAGTGAAGGTCATTACAATCCCAGTGACGGTCATTACAGTCCCAGTGACGGTCATTACACTCCCAGTGACGGTCATTACAGTTCCAGTTTCAGTCATTACACTCCCAGTGAAGGTCATTACAATCCCAGTGATGGTCATTACAGTCCCAGTGACGGTCATTACAATCCCAGTGACGGTCATTACACTCCCAGTGACGGTCATTACAGTTCCAGTTTCAGTCATTACACTCCCAGTGAAGGTCATTACAATGCCAGTGACGGTCATTACAGTCCCAGTGAAGGTCATTACAATCCCAGTGACGGTCATTACAATCCCAGTGATGGTCATTACAGTCCCAGTCACGGTCATTACAATCCCAGTGAAGGTCATTACAATCTCAGTGACGGTCATTACACTCCCAGTGATGGTCATTGCCGTCCCAGTGGCGGTCATTACACTCCCAGTGACGCTCATTACAATCCCAGTGATGCTCATTACATTCCCAGTGACGGTCATTACAATCCCAGTGATGGTCATTACAGTCCCAGTGACGGTCATTACAGTCCCAGTGACGGTCTTTACAGTCCCAGTGACGGTCATTACAGTCCCAGTGACGCTCATTACAGTCCCAGTGACGGTCATTACACTCCCAGTGACGGTCATTACAGTCCCATGACGGTCATTACAGTCCCAGTGACGGTCATTACAGTCCCAGTGACGGTCATTACAGTCCCAGTGACGCTTATTACAGTCCCAGTGACGGTCATTACACTCCCAGTGATGGTCATTACAGTCCCAGTGATGGTCATTACAGTCCCAGTGACGGTCATTACACTCCCAGTGACGGTCATTACAGTCCCAGTGACGCTCATTACAGTCCCAGTGACGCTCATTACAGTCCCAGTGACGGTCATTACACTCCCAGTGACGGTCATTACAGTCCCAGTGACGGTCATTACAGTCCCAGTGACGGTCATTACAGTCCCAGTGGCGGTCATTACAGTCCCAGTCGCGGTCATTACAGTCCCAGTGGCGGTCATTACAATCCCAGTGACGGTCGTTACACTCCCAGTGACAGTCATTACAGTCCCAGTGACAGAAATTACAGTCCCAGTGGCGGTCATTACAATCCCAGTGACGGTCATTACAATCCCAGTGGCGGTCATTACAATCCCAGTGACGGTCATTGCAGTCCCAGTGGCGGTCATTACAATCCCAGTGACGGTCATTATAATCCCAGTGACGGTCATTACAGTCCCAGTGACGGTCATTACAGTCCCAGTGACGGTCATTACAATCCCAGTGACGGTCATTACAGTCACAGTCGCGGTCATTACAGTCTCAGTGACGGTCATTACACTCCCAGTGACGGTCATTACAGTCCCAGTGACGGTCATTACAATCCCAGTGACGGTCATTACAGTCCCAGTCGCGGTCATTACAGTCTCAGTGACGGTCATTACAGTCCCAGTGACGGTCATTACAGTCCCAGTGATGGTCATTACAGTCCCAGTGGCGGTCATTACAATCCCAGTGACGGTCATTACAATCCCAGTGATGGTCATTACAGTCTCAGTGACGGTCATTACACTCCCAGTGACGGTCATTACAGTCCCAGTGACGGTCATTACAATCCCAGTGACGGTCATTACAGTCCCAGTCGCGGTCATTACAGTCTCAGTGACGGTCATTACAGTCCCAGTGATGGTCATTACAGTCCCAGTGATGGTCATTACAGTCCCAGTGGCGGTCATTACAATCCCAGTGACGGTCATTACAATCCCAGTGACGGTCATTACAGTCTCAGTGATGGTCATTACACTCCCAGTGACGGTCATTACAGTCCCAGTGACGGTCATTACAGTCCCAGTGAAGGTCATTACAATCCCAGTGATGGTCATTACAGACCCAGTCGCGGTCATTACAGTCTCAGTGACGGTCATTACAGTCCCAGTGACGGTCATTACAGTCCCAGTGACGGTCATTACATCCCAATGACGATCATTACAGTCCCAGTTGCGGTCATTACAGTCCCAGTGATGGTCATTACAGTCCCAGTGGCGGTCATTACAGTCCCAGTCGCGGTCATTACAGTCCCAGTGGCGGTCATTACAATCCCAGTGACGGTCGTTACACTCCCAGTGACGGTCATTACAATCCCAGTGACAGTCAATACAGTCCCAGTGACAGTCATTACAGTCCCAGTGGCGGTCATTACAATCCCAGTGACGGTCATTACAGTCCCAGTCACGGTCATTACAATCCCAGTGAAGGTCATTACAATCCCAGTGGCGGTCATTACAGTCCCAGTGACGGTCATTACAATCCCAGTGACGGTCTTCACAATCCCAGTGATGGTCATTAGAGTCCCAGTGACGGTCATTACAGTCCCAGTGACGGTCATTACAATCCCAGTGAAGGTCATTACAATCCCAGTGACGGTCATTACAGTCCCAGTGACGGTCATTACAATCCCAGTGACAGTCATTACAGTCCCAGTGACGGTCATTACAGTCTCAGTGACGCTCATTACAATCCCAGTGACGCTCATTACAGTCTCAGTGACGGTCATTACAGTCCCAGTGACGGTCATTACAATCCCAGTGACAGTCATTACAGTCCCACTGACGCTCATTACAGTCCCAGTGACGCTCATTACACTCCCAGTGACGCTCATTACACTCCCAGTGACGCTCATTACACACTCAGTGACGGTCATTACAGTCCCAGTGACTGTCATTACAGTCCCAGTGACGCTCATTACACTCCCAGTGACGGTCATTGCACTCCCAGTGACGGTCATTACACTCTCAGTGACGCTCATTACACTCCCAGTTATGGTCATTACAGTCCCAGTGACGGTCATTACAGTCCCAGTGACGGTCATTACAGTCCCAGTGACGGTCATTACACTCTCAGTGAAGGTCATTACAATCCCAGTAACGGTCATTACACTCCCAGTGACGCTCATTACACTCCCAGTGACGGTCATTACACTCCCAGTGAAGGTCATTACAATCCCAGTGACGGTCATTACAGTCCCAGTGACGGTCATTACAATCCCAGTGACAGTCATTACAGTCCCAGTGATGGTCATTACACTCTCAGTGAAGGTCATTACAATCCCAGTGACGATCATTACAATCCCAGTGACGCTCATTACACTCCCAGTGACGGTCATTATACTCCCAGTGAAGGTCATTATAATCCCAGTGACGGTCATTACACTCCCAGTGATGCTCATTACAGTCCCAGTGACGCTCATTACAGTCCCAGTGACGGTCATTACAGTCCCAGTGACGGTCAATACAATCCCAGTGACGCTCATTACACTACCAGTGATGGTCATTACACTCCCAGTGACGGTCATTACAGTCCCAGTGACGGTCATTACAATCCCAGTGACAGTCATTACACTCCCAGTGACGGTCATTACAATCCCAGTGACAGTCATTA
Organism: Squalus acanthias; assembly: GCA_030390025.1. Taxonomy (NCBI): domain Eukaryota; kingdom Metazoa; phylum Chordata; class Chondrichthyes; order Squaliformes; family Squalidae; genus Squalus; species Squalus acanthias. Next base: position 25,501 of record JASTWF010000886.1, on the reverse strand, counting down.
CAGTCCCAGTGACAGTCATTACAGTCCCAGTGGCGGTCATTACAGTCCCAGTGGCGGTCATTACAATCCCAGTGACGGTCATTACAATCCCAGTCGCGGTCATTACAGTCCCAGTGACGGTCATTACAGTCCCAGTGACGGTCATTACAATCCCAGTGACGGTCGTTACACTCCCAGTGACATAGAAACATAGAAACTAGGAGCAGGAGTAGGCCATTCGGCCCATCGAGACTGCTCCACCCTTCAATACGATCATGGCTGATCATCAAATCCAGTAGCCTGTCCCTGCTTTCTCACACAGAATCCCCATCGAGCCTGCACCGACACATATCCCACCCTATCCCCGTAACCCCACGTATTTAATTCCCCCTAACATATCCCATCCTATCCCTATAACCCCACATATTTATTCCCCCCCTAACACTAAGGGTCAATTTATCATAGCCAAATCAACCTAACCCGCACATTTTTGGACTGTGGGAGGAAACCGGAGCACCCAGAGGAAACCCACGCAGACACGGGGAGAATGTGCAAACTCCACACAGACAGTCACCCGAGGCCAGATTCGAACACGGGTCCCTGGCGCTGTGAGGCACCAGTGCTAACCACTATGCCACCGTCATTACAATCCCAGTGACAGTCAGTACAGTCCCAGTGGCGGTCATTACAGTCCCAGTGACGGTCATTACAGTCCCAGTGACGGTCATTACAGTCCCAGTGACGGTCATTACAGTCCCAGTGACGGTCATTACAGTCACAGTGACAGTCATTACAGTCTCAGTGGCGGTCATTACAATCCCAGTGACGGTCATTACACTCCCAGTGACGGTCATTACACTCCCAGTGACGGTCATTACAGTCCCAGTGACGCTCATTACAATCCCAGTGACGGTCATTACAATCCCAGTCGCGGTCATTACAGTCCCAGTGACGGTCATTACAGTCCCAGTGACGGTCATTACAATCCCAGTGACGGTCGTTACACTCCCAGTGACGGTCATTACAATCCCAGTGACAGTCATTACAGTCTCAGTGACGGTCATTACAGTCCCAGTGGCGGTCATTACAATCCTAGTGACGGTCATTACACTCCCAGTGACGCTCATTACACTCCCAGTGACGGTCATTATACTCCCAGTGAAGGTCATTACAATCCCAGTGACGGTCATTACAATCCCAGTCGCGGTCATTACAGTCCCAGTGACGGTCATTACAGTCCCAGTGACGGTCATTACAATCCCAGTGACGGTCGTTACACTCCCAGTGACATAGAAACATAGAAACTAGGAGCAGGAGTAGGCCATTCGGCCCGTCGAGCCTGCTCCACCCTTCAATACGATCATGGCTGATCATCCAAATCCAGTACCCTGTCCCTGCTTTCTCACACAGAATCCCCATCGAGCCTGCACCGACACATATCCCACCCTATCCCCGTAACCCCACGTATTTAATTCCCCCTAACATATCCCATCCTATCCCTATAACCCCACATATTTATTCCCCCCCTAACACTAAGGGTCAATTTATCATAGCCAAATCAACCTAACCCGCACATTTTTGGACTGTGGGAGGAAACCGGAGCACCCAGAGGAAACCCACGCAGACACGGGGAGAATGTGCAAACTCCACACAGACAGTCACCCGAGGCCAGATTCGAACACGGGTCCCTGGCGCTGTGAGGCACCAGTGCTAACCACTATGCCACCGTCATTACAATCCCAGTGACAGTCAGTACAGTCCCAGTGGCGGTCATTACAGTCCCAGTGACGGTCATTACAATCCCAGTGACGGTCATTACAGTCCCAGTGACGGTCATTACAGTCCCAGTGACGGTCATTACAGTCCCAGTGACGGTCATTACAGTCACAGTGACAGTCATTACAGTCTCAGTGGCGGTCATTACAATCCCAGTGACGGTCATTACACTCCCAGTGATGGTCATTACACTCCCAGTGACGGTCATTACAGTCCCAGTGACGCTCATTACAATCCCAGTGACGGTCATTACAATCCCAGTCGCGGTCATTACAGTCCCAGTGACGGTCATTACAGCCCCAGTGACGGTCATTACAATCCCAGTGACGGTCGTTACACTCCCAGTGACGGTCATTACAATCCCAGTGACAGTCATTACAGTCTCAGTGACGGTCATTACAGTCCCAGTGGCGGTCATTACAATCCTAGTGACGGTCATTACACTCCCAGTGACGCTCATTACACTCCCAGTGACGGTCATTATACTCCCAGTGAAGGTCATTACAATCCCAGTGACGGTCATTACACTCCCAGTGACGGTCATTAGAATCCCAGTGAAGGTCATTGCAATCCCAATGACGGTCATTACACTCCCAGTGACGCTCATTACAGTCCCAGTGACGCTCATTACAGTCCCAGTGAAGGTGATTACAATCCCAGTGATGGTCATTACACTCGCAGTGATGCTCATTACACTCCCAGTGATGGTCATTACAGTCCCAGTGAAGGTCATTACAGTCCCAGTGATGGTCATTACACTCGCAGTGATGCTCATTACACTCCCAGTGACGGTCATTACACTCCCAGTGATGGTCATTACACTCCCAGTGAAGGTCATTACAATCCCAGTGACGGTCATTACAGTCCCAGTGACGGTCATTACACTCCCAGTGACGGTCATTACAGTTCCAGTTTCAGTCATTACACTCCCAGTGAAGGTCATTACAATCCCAGTGATGGTCATTACAGTCCCAGTGACGGTCATTACAATCCCAGTGACGGTCATTACACTCCCAGTGACGGTCATTACAGTTCCAGTTTCAGTCATTACACTCCCAGTGAAGGTCATTACAATGCCAGTGACGGTCATTACAGTCCCAGTGAAGGTCATTACAATCCCAGTGACGGTCATTACAATCCCAGTGATGGTCATTACAGTCCCAGTCACGGTCATTACAATCCCAGTGAAGGTCATTACAATCTCAGTGACGGTCATTACAGCCCCAGTGACAGTCATTACAGTCCCACTGACGCTCATTACAGTCCCAGTGACGCTCATTACAGTCCCAGTGACGCTCATTACACTCCCAGTGACGCTCATTACACACTCAGTGACGGTCATTACAGTCCCAGTGACGGTCATTACAATCTCAGTGACTGTCATTAAGGTCCCAGTGACGGTCATTACACTCCTTGTGAAGGTCATTACAATCCCAATGACGGTCATTACACTCCCAGTGACGCTCATTACAGTCCCAGTGACGCTCATTACAGTCCCAGTGAAGGTCATTACAATCCCAGTGACGGTCATTACACTCGCAGTGATGCTCATTACACTCCCACTGATGGTCATTACAACCCCAGTGAAGGTCATTACAGTCCCAGTGACGGTCATTACACTCGCAGTGATGCTCATTACACTCCCAGTGACGGTCATTACACTCCCAGTGACGGTCATTACACTCCCAGTGAAGGTCATTACAATCCCAGTGACGGTCATTACAGTCCCAGTGACGGTCATTACACTCCCAGTGACGGTCATTACAGTTCCAGTTTCAGTCATTACACTCCCAGTGAAGGTCATTACAATCCCAGTGACGGTCATTACACTCCCAGTGACGGTCATTACAGTTCCAGTTTCAGTCATTACACTCCCAGTGAAGGTCATTACAATCCCAGTGACGGTCATTACAATCCCAGTGATGGTCATTACACTCCCGGCGATGGTCATTACACTCCCAGTGATGGTCATTACACTCTCAGTGAAGGTCACTACAATCCCAGTGACGGTCATTACACTCCCGGCGATGGTCATTACAGTCCCACTCTCAGTCACGGTAGCGGGACCCTGGCAGAGTTGGGCGTCTCTCGTATTGCACAGTACCCGCGGTCGGAGCCCGGTACCCGCAGTCGGCGCCCGGTACTCATGGTCGGCGCCCAGTACCCGCGGTCGGAGCCCGGTACCTGCGGTCGGCGCCCAGTACCTGCAGTCGGTGCCCGGTATCCGCGGTCGGAGCCCGGTACCCACGGTCGGCACCCGGTGCCCGCGGTCGGAGCCCGGTACCTGCGGTCGGAGCCCGGTACCTGCGGTCGGAGCCCGGTACCTGCAGTCGGCGCCCGGTACCCGCGGTCGGAGCCCGGTACCTGCGGTCGGAGCCCGGTACCCGCGGTCGGAGCCCGGTACCCGTGGTCGGCGCCCGGGTGCCCGCGGTCGGCGCCCGGTACCCGCGGTCGGAGCCCGGTACCTGCGGTCGGAGCCCGGTACCCGCGGTCGGAGCCCGGTACCTGCGGTCGGAGCCCGGTGCTCGCGGTCAGTGCCCGGTACCCGCGGTCGGAGCCCGGTGCCCGCGGTTGGAGCACGGTGCCTACCTATGGTGCAGATGATGCTGGTGTTGCGGGCGCTGGTGGGTTCCGAGTCGATGTCCAGGAGGCACAGGTGCTCCAGGAAGGTGTCTGCCAGCGCCGCGTTCAGCTGCTGCTTCTGGATGAAGGCGCTGCCCATCTCGTGGAACAGCTGCTCCCTGGTGCTCATCGCCTCCTCGCTAAAACGTCGTCTGGTTTCTGTAACAGTGATCGAAACACACGAGTGACCTCGCTTACGGAGGAACCCAGGGGAGAGGAGGAGGCCGGAGCACAGGTCAGCTCCAAGGGGCCAGAGGACTCGCTGACACCAAACCTTGGCTTAAACTCTGCGGATTGTAAGAAGACTGGGGGAGGGGGAGAGTCAGCAGGCTTCGAGGAAGGGGGAGAGGCAGTGGGGTGGGGAGAATAAAGGCCGATCTCCTGGTCACGACGCACCACTGAAAGGAACGAGGAGACGGCTAGGAGACGGCGAGGAGACGGCTGGGAGACAGCGAGGAGACGGCTGGGAGACGGCGAGGAGACGGCTGGGAGACGGCGAGGAGACGGCTGGGAGACGACGAGGAGACGGCTGGGAGACGGCGAGGAGACGGCTGGGAGACGGCGAGGTAGACGGCTGGGAGACGGCGAGGAGACGGCTGGGAGACGGCGAGGAGACGGCTGGGAGACGGCGAGGAGACAGCGAGGAGACAGCGGGATACGAACCTGTCATCGTGAGCGAGGTTCAGTGTCCGTCACCGGGTGCTGAGGTTTAACCGTGTGCCGTTACAGCAAGTCCCCAGCACCGTCAGGAACCGTGGGTAAGCTTTGAGCGGTCAGTGCAATGAACTTTACAAAGCACTCAGTCCCTGGGTAATATTTAACTCATTACCTCGTACCACTCGCGCCATCCTTCCATTAAGTCAACAGCCCGCAGCTTTTGTTGTGTGACTGGCAGAGATCGAGGAACAATCACCCGGCTCACAGTTTCTATGCACAGATTTGGTCTCCTTATCTGAGGAAGGACATACTTGTCTTAGAGGCGGTGCAACGAAGGTTCACTAGATTGATTCTTGGGATGAGAGGGCTGTCCTATGAGGAGAGATTGAGTAGATTGGGCCTCTACTCTCTGGAGTTTAGAAGAATGAGAGGTGATCTCATTGAAACATACAAGAGTCTGAGGGGGATTGACAAGGTAGATGCTGAGAGGCTGTTTCACCCTGGTTGGAGAGTCTAGAACCAGGGGTCACAGTCTCAGAATAAGGGGTCAGCCATTTAGGACTGAGATGAGGAGGAATTTCTTCACTCAGAGGGTGGTGAATCTTTGGAATTCTCTGCCCCAGAGGGCTGTGGAGGCTCAGTCGTTGAGTATATTCAAGGCTGAGATCGATAGATTTTTGGACTCTCGGGGAATCAAGGGATATGGTGATAGGGCCGGTGAATGGAGTTGAGGTCGATGATCAGCTGTGATCTTATTGAATGGCGGAGCAGGCTCGAAGGGCCAAATGGCCGACTCCTGCTCCTATTCACCTTCCCCCTGCCACCACCCTCCCCTCCCAGCGCCATTCTCTCGCTGAAGGTGCCGTCTCTCGCTGGAGTCCGGTGGGGGGGGGGTGTCCATGGGAGCTGTCCGTTCCCTCCGGAACCACAGTCCCCTCATTCCGCACCCCCCGCACCGCACCCCAGACCCCGTACCCCCCGCCCTCTGTCAATGATGCAAAATAAAACCCCGCATTCAATAAAAAGAGGGAGAAAGCCAGTCTTATTTCATACCAGGATTCCCTGACCTGGAGCCAGAAACTTACCAGCTGCTACAATTACCCTCTGGCTGACCGCTCGAGTCTGGGGTTCCCTGGATTTACCTGTTTAGACCCCCTTCCCCAAAGAGAGCACCTGAACAGGGGCCTTAAAGGGACAGTCCACATAAAACACAGCTCCACCTCGACAGCTAAACATCAGAACCGAGCAATGCCACGGGAGAGCAGCCAAACACCAGTCTAAAATTCAGCAATGGCACTGCAGCCAAGTCTGCAGGAACGGCTCCCAATGTGGGGACTGTGATCAGATATTGATCAGACACTGAGGGAGCGGCTCCCAATGTGGGGACTGTGATCAGATATTGATCAGACACTGAGGGAGCGTCTCCCAATGTGGGGACAGTGATCAGTTATTGATCAGACACTGAGGGAGCGGCTCCCAATGTGGGGACAGTGATCAGTTATTGATCAGACACTGAGGGAGCGGCTCCCAATGTGGAGACTGATCAGATATTGATCAGACACTGAGGGAGCGGCTCCCAATGTGGGGACTGTGATCAGATATTGATCAGACACTGAGGGAGCGGCTCCCAATGTGGAGACTGTGATCAGATATTGATCAGACACTGAGGGAGCGTCTCCCAATGTGGGGACAGTGATCAGATATTGATCAGAGACTGAGGGAGCGTCTCCCAATGTGTGGGGGGACATTGATCAGTTATTGATCAGACACTGAGGGAGCGTCTCCCAATGTGGAGACATTGATCAGATATTGATCAGACACTGAGGGAGCGTCTCCCAATGTGGGGGATATTGATCAGACACTGAGGGAGCGTCTCCCAATGTGTGGGGGGACATTGATCAGATATTGATTAGACACTGAGGGAGCGTCTCCCAATGTGTGGGGGGACATTGATCAGTTATTGATCAGACACTGAGGGAGCGTCTCCCAATGTGGGGGACATTGATCAGTTATTGATCAGACACTGAGGGAGCGTCTCCCAATGTGGGGACAGTGATCAGATATTGATCAGAGACCGAGGAAGCCCTGATGAACTCTCTCGCTGCCAGTTGCCTGCTGCGATCTGACGGGACGAGCTGGGGCGAGTCCGGAATGCCTGCCACAGACTCGGAGCCGGGTTCCTGAGCTTTTTACCTTCAGTGGGGAAGGGGCTGGAGAGCCGCCGGCCCGGGGAGAGTTAGAGGTGCGCACCCCTAGAACCCTCACTCGCTCCGCGAGTCGCTGAAATTCCTTGGCTGGGTTCCGGAAAGGGCCGGACTGCTGGAGGCTGAGGGCGGCTCCCAGCACCAGGAACCGAACTGAAATAAACATCAGTGTCCATCCCTCCCATCCCTGGGGGTCCCAGACAGTCTCACCCCATCCCTGGGGGTCCCACAGATTCTCACCCCATCCCTGGGGGTCCCACAGATTCTCACCCCATCTCTGGGGGTCCCACAGATTCTCACCCCATCTCTGGGGGTCCCACAGATTCTCACCCCATCTCTGGGGGTCTCGTACACCCCAAACCCCATCTCTGGGGGTCCCACAGATTCTCACCCCATCTCTGGGGGTCCCACAGATTCTCACCCCATCTCTGGGGTTCTCACAGATTCTCACCCTATCTCTGGGGATCCCACAGATTCTCACCCCATCCCCGGGGGTCCCGCACACCCCAAACCCCATCCCTGGGGGCCACCCCCTCCCTTGCTCGCACCAGCCACTCTGTGAAGGTCATATACTTGTGGATAAATATGTCCACAGAGCCTTTCATGGCTGCTCACTCACAGGCGAGAGTCCCAAAGCGCTTTACAGTCAAATGAATAACTTTTTGAAGTGTAGTCACTGTTGTAATGTGGGAAACGCGGCAGCCAATTTGCGCACAGCAAGCTCCCACAAACAGCAATGTGATAATGACCAGATCATCTGTTTTTAGTGATGTTGGTTGACAGAGATAAATATTGGGCCCAGGACACCGGGGAGAACTCGCTTGCTTGTCTTCGAAATAGCGGCCATAGGATCTTTTACATCCACCTGAGAGGGCAGGCGGGGCCTCGGTTTAACGTCTCATCCGAAATCGGCACCTCTGACAGTGTGGCGCTCCCTCAGTACTGCCCCTCCGACAGTGCAGCGCTCCCTCAGTGCAGCCAGTGTTCCTGCTCCTGATCACTGTCCAGTGACCCCTGGGTTAGAGAGAGGGGAAATCAGCCAGGGTTCCTGCCCCTGATCACTGCCCAGTGACCCCTGGGTTAGAGAGAGGGGAAATCAGCCAGGGTTCCTGCTCCTGATCACTGTCCAGTGACCCCTGGGTTAGAGAGAGGGGAAATCAGCCAGGGTTCCTGCTCCTGATCACTGTCCAGTGACCCCTGGGTTAGAGAGAGGGGAAATCAGCCAGGGTTCCTGCTCCTGATCACTGTCCAGTGATCCCTGGGATAGAGAGAGGGGGAAATCAGCCAGGGTTCCTGCCCCTGATCACTGCCCAGTGATCCCTGGGATAGAGAGAGGGGGAAATCAGCCAGGGTTCCTGCTCCTGATCTGCTGGGAGGTGTGAGGATGTCTGGTGAGAGAGTGATTGGTCTGGACTGTGATGCCTCTTGGGGTTGAATGCCCTGGCCCAGACGCACCCTTTAAGGGCAGAGACCCTGTATTAAGGATCTGCGGGCACTAGGGCCCGGGGGGTGACAGCCGCTGGCCGCCCCTCCGCCTCATGTGACGTCACAATGCCAGCCCCGCCCCCTTCCGATCCTTTCCGGGCTACCATTGGCCAGTGCCGCGGGTGCCCCATGCTCGTGCGATGCGGCCGACCAATCAGAGCCCGCTGCAGCGAAAGCGGCTCCGCCCCCCGCAGTCCTGCACCCTGGGAGTTGTAGTCAAGCACCCGCAGCGCGCCTGCACCGCCAGCCGAGCCGGAACTACAACTCCCGGCAAGGCCAGCCTGCACGCATGCGCGGAATTTTGCTACAAGTGGCCCTCCCTTTGTTATAGTGTCAGTGATCTGAGTGTTGGAGCAGGGGCAGCACCCAGAGAGTGGCAGCACCCAGTGTGTGGCAGCAATCCAGAGAGTGACAGCACCCAGAGAGTGGGAGTACCCAGTGAGTGGCAGCAATCCAGAGAGTGGGAGCACCCAGTGTGTGGCAGCAATCCAGAGAGTGACAGCACCCAGAGAGTGGGAGCACCCAGAAAGAGGCAGCACCCAGTGAGTGGCAGCAATCCAGAGAGTGGGAGCACCCAGAGAGTGGGAGCACCCAGTGAGTGGCAGCACCCAGTGAGTGGGCGCAGCCAGTGAGTGGCAGCACCCAGAGAGTGGCAGCACCCAGAGAGTGGCAGCACCCAGAGAGTGGCAGCACCCAGAGAGTGGCAGCACCCAGAGAGTGGCAGCACCCAGCACCCAGAGAGTGCCAGCACCCAGCACCCAGTGAGTGGCAGCACCCAGACTGTGAAGCACCCAGACTGTAGCAGCAAGCTCATTCCCTCCTCTGCAGCAACCACCCCCCCAGCCCAGAGGCTCAGCATCCCAGTCAAGGTGGGTCATTTTATTTATTTTTTTGCTCTGCATCTCTTAGTTGGCAATCAATGATTATAATCCATTGCTACACATTTGGGGCTGGGTGTCCTGGGCTGGGAAAGGGGAGGAATCAGCTGGGGGAGTCTCGGGTGGGTAACCTGCTCCCATGTGTGTGCAGGGTGGCTGTGATGCTCCCACAGTCGAATAGGCAGTGGCTGATTGTTTGAGGCCACACTGCAGGCAGCTGGCGCCCTTGAAGGCCCAAAACCACCCCCCCCCCCCCCCCCCCCACCTGCCCCAGCGTCAGTCACTGCTTTCAGGAATGGAAGCCTCTTCACACTGTCTGAATGTTTGGACCGAGCTGTGTTTTAGGGTGGGAACAGACTAATTTGGTACAGCAAGCAATTAGGAAGGCAAATGGCATGTTGGCCTGTATTGCAAGGGGGCTGGAGTACAAGAGTAAGGAAGTCTTACTAGAATTGTACAGGGCTTTGGTGAGACCACACCTGGAGAACTGTGCACAGTTTTGGTCTCCTTATCTGAGGAAGGATATACTCGCCTTGGAGGCGGTGCAACGAAGGTTCACTACTCCATGGCCCTCGCCCCCTCCCTATCTCTGTAATCTTCTTCAGCCCCACAACCCCCCCGAGATCTCTGCACTCCTCCAATTCTGCCCTCTTGAGGATCCCCGATTTCCATCGCTCCACCATTGGCGGCTGTGCCCTCCGCTGCCTGGGCCCCGAGCTCTGGAATTCCCTCTCTAAACCTCTCCGCCTCTCTCTCTCTCCTCCTTTTAAGACGCTCCTTAAAACCGACCTCTTTGACCAAGCTTTTGGTCGCCTGTCCCTAATATCTCCTTATGTGGCACGGTGTCTGATTTTTCTGTCTTATAATACACCTGTGCAACGCCTTGGGACGTTTTACTGCGTTAAAGGTGCTATATAAATACAAGTTGTACATTGATTCCTGGGGTGAGTGCTTAACGTGAGACCCCCAGGGTGTGGTGTGAGGGACCAGGGCATATTTATCCCTCGACCAACATCACTAAAACATGATCTGGTCATTTATCACATTGCTGTTTGTGGGAGCTTGCTGTGCGTAAATTGGCTGCCGCGTTTCCCACATTACAACAGTGACCACACTTCAATAAAAGTACATCATTGGCTGTGAAGAGCTCCGGGGCGTCCTGAGGTGGTGAAGGGGCGCGGGAGACATGCGCGTTCTTTTAGTTTGTGTTAATGGTGCTATTTCAATGCAGGTTGTTGTTGTTGTTGTAGCGCCAGTCACACGATGCCATGTACCGCCAGCTCTTCCGCCACCGTGCCGCGTTGTTAGCCCGTCGCCTGCGCCGCTCCAGCCCTGTCATGCCGAGGGCACTCACCGGGAGTCACGGTAAGCTGTCTGAGGCTGTCGGCGAATCCTGGGTTGAAGGTGCGTTGACGACAAGTGGCGAGCGGGCGAGGTTCAGGAGTGCCCCGACATTGTGAAGAGAAAGACTTGCCTTTCTCCAGCGCCTTTCCCAACCCTCGGGACCTCCCACAGCGCTTTACAGCCAATGAAGTACTTTTGAAGTGTGGTCACTGTTGCAGATGTCGAGTCCCAAGTCTAGTCTTTTGAGACTGAGCGGTTCTACCTATCGGGAAACATTCAACAGGCTGGGGCTCCTTTTACTCGCCTCCGAGTCAAAAGGTTGTGGGTTCGAGGCCCACTCCAGAGACCTGAGCATAAAATCCAGGCTGACACTCCAGTGCAGTACTGAGGGAGCGCCGCACTGTCGGAGGGGCAGTACTGAGGGAGCGCCGCACTGTCGGAGGGGCAGTACTGAGGGAGCGCCGCACTGTCGGAGGGGGGGTACTGAGGGAGCGCCGCACTGTCGGAGGGGCGGTACTGAGGGAGCGCCGCACTGTCGGAGGGGCCGTACTAAGGGAGCGCTGCACTGTCGGAGGGGCAGTACTGAGGGAGCGCCGCACTGTCGGAGGGGTAGTACTGAGGGAGCGCCGCACTGTCGGAGGGGCAGTACTGAGGGAGCGCTGCACTGTCGGAGGGGCAGTACTGAGGGAGCGGCGCACTGTCGGAGGGGGCAGTACTGAGGGAGCGCCGCACTGTCGGAGGGGCGGTACCGAGGGAGCGCCGCACTGTCGGAGGGGCGGTACTGAGGGAGCGGCGCACTGTCGGAGCGGCGGTACTGAGGGAGCGCCGCACTGTCGGAGCGGCGGTACTGAGGGAGCGCCGCACTGTCGGAGGGGCGGTACTGAGGGAGCGCCGCACTGTCGGAGGGGCAGTACTAAGGGAGCGCTGCACTGTCGGAGGGGCAGTACTGAGGGAGCGCCGCACTGTCGGAGGGGTAGTACTGAGGGAGCGCCGCACTGTCGGAGGGGCAGTACTGAGGGAGCGCTGCACTGTCGGAGGGGCAGTACTGAGGGAGCGGCGCACTGTCGGAGGGGGCAGTACTGAGGGAGCGCCGCACTGTCGGAGGGGCAGTACCGAGGGAGCGCCGCACTGTCGGAGGGGCGGTACTGAGGGAGCGGCGCACTGTCGGAGCGGCAGTACTGAGGGAGCGCCGCACTGTCGGAGCGGCGGTACTGAGGGAGCGCCGCACTGTATGAATGCCAGTCCTTCTTTCTCACTGGTTGGTTGGATTAAAGATCCAAATTAGACGTGCTGGGGGGGTAAGTGGCTCAGTTAGTAACCGGAGCGAGGCACCTTCGACCCCCTAGAGGTGGGACTCCATCCCAGTCACCGCTGGTGTTCTCGTTCCTGGTGGGCCAGCCAGGGCTTCCCTTCCCTCCCCGGTTATGGGATGTCGTTGGTTTGCAGTGGGAGGAGCTCTCGGTGCGGGTGGTGTTGAGATTCCCGTTCCCTGTGGGACTGACGCTGGTTCTGGGCTCTGAACCCCCCCCCCCCCCACCCACCCTCTGCAGGCACCCGGACCATGAGTTTGGAGACGAAGCCTCCGGTCAAGGCCGATGTGAGGGAGTTTGACCGGATCTTCACGCAGGTCGTGGAGGACCTGACCCAGGAGGACCTGCACCACCCGGAGATCGGGGACGCCATCAAACGTCTGCGAGAGGTAGGGGCCGCCCGGGGGGTGCCCGTCTGGGGGAGGGAGGGGCGGGGACCGTCTGGGGGAGGGGCCGTCTGGGGGAGGGGGGCGACCGTCTGGGGGGGAGGGGCCGTTTGGGGGAGGGGGGCGACCGTCTGGGGGAGGGGGGTGACTGTCTCGCGGAAGGGGGGGGGGCGTCTGGGGAGGGGGGCGACCGTCTGGGGGAGGGGGGGGGCGTCCGTCTGGGGAGGGGGAGGGGCCGTCTGGGGAGGGGGAGGGGCCGTCTGGGGGAGGGGGGGCGTCTGGGGGGGCGGGGACCGTCTGGGGGGGGTGCCGTCTGGGGGGGAGGGGCCGTCTGGGGGATGGGGGGCCGTCTGGGGGATTCACTCTCTGGATTGTAACGAGGCCGCTGCTTTGTAGGGATGTGTCGACTGCAACAATATTGCTGGTTTATGGGGACGGGCTCTGTTCTTGATGAGTCCTATTTTCGCCTGTTGTTTCTGCACTGACTGCCCCCCTGCCCCCTGCCCCCTGCCCCAGGTGATTGAATACAACACTCCGGGTGGAAAGAGGAACCGGGGTCTGTCGGTGATCGCCTCGTTCCGGGAGCTCGCCAGCCCCAAGCAGCAGACGGAGGAGCACTTCAAGCTGGCGCTGATCATCGGCTGGTGCGTGGAGCTGGTGAGTCTGTCCGTTATATTGCTTCATTTCACAGGATTCCCAATCCCCTCCCGATCTCCGTCACCGCCGCCAGCCCCACAGCCCCCCCGAGATCTCTGCGCTCCTCCAATTCTGGCCTCTTGCGCATCCCCCGATTTCCATCGCTCCACCATTGGCGGCCGTGCCTTCAGCTGCCTGGGCCCCGAGCTCTGGCATTCCCTCCCTAAACCTCTCCGCCTCTCTCTCCTCCTTTAAGACGCTCCTTAAAACCTACCTCACGTGTCCCAATATCTCCTTATGTGGCTTGGTGTCAAATTTTGTTTGATAATCGCTCCTGTGAAGCGCCCTGGGACGTTTTACTACGTTAAAGGCGCTATACTGAGGGAGCGCCGCACTGTCGGAGGGGCAGTACTGAGGGAGCGCCGCACTGTCGGAGGGGCGGTACTGAGGGAGCGCCGCACTGTCGGAGGGGCAGTACTGAGGGAGCGCCGCACTGTCGGAGGGGCAGTACTGAGGGAGCGCCGCACTGTCGGAGGGGCAGTACTGAGGGAGCGCCGCACTGTCGGAGGGGCGGTGCTGAGGGAGCGCCGCACTGTCGGAGGGGCGGTGCTGAGGGAGCGGCGCACTGTCGGAGGGGCGGTACTGGCGGAGGGGCGGTGCTGAGGGAGCGCCGCACTGTCGGAGGGGCAGTACTGAGGGAGCGCCACACTGTCGGAGGGGCGGTGCTGAGGGAGCGCCGCACTGTCGGAGGGGCAGTACTGAGGGAGCGCCGCACTGTCGGCGGGGCGGTACTGAGGGAGCGCTGCACTGTCGGAGGGGCGGTACTGACGAGTGCCGCACTGTCGGAGGGGCGGTACTGAGGGAGCGCCGCACTGTCGGAGGGGCGGTACTGAGGGAGCGCCGCACCGTCGGAGGGGCGGTACTGAGGGAGCGCCGCACCGTCGGAGGGGCAGTACTGAGGGAGCACTGCACTGTCGGAGGGGCAGTACAGAGGGAGCGCCGCACTGTCGGAGGGGCGGTACTGTGGGAGCGCCGCACTGTCGGAGGGGCGGTACTGAGGGAGCGCAGCACTGTCGGAGGGGCCGTCTTTCGGATGAGACGTTAAACCGAGGCCCCGTCTGCTCTCAGGTTGATTTAAAAGATCCCACGGCCACTATTGGAAGAAGAGCAGGGGGGAATTCTCCCCGGTGTCCTGGGGCCACTATTAATCCTTCAACCAACATCACTAAAAACAGATGATCTGGTCATTATCACATTGCTGTTTGTGGGAGCTTGCTGTGCGCAAATTGGCTGCCGCGTTTCCTACATTACAACAGCGACTACACTTCAAAGGTACTTCATTGGCTGTGAAGCGCTTTGGGACGTCCTGAGGTGGTGAAAGGCGCTGGAGAAATGCGAGTCTTTCTATATTGCGGCAGGCACAGTTGATTGGTTGATGTGATTTTTAGAATGTTCTCAGTCCGTGCGCTGACCGGTCCGATACTCCCGGCTCCGGTGCAGTTCGTTCCCCAACAGCTGATCTCTGTCTGTTTCTTTCCCGTTTGGTTTTAGTTTCAATCGTTCTTCCTGGTCGCGGATGACATCATGGACCAGTCGCTCACCCGAAGGGGCCAAGTGTGTTGGTATCGGAGGGTAGGTATTCTGTCGCTCAATCTCCCGGCTCTCTCGCCGGCGCGGACCCTCGTTAACGTTTGATCCAAGGCCAGAATCCCAACCAATGCATTGTTCGACATCCGCTCTGATTAATGCTGCTCTCGAGTGACTGGATGGGTGTCTGTGCCTGCGATTTCCCCCGCACGGTGACGGGACGCGGGTCTGTGCCTGCGATTTCCCCGCACGGTGACGGGACGCGGGTCTGTGCCTGCGATTCCCCCACACGGTGACTGGACGCGGGTCTGTGTCTGCGATTCCCCCACACGGTGACGGGACGCGGGTCTGTGCCTGCGATTTCCCCGCACAGTGACGGGACGCGGGTCTGTGCCTGCGATTCCCCCACACGGTGACTGGACGCGGGTCTGTGTCTGCGATTCCCCCACACGGTGACGGGACGCGGGTCTGTGTCTGCGATTCCCCCGCACGGTGACGGGACGCGGGTCTGTGTCTGCGATTCCCCCGCACGGTGACGGGACGCGGGTCTGTGCCTGCGATTCCCCCACACGGTGACGGGACGCGGGTCTGTCCCTGCGATTCCCCCGCACGGTGACGGGACGCGGGTCTGTCCCTGCGATTCCCCCGCACGGTGACGGGACGCGGGTCTGTGCCTGCGATTCCCCCGCACGGTGACGGGACGCGGGTCTGTCCCTGCGATTCCCCCGCACGGTGACGGGACGCGGGTCTGTGCCTGCGATTCCCCCGCACGGTGACGGGACGCGGGTCTGTGTCTGCGATTCCCCCGCACGGTGACGGGACGCGGGTCTGTGCCTGCGATTCCCCCGCACGGTGACGGGACGCGGGTCTGTGCCTGCGATTCCCCCGCACGGTGACGGGACGCGGGTCTGTGCCTGCGATTCCCCCGCACGGTGACGGGACGCGGGTCTGTGCCTGCGATTCCCCCGCACGGTGACGGGACGCGGGTCTGTGCTGCGATTCCCCCGCACGGTGACGGGACGCTGGTCTGTGTCTGCGAGGGATCAATGAGGGGTGCCTCCTTGGGATGGGGGTGTGTGGAACTGTGCGAGGGGCCGGTGTGTAAGGGCCAGGGACTAACAACCCCTCTCTCTCTCTCTCTCTCTCCCAGGAAGGCGTAGGATTGGATGCAATCAACGACTCCTATCTCCTGGAGGCCACGGTTTACCAGCTCCTGCGCAAGTACACGAGGGGACAGCCATACTACCTCCATCTGCTGGAACTGTTCCTGCAGGTCAGGGGGTCAGGGGTCCGGGGCGTGCGCGACATCGTCCAATAGAAACAGAGGAAAAATCGGAGCAGGATTCAGCCCTTCGAGCCTGCTCCGCCATTCAATATGATCATGGCTGATCCTCTATCTCAATACCATATTCCTGCTCTCTCTCCCCATACCCCTTGATGCCTTTTGTGTCTAGAAATCTATCTATCTCCTTCTTAAAGATATTCAGTGACTTGGCCTCCACAGCCTTCTGTGGTAGAGAATTCCACAGGTTCACCACCCTCTGAGTGATGAAATTTCTCCTCATCTCAGTCCTAAATGTCCTACCCCGTATCCTGAGACTGTGACCCCTCGTTCTAGACCCCCCAGCCAGGGGAAACATCCTCCCTGCATCCAGTCTGTCTCGCCCTGTCAGAATTTTATACGTTTCAATGAGATCCCCTCTCATTCTTCTAAACTCTAGTGAATACAGGCCTAGTCGACCCAATCTCTCCTCATACGACAGACCTGCCATCCCAGGAATCAGTCTGGTGAACCTTCGCTGCACTCCCTCTATGGCAAGTATATCCTTTCTTAGGTAAGGAGACCAAAACTGCACACAGTACTCCAGGTGTGGTCTCACCAAGGCCCTGTACAACTGTAGTAAGACATCCTTGCTCCTGTACTCAAATCCTCTTGCAATGAAGGCCAACATACCATTTGCCTTCCTAACTGCTTGCTGCACCTGCATGTTTGCTTTCAGTGACTGGTGTACAAGGACACCCAGGTTCCTCTGTACATCAACATTTCCCAATCTATCACCATTTAAATAATAGTCTGCCTTTCTGTTTTTCCTACCGAAGTGGATAACTTCACATTTATCCACATTATACTGCATCTGCCATGTATTTGCTCACTCGCTCAACTTGTCTAAATCGCCTTGAAGAAACATAGAAACATAGAATCTAGGAGCAGGAGTAGGCCATTCGGCCCGTCGAGCCTGCTCCGCCATTCAATACGATCATGGCTGATCATCCAAATCCAGTACCCTGACCCTGCTTTAATCCCCACAGTACACATATCCCACCCTACCCCGTAACCCCACGTATTTAATTCCCCCTAACATATCCCATCCTATCCCCATAACCCCACATATTTAATCCCCCCTAACACTAAGGGTCAATTTATCATAGCCAAATCAACCTAACCCACACATTTTTGGACTCTTTGCATCCTCCTCACAACCCCACCTAGTTTCGTGTCGTCAGCAAACTTGGAAATATTACATTTGGTTCCCTCATCCAAATCATTGACATATATTGTGAATAGCTGGGGCCCATTACTGATCCCTGCGGTACCCCACGAGGATGGCGACCTCCTCGTTGACCCTCAGCGTGGAGCCGTGATTGGTTCAGTCCACCAGCCCGGGACCCCTGAATAACTCTGTTTGAGATTTGAATACGAGACGCTGGCGAGGCTCCGCTCGCGCCGCCCGCGTGTTTCTATTTAACAATAAAAGAACCCCAAGCTGCTGAATCCGCCCTGGGTCTGTGCCGTTGACCCACCTCCGCCCTGGCAGCGGCCGGGGTTTGGGGAACGAGCTGGCCCTGGGAGGAGGAACAGTGCGTGTGTGTGTCTCTGTCCGCTGACTCCCGTTGGACTGTGTGTGTGCGTGTGCGTGGTATTCGTGCCTCCCCGGCCGACACTCACTCTTGCCCCTCGAGTGGGAGGTCGAAGGGCCTGTACCTCGGTGCGTGGGGACAGGGGAGAGTGTGATTGAGGGGGGGTGGGAGAGAGCGGGCAGGGTGTGACCGAGGGGGCCCGGTCTGGACTAACGTTTGCTGTTTTTCCCCAATCTCAGACCTCCTACCAAACGGAGCTCGGCCAGTCTCTGGACCTGATGACCGCCCAGCCCAGCAAGATTGACCTGGATCGATTCACCGAGCAGAGGTGAGGGATATCACAGGCTCTCCTCCCACAGGAGAGGCGGCTCCTGGTCCAGCGCTGCCGTCACCTCGATCGCGAGCGGTTATTTCTCTGTCTCTCTCTCTCCTTTGCCCGGGGGAGCTGATTGCAATTGTGACTCCCTAAAGACTGTCCTGACTGACATCAGCACAGGCTGGAGACACAACCCGGGATTTCACGACCCTGTGTGACCCTCTTCCACCCCCCTGGGTGATATATCTCCAGCCCGAGCCCAGGAAAAAGAAAGACTCGCATTTCTCCAGCGCCTTTCACAGCCAATGAAGTACAGTCACTGTTGTATTATGGGAAACGCGGCAGCCGATTTGTGCACAGCAAGCTCCCACAAACAGCAATGTGATAATGACCAGATAATCTGTTTTTTTTTGTTATGTTGGTTGAGGGATAAATATTGGCCCCAGGACACCGGGGAGAACTCCCCCTGCTCTTCTTCGAAATAGTGCCCATGGGATCTTTTACGTCCACCTCAGAGAGCAGACGGGGCCTCGGTTTAACGTCTCATCCAAGAGACGGCCCCTCCGACAGTGCGGAGATCCCTCAGTACTGCCCCTCCGACAGTGCGGCGCTCCCTCAGTACTGCCCCTCCGACAGTGCGGCGCTCCCTCAGTACTGCCCCTCTGACAGTGCGGCGCTCCCTCAGTACTGCCCCTCTGACAGTACTGCCCCTCCGACAGTGCGGCGCTACCTCAGTACTGCCCCTCTGACAGTGCGGCGCTCCCTCAGTACTGCCCCTCTGACAGTGCGGCGCTCCCTCAGTACTGCCCCTATGGCAGTGCGGCGCTCACTCAGCACCGCCCCTCCGACAGTGCGGCGCTCCCTCAGTACCGCCCCTCTGACAGTGCGGCGCTCCCTCAGTACTGCCCCTCCGACAGTGCGGCGCTCCCTCAGTACTGCCCCTCTGACAGTGCGGCGCTCCCTCAGTACTGCCCCTCTGACAGTGCGGCGCTCCCTCAGTACTGCCCCTATGGCAGTGCGGCGCTCACTCAGCACCGCCCCTCCGACAGTGCGGCGCTCCCTCAGTACCGCCCCTCTGACAGTGCGGCGCTCCCTCAGTACCGCCCCTCCGACAGTGCGGCGCTCCCTCAGTACCGCCCCTCCGACAGTGTGGCGCTCCCTCAGTACTGCCCCTCTGACAGTGCGGCGCTCCCTCAGTACTGCCCCTCCGACAGTGCGGCGCTCCCTCAGTACTGCACTGGGAGTGTCAGCCTGGATTTATGTGCTCAAGTCCCTGGAGTGGGACTTGAACCCACAACCTTCTGACTCAGAGGCGAGCGTGCTACCAGCTGAGCCACAGCTGACACATCTAGGAAGGGGTTGTTGGATGAGGGAGTTTGTAAGGTCGAGCAGTCGGCACGGAGTGACGCGGAGATGAAGGGATCACTCCCACTTGTCTCTGTTTCAGGTACAAGGCTATCGTGAAATACAAGACTGCGTTCTACAGCTTCTACCTACCAGTCGCTGCGGCAATGTACATGGTGAGTACCAAAGGGTGGGCAAAGGCCAGGCACGCCCCTCCCCTGGGCCCGAGTCTTCATCTCCCTACCCCTCGCCTCCCAGGCTGCCGTTTACCACCCTTGATGGGGTCATAACTAATTCCCCCAAAAATCTATCAGAAAAATCCAGCGTTAAACCACATTGAGAGATTGAGCCTATATTCCCTAGAATTTAGAATGAGAGGTGATCTCATTGAAACATATAAGATTCTGAGGGGGATTGACAGGGTAGATGCTGAGAGGTTGTTTCCCCCTGGCTGGAGAGTCTAGAACCAGGGGTCACAGTCTCAGGATAAGGGGTCGGTCATTGAGGACTGAGATGAGGAGGAATTTGTTCACTCAGAGGGTGGTGAATCTTTGGAATTCTCTGCCCCAGAGGGCTGTGGATGCTGAGTCGTTGAGTATATTCAAGGCTGAGATCGATAGATTTTTGGACTCTAGGGGAATCGAGGGATATGGGGATCGGGCGGGAAAGTGGAGATGAGGTCGAAGATCAGCCATGATCTTATTGAATGGCGGAGCAGGCTCGAGGGGCCGAATGGCGGAGCGGGCTCGAGGGGCCGAATGGCGGAGCGGGCTCGAGGGGCCGAATGGCGGAGCGGGCTCGAGGGGCCGAATGGCGGAGCGGGCTCGAGGGGCCGAATGGCGGAGCAGGTTCGAGGGGCCGAATGGCCGACACCTGTGTCGTTTGTTCTCAAATCAGTGCTTTGTTGTCTAATCCCAGCTGCACTTTGAGTCATTTCCCTCCTGTGAGTGTGCGACGGCTTTAAAGCTTTAATATAAAAATTAATTCTTACCCGCACGATCGGCTGACCATCTTGACATTCGCGCACCGTTTATAACTGGGAGTGGGAGCAACCTCCTCGAGGCGGGGCGGGTAAATATTCAGCAGGGTCTCCGGTTAATTTTCACCCCCCTCCCCCCTGCAGGCCGCCATCGACGGGGAAACCGAGCACAGCAATGCGAAGACCATCCTCCTGGAAATGGGGGAGTTCTTCCAGATCCAGGTAAGTGCGGGGGGGGGGATCTGGGAACACCCCCAAAAACCGTGTCCCGCTAGGATCCCACGCGCCCAGGTCGCTCTCCGACCCCTGTGCCCTGCTACCAATTATTCGGCGTCACGCTGGTCCCGATTCTGACCCCCGCCCTCTGAACTATGAGGGGCGAGCTGACCTTTTCCATGGCTCTTTAACTTTGAATTTTTTTTTTAATTTCCCCCCCCAGTCTCTTACTTTTTATTTAGACTCATGCTCGGGATGCGGGCGTTGCTGGCAAGGCCGGCATTGATTGCCCGTCCCCCTAATTGCCCCTGAGAGGGTGGTGGTGAGCCGTGTAAGGTGTTCGCTTCCCTTGTGCCTTACCAGGATTCCTGGACTCTGGATTTACAGGAACAAAATACACACGACACAAAGGTTTAGGCTCAACCCAAAACTGTTCGTTTATTAAAACCAACAAACCACCGACAAAAACCCCTTGGGGGATTGGGCTGAAATGTACAATCGCCCGTGCGGCCGGTCGTTACCGATGTTGATCACAGGCCCTGGATCTGAGGTGACCGGTTCCCCCCCCGTCCTCCTTCACCTGACTGCAGCAGTGTCCACAGGCGATGTCGCTCCTTCTCATCATTCTATTAGTCACCTGGGCCTCTGCCAACCAGTTTCGGTTGTCGGTTTGCTGAACTGTCCGACGTTCACACCTCGTCAACCTGTAATTCAATCACCGGAGGTATACAGGGCTGTGAGATGGAAGATAACTCCTTATCTCCTCTCCCGCTCTCTCGAACGCATATTCAGTGTGATTTCTATTACTGTTGACACTTAAACACACAAAGACCTGGAAACTGGTCTCGTGACCAAAACTATTTATTGCCGAGAAACCGTTAAAAATTCTTCGGTCTCCATGCGGTTTATTGACTGCGAAGGTGAATTGATTAATTGAAAAAACACGTTGGTCGGAGGGTCGCCAACTCTGGTTGGACGTATTCCTGGAGGTTTCATCACGTGATCTCCTGCCTCCAACTGCCCCGCCCCCTCGCTTCCGCCATTGGTCGCCCAACACACCTGTCCTCGCGAGGCCCCGCCTTCCCACGGCCAATTGGAAAGCGAAAAGACTCTTCATTTCCCAATTGGCTGATTGTCTGCTCAGGACTAGTGTGTCTTCCATTCATGTCAGGAAGTCGATCGCGACCCCTCATTGTTTCAGTTAAACTCCGAGCATTGCCCAGATGTAAATTTTTCCCCATCGAAACCAACCATGATTCAAGGCCTCCCAGTTCAATGTCAATGTCCTTTTCAGAGTTAATCATTGAGTCAAAGCTTTCATTGTCCAGTATCAATGTGTTCGCCAAGAACTGCAGACTTTGATGACTGGCGCCTTTTTCTGTACCTCGAAGTTTAACCGTTTCATGCCCTTGCGCTGGGGCCAAAAACTGTTCCAGGAAACTTAGCCTCCTTGAACCGTTGCAGTCCCGTGTGGCGCAGGTGCTCCCACGGCGCTACTGTGGCGGTTCGATGCGACCTGAGTGGCTCCCGACACGGGGGGCGGGTTCAGAGTCGCTCGCTCGCTGCCGTGAGGTGTCGGGGGTCCCCTCTTTACCTGCTGATGGGTTTGAGATGACGCTTTTGTGCTGTAGGATGACTACCTGGACTGCTACGGGGACCCCGAGGTCACGGGAAAGATTGGCACCGACATCGAGGATAACAAGTGTAGCTGGCTGGTGGTACAGGCGCTGAACAGGGTCAGCCCCAAGCAGAGGCAAGTTCTGGAGGTAAGCGACCCCCCCCCCCCCCGGCTCGGTCATCCCCTTTTATTTGGGGCAACCGTTCCCCTTCCAAGCTACCGCTGATGGTGCACTGGGCAGCTGGAGCAGGTTTGGGCGGGCGATGGCGGAGTGGGATCACTCCCCAACCTGTGCGCCTGTCGCTGCGCCTGTCGTGACTGAGGTTTACAGGAGAGACGGGGGGGGGTTGGTTTTGTGAAGTTAATTCCCGCGCTCTCCTGGCCGGCCTCCCTCGTTCCACCCTCCATAAACTTGAGTTCATCCAAAACTCTGCTGCCCCCCGTGTCCTAACTCCAAAACTCTGCTGCCCCCGTGTCCTAACTCGCACCGAGTCCCGTTCACCCACCTCTCCCCGGTGCTCGCTGACCTACATTGGCTCCCGGTTAAGCAACGCCTCCATTTTAAAATTCTCATCCTTGTGTTCAAATCCCTCCTTGCCCCTCCCTCCCTATCTCTGTAACCTCCTCCAGCCCTACACCCCTCCCTATCTCTGTAACCTCCTCCAGCCCCTACACCCCTCCCTATCTCTGTAACCTCCTCCAGCCCCTACACCCCTCCCCATCTCTGTAACCTCCTCCAGCCCCTACACCCCTCCCCATCTCTGTAACCTCCTCCAGCCCCTACACCCCTCCCTATCTCTGTAACCTCCTCCAGCCCCTACACCCCTCCCCATCTCTGTAACCTCCTCCAGCCCCACAACCCCCCCGAGATCTCTGCGCTCCTCTAATTCTGGCCTCTTGTCCATCCCCGGTTTTAATCGCTCCACCATTGGCGACCGCGCCTGGGCCCCGAGCTCTGGAATTCCCTCCCTAAACCTCTCCGCCTCTCTCTCCTCCTTAAAACCGACCTCTTTGACCAAGCTTTTGGTCACCTGACCCTAATATCTCCTTATGTGGCTCGGTGTCCAATGTTGTTTGATAATCGCTCATGTGAAGCGCCTTGGGACGTTTTACGACGTTAAAGGCGCTGTATGAATGCGAGTTGCTGTTGAGTGGTTAAGGAAGTTTCTCTGGAAAAGCGACTCCAAAGTGAACTGCGTGAAGTTTTGAAGAAGCTAATCCACGGGACCCAAATTGGAACTGAGAAAGGAGTAAGGGGTGGGGGGGGGGGGGGGGCTCGTGGCCAGGACAAAGGTATCAAACCGGACGGTCTCACTGCAGAGAGCTGGGGTTGAGGCTGATCCGAGGTGCAGCCAATCTGTCCGAGAGACATTTGTGTCAAAAATATTTGAAGGTGCTCATTCTGGGCCCTGCACTTTAGGGAGGATGTCAAGGCCTTGGAGAGGGGTGCAGAGGAGATTGACTAGAATGGTATCCGGGATGAGGGACTTCAGTTGTATGGAGAGACTGGAGAAGCTGGGATTGTTCTCCTTAGAGCAGAGAAGGTTAAGGGGAGATTGACCAGAATGGTATCAGGGATGAGGGACTTCAGTGATGTGGAGAGACTGGAGAAGCTAGGGTTGTTCTACTTAGAGCAGAGAAGGTTAAGGGGAGATTGACCAGAATGGTACCAGGGATGAGGGACTTCAGTTATGTGGAGAGGCTGGGATTGTTTTCAGAGCAGAGAAGGTTAAGAGGAGAGTTAATGGAGGCGTTCAAAATCATGAAGGTTTTGATTGAGTAAATAAGGAGAAACTGTTTCCAGTGGCAGGAGGGTCGGTAACCAGAGGACACAGATTTAAGATAATTGGCAAAAGAACCAGAGGGGGAGATGGGGAGAATTTTTTTACGCAGCGAGTTGCGTTCTGGAATGCGCTGCCTGAAAGGGCGGTGGAAGCAGATTCAATAGTAACTTTCAAAAGGGAATTGGATAAATACTGGAAGGGGAAGATTCACAGGGCTGTGGGGAGAGAGCAGGGGGGAGTGGGACTAATCGGAGAGCTCGTTCAAAGAGCCGGCACAGGCACGATGGGCCGAATGGCCTCCCCCTGTGCCGTGAGGCTTTATGCAAACGGGTGTTCCGGTTCCTAACTGTGCCTCGCTTCTTCCTGTGATTTGAAGGAGAACTACGGGCGGAGTGAGCCGGAGAAGGTTGCGAAGGTCAAAGGCCTGTACGACGAGCTGGACATGCGGGGCGTGTACCGGCGCTACGAGGAGCAGAGTTACCAGCGACTGATGGGGCTCATCGACCAACACTGCGCCAACCTGCCGCGCCAAGTCTTCGTCACCTTTGCCCAGAAGGTCTACAAGAGGCAGAAGTAGATTGGCCGAGGATTGCCCGGGGAGGGGAGGGGAGGGGGTGCGTCCCGTCTCGAGCGTGGCCCCCTCTCCGGGGCAAGACCCCAAAGTCTGACCTGTGACCTGTCCTCCCTCCTGAAATGGGGTCAACTGTCTGGGACTGGATGTGGTGCGAGGAATGTAAATGGCGGGAGGGAAGATTGAGGGGTGGGGGGGAGGAAGAAGGTTGGGCCCATCACAGGTCAATTTTTGGATCCACTCTCAGTGAAAGCTGGCCTGTAAACTGCGCCCCCTCCCCCTTCCTCGATTTGCTGGGATTCATGGCAGGAAAGGGATGTTGTGTAAAATACTCAGCGCAGGGACCAGCCGAGCCTCACGGGATCCAGGCTCGGGCTCCTGGTCAACAGGCAGGGGGAGCCGCACCGGACCACCTCCCGATCTCTCTCCACTGTGTTCACTCCTAGAAACCACAGCACACCAGGTGTGGGAAAGGGTTGGGGACAGTGTAGAGGGAGCTTTACTCTGTATCTAGCCCGTGCTGTACCTGCCCTGGGAGTGTTTGATGGGGACAGTGTAGAGGGAGCTTTACTCTGTATCTAATCCGTGCTGTACCTGCCCTGGGAGTGTTTGATGGGACAGTGTAGAGGGAGCTTTACTCTCTATCTAACTCATGCTGTACCTGCCCTGGGAGTGTTTGATGGGACAGTGTAGAGGGAGCTTTACTCTGTATCTAACCCGTGCTGTACCTGCCCTGGGAGTGTTTGATGGGACAGTGTAGAGGGAGATTTACTCTGTATCTAACCCGTGCTGTCCCTGCCCTGGGAGTGTTTGATGGGACAGTGTAGAGGGAGCTTTACTCTCTATCTAACTCATGCTGTACCTGCCCTGGGAGTGTTTGATGGGACAGTGTAGAGGGAGCTTTACTCTGTATCTAACCCGTGTTGTACCTGCCCTGGGAGTGTTTGATG